>SSNR01000050.1:3128708-3159202 GCA_006937965.1 Callopanchax toddi | reverse complement strand
GGGGGGGGGGGGGGGGGGGGGGGGGGGGTCCCAGTACTGGTCCATAGGCAGAAGAAGAAAGAACAAAGAACATCGATGTAGTTCAATCTTGTTTGAGATTGAATAATTATATACTTTTTCTTAGTTCAAAGTTGATTTTATTCATCTTTGAATCTAGGGTCAGTACTGAGCTGATACCTGGACCCTATAGGGGTCACACGGGCAGTCCAACTCCTCCAGGAGGTCACAGATGCCACTGTTAGAAGGTTTGTTGTGTTAGTCTCATGAGCATGGAGGAGATTCCAGGAGACAGGCAGTTAAGGAAGTCCTTAACCCATGAGCAGGACTGGTATCTGCTCCTTTGTCAGGAGGAACAGGATGAGGGCCCTACAGTGACCTCCAGTGGGACACCTGTGTGACCAAAACATTAGAAACAGACTTCATGAGGGTGGCTGAGGGCCCCATGCTCACTGTCCGGCGCCCTGAAGCCTGACTGCCAGAGAACACCAGAATTGGCAGGTCCAGCCCTGGCGCCCTGCGCTTTTCACATGATACAGGTTCACTTTGAGCTCAAGAGACAGACATTAAGGTGAACATTATGCTGCCTGAAGCATTGTTCAGGGCTTTGGTGGTGGGTCAGTGTTGGACAGGTCACACTTTCTTAAACTGCTCTATTAAAATGTTTAACACAATACATTCAGATCTTTACTATCTCCAGAGACGTTTCTGACACCGTATGGAAAACAAACAACAAAACAATCCATACAGGTAAAGCTTTGAATCGTAATATTCTTCAGCGAACTCCCTTTTCACCTCTTCTTCTGTTTTTTTTTTCTGTCCCACTGGTCTGTTTTGGTACTCAGCTCATCTTCTCATCACTCCACAGGAGGGAGTAGGGCCCGTTTCCTAATCAGGCTGAGTAATGCAAGTTTAATGAATTTGGCTGTTGAGTTGCATGGTGCATGCACATGCACACGTATGAGTGTACAAGCACACGCAGACTAGTGTAATCAACAAAATCACACTTACTTCCAGTCACAGCTGGATGCCGACACTCAGTCAGACAACAAACACACACACACACACACACACACACACACACACACACACACACACACACACACACACACACACACACACACACACACACACACACACACACACACACACACACACACACACACACACTAATCCTGTCAAGGACATTTTATCACCTTGAATAGATTGTGGGCCAAACTGCCCCCCCCCCCCCCCCCCCCCCACTAAGGTCTTTTAGTTTTGTTATGACTTTCTAAAAGGTTTTGTTAAGTTTTTCTTTTGCTTTTTTTGGTTCTCTGCTAGACTTTGACTTAATTTTGAACCTCCTCATTGTTCCGTCTTGAATCATGCAGACTTTATGCTACGCTGAGTTTTTACAGTAAAACATTGCCGTCACAACCTTTTAAAAACGTTGTTTAAAGTGTTTTTTTTTTCCTTACTGCCTCCAGCTTCTGATGGGAGTGATTCTGTACTCTGGTCCAGCAAAAAGTTGGCATTATTGTAGGACTGTTACTTTTTTGGCAATAAAATCAGCGCTTCTGCAAATTAAACAGTGACTAGCTCTGGAGTAAAGCTGGAACATCTTCTTAAGCTTGCAATAACTTTATCAAAAACAAAAAAATATGCAGAAACGTTTGCCGCAAAACTTTCCCCCCCTCAAATTTGATCCCATAAAGACTTATTTTCTTAGTATGAAATCAACATGATGAATTTGAACCCAGCTGGTACCTGCTGACCCCTTCAGTTAAACCAGTTTTAGACACAAAGCAAAAGTTAGACAGAATTGGCCGTTGGCTTAAATACAGATACATATTTTACTCATGTTAAACATAATTCTAAGGAGAATAAAACCTCTAGAATCCACTTAAACTGAAGTTTAACAAACAGCTAACTTGTCTTATAATATTTGATTAAATCAAAATTCAAAAGAGTCGTTTTAAATTCAGTTTGACTCTTTTTGGCCCCTTCTCTCTAAATCACTGGGTGATTCTCAGACGTTAAACTAAAAGTCCAGCATGTTTAACTTTCTTCATTCTTAAAGTCCACAGGCATTTTGCAATATTGATGCATGATTTAATGTTGTGTGGTAATAAAACGTTGTTTAAGCAGAAACCAGTTGTTTTAGTTGTATCGCCTGTGGCATTTACAGATTGTCATTCACATCAAGCAGAATGTTCTGTTTCAGTTTTAAAGAACAAAAGACTGGAAATGTCTTTGGTTCATGTTCGGTTTTTTTTTCTACAAGTTCCCATCAGAAGACATTCAAACTAAACTTGGATAAACTATTTTCCCTTTTGCTTCATGACAGGAGGCAGGTGACATGGTAGGCAATGCAATAACATAAAAACATAAATTATAATCATATTAATCAACCGAGCGGAATTTGTTTTTATGTTATAGACTCACAGTTGTGATTGAAAACCTCATAAGTCAGCTTTCCTGTGTTCGTACGCCGTCGTGTGGGCCTACAGGGGGAAGTGGAGTGACAGCTATAAGATACTGAACTGATTGGCTTTAGCCTCTTAAGCTCCATGTAGCGCGCTGGGTGTGCTAACCAGTGATAATGAAACACCTTCATTGCGACAGAGCAGGCTGGAGCATCACAGCATGCATATTCTAACACTGCCCAGTTAGAATGCACACATGAAAAACACATCCTGCAGCTCACTGATGTCCTTCATAGACAAATGAGATTAGAGAAGGAAAATGTTTAAAGGCTTCTGGTTAGGGGTTTCTATTTTACAGCAGATAAATAAAACACTCAGGAACAGTTTAATGTTTATAGAAAACACTTTTATTTAAACTGCATTAAACAGTCAGCGAGCTTTTCTTTAGAAATGCTGAGAAATCTCAAAATGTGGTTTCAAAGGTAAATGCTGTGATCTTTGCTTATTGTCAACATGGTTTCCAGGAAACGCCTTAATCACACAATAAATGTTGAACAAACTCATAAATCATTTAATAGTTACGACATGCACACCCAACATGCTTTTATTATTAGATCACCGCTTCAACATTCATCTCCTGTTTTGTATCTAAGCTGCGCTCACTAGTTAAATGATATATAGAAAGAAAAACCTGAGAAAGTGGTGTATGTTTTAAATGCTGGGCAGTTCTTTTGAAAGCACTTGATGCATTGACCTATATAAAACTTAACGACTTCGTCTACTTTAGTCATAAAAACTGAAAACATAATATTCTTTTACATAAACGGCCATGTTGTGTTTTGGAGGAAGATTTGTTGTACTTTGATGTGTCTGACCTTCCACTGAACACAATCATGGTGTTTTAGTAAACATCATATAACTGATTACAACTATACCGGAGAAAAATGTCAAGAAATGTCCAATTCTTTAACATGGAGGGGGCGGGGCTTAAAATGATACTGCAGCCAGCCCCTAGGGGGTGCTCATTTAGTCCTGTGTCTAGTTATATGTTGACGTATTGAAATAAGCCTAAAAGCAGAGGGAATTATTTTCTTATTTTCTACGTAATCATCCTGATGAACATCTCTGTACGTTTACGGAAACTTAAAATAAACAAAAACGAATAAAAAAGAAAAAAAAATCTAATTTTGGTTTTTAGTTTCCTAAAAAGTAGCAACAAAGGATTTAACGCAAATCTTCACTAATGTTTAAAAGAAAACGTGAACGCGCTTTCCTTTGAAGCTGTATTTGCACTAAATTTTGTTCAAAACAAATATTCACTTAGTTAATTCATTAAATGCTCCTAAACATTCTCATTTATGGAAGTATAAAACAATCCCTCAAACCGCCGTCTAATAAAACTATTAAAGCCATACTCAGTAGCCAGGTAAACAAGCTAGGTCTCGCTAGCTAGTTTACAGAAACACGACTCAGAGCACTCACCCCTCCCGTCGGGTATAATCGGTACGCCAGCCTTCCCACGGACATGGGACCCCGTTTTGTGACGATAATAATGCAGAGTCTAACTTCAGCCGTAGAAACGTTCCCCCAGCTTTTCCTCTTTTCACCTCCAGATGATTTTAGTTTTCTGCTAGCTGAAAAGGTGTTTTTGGGGGGGACTCTGGTATTTTTATCTTAAAGTGCCTGTGACTCCATATTTAAATCACTTTATATTAAACAGGTGTAATCTTTGATGCCTCTAGATTAGCGTTGCACCATTATAACTCAAAATACGCTGTAATTATTTCCTAACGAGCAACTCAGAGATCAGAAGAAAGCGCCGCCTTCCGGTTCTGCTGGGTTTCTCCTTATTTGGCAGCCTGACACTTCTGCTGCAGCAGGGGGCAGTGTTGTCACGTGAAAGAGAAACAAAACTGAAACTAAACACTACACGGTCTATGGGCAATGGCGGCGGCACTGCCTTGCTTCAGTTGTCGTGAACGTGCATGTGGGCGGAGAATTGACCATATAAGCAAGTCCGGATCACTATGACCTCATAGCGGGCTGGAGTGAAAAAAAAAATGTTTGAAACCTGGGTCTGAAATCTTGAAGAGCTTCTCACTGGCTGTACTAGGAGACTGATGGACGCCGTTTTTTGCTCTTTCTGGCAGGTTTAAGGTGAGAACTCAATGTTGCAACATGATAGATAAGTCAGAAAACACGGAAAACGATGTCATGGGACCTTTAAAATGGAAGCACTGACCACCGGCTAATTCTGTCCTCCTTTCACTTCCGGGATGTTCAGACAGAAAATGTGTCCAGGCGGATTATTAGTGGATCCAAGCAGTGCGGAAATGCGGCAGACAGACAGCTGGATTGTCCAATCCTATCGTTCGGTCCGAACGATAGGATTGGCTGAAGTTTTTAGAGAACTGCGGGACAACCACTTTATTGATTTCTTTCGGGTTTTTTAAAATCTCGACAATACATTTATGGCTATACTATGTTGGAACATTGTTAAGAGGCTTTAAAAAAAACGTTAAAAGCTACATTGTTTACCTGGCTACTGAGTATGGCTTTAATGCATCTGTGGAATTTGATTCTTGATCTTTAGTCAGATCATTCTTAATATCTTCATCAGAAACAGCTGCTATTAATGACTCAAAGAGCTTGATCAGCTCAGTTTAATTGATTCCATCAGTTACAGCTTTGATTGGCTGTGACACATCCACTGAAGAGTGATCTATTATGTGTCGTTTTCTCCTGAGTTCGTGGATTCGGTCTAATTGTTTATGATAGTAGGATGGAGACAGAAAACTGAAAACAAAAAATACTTTAGACATGTTCAGACATGCTATAAACTCATCAATACGCTTAAACTTATTTCTGACAGCAGATTTGAACTTTGTTTTTAAAAGCCTGTGTTTTAGATTTAATCTCCTGTTTATTTAAACTAGTTTTTCTCTCCACTGAAATGGGCTGGTTGGGTCTGAGTTTCTAGTTTTCTCATCCTGCCTGCAGAACAGGACAGGACACTCCCATCGGTGTTGTTTCTGATTTGCCACCAGACGGTAATTTGCCCCGGATAGTAAATCTGCCCCATAGGTGTTTGGACACATATCTCAGGAGAAAGATGGGAAACGGAGTGTGTGTGTGTGTGTGTGTGTGTGTGTGTGTGTCTGCTTTTGTACGAGAAAATGACCCTGACGTGCAGAGAGCCAACTGGTAAGTGTGATGGATGGATGTTGTTTCTCACACATGGTGACACACATGTTTGTCACTTACACAAAACAAAACACACTCACACACACACACATGCGAGCACACACACACTTTTAGTGTAAAGCATTCTTTTGTCACCACAAACTCATTCAGACAGAAATCCACTCTATTAATTCAAGCTCTGTACTTTAGGACGAAGACCACATCTGCGATCTTTAGGCCGAAGCGCTGAATGAGGCGTGACGGCCCGCTGAAATGCAGGCGAGGATTTTTTCTTCTTACAAAATAATTGTCTGTTTCTGGGCCTGACCATTCCCCCAAATGGATCAAATTTGTCATGGGTGAAAAAACAAAAAAGTATTTTAGGAGACATAAATGCTCCAATGAATGATTTCATGTACAGATTTAAAACTTGGCATGCATCATTTAAAAAAAGATCTGCAAAAAACGTCTCATGGATTTAAAATGATTAAAAGTGGCAGCTAAAAATGGGATTCACTCCATAAAACATGCAATTAAACAAATACACAATCTGCACCAAATGATCAGGTTCTAACACATCTATGCTATCATCTTAGCCCCGCACTGCTAACAGGAAGCCATGTTTTCTGTGTGGGTTTCATTTAATGATCCATTTAATCAAAACAGATTTTTAAAGAACAAGTTGACTTGACTTGAGGGCATAACATTTATTTTGATATACCACATGACAGGAAGGGTTGTTGTAATATTTATATTCTATATTTGTACATATAATATCAGCAAATTTGATAAAATAACAATCAAGCTGTGAACATTTCTTTATATATAAAGTTTTGTTTGAATGAAAACAGAGAAGTTTCTGTTTGTGTTTTTTTCCTCTCCTTTTCCTCCCAGTTCTTTCCTCTATAGAATCCTTTGGTTTCCATCATTCTGTGTCAGTTAGTTTTCTTTAGTTTTTGTCACTATTTCTATGGGTCTGCAAGATGCAAATAACAACAGGTGATTTATTTTAGTCTCAGATGTATTTTATTAAACCATTTTTTACTTATTTATTGACCAAAACACATATTTCATTTTGATGAGGTCACGCAACACTTCCATATGAAAAGGCTGGAAAAAAGAACCCAGCAAACTATTAACACCTAAGTGTTCACAAACATCTCACAGATCACACGCACCAAAAGAAATACTTTAATTTACAACACGGTACACACACACTACCACACACGTCTGAGTGGAGATAGTTTTTTGATATTCCTTTGGGTGTTAGTGCGACCTGGACTAAATCAGAACCAGACGTGAAGAAAAACAGAGAGAACAAACAGAATGACATCACCAGAGAACATACCTGATTTCTATCATTCATGTTCACTTCCACTTCGACTGTGTGTAATTTTGTTTTTGGAGTTTTGTGCATTTATGGGTAATAAACTTAACTGTAGAATAAGGTCAAATTTTGGGTTTAATTTAAATTGATTTAATAATAAACATATAATTAAAAATTAATTCCAAAAACATCAAGAACTTTGTTGATGAGACAATGTTTCCTCGGCTTTAGAAAAAAAAAACTAGTCTGCAAAATGAAATGATGCTGTAATAAAACCAAAGGTTGGGGTCATTTTAAAACTAACATAGTCAGACTCCTGATATTTATTACCTGAATAATAAATAGATCGTCAATGATGGGTAAAAAAAAACCCCATAATCTTTTCTTATTAAATGTATAAGTTTTTTATTTCTATATGTTGTATTTAATATGGAATACTAAATGTTATTAAAAATCCAATAGATGTTTTTTGTAACTTGTGTTGCATATTTCTAATAATATTTATTTCCTGGACAGATGGAAATATTTAATATAAAAGAAAACATCTGATCATTATAAAAAGTGTTTTAAATGACGGAATTCACAACATTTTAAAATTGTGATTAAGAATGTCTGGTTTTATATTAAGTGTTAAAAATGTTCACATCAATGTGTTCCTGGTTCTTTTTGCATCTGTGTGTAGAAGCAACACTTCCTTTTGTGCAGAGTGTTTAAAAGTGCACCGCACTGAAACACTATTAAAAGTTGTTAAAACGAGTGTGTATTTGCATGTATGCAGTCATGCTGCAGCATGCTGATGTGGCATGGGAGCCGTTCCCCAGTCATTCGAATTGCAAATATCTTAATAACATTCCTCTTTCCAATTTCTGTCTCTGTGTCTTTCTTTCCGTCTCTCCACCTCCGTTTCTTTCTCCTCCTTTCTTGCCTCTTCTATCTCGCCTCCCTTTTTTCCCCGTATGTTAACAGCCTGATTAGGGATTTGTTGGCCTCTCGGCAGTTTGAACCAATCAAGAGCTAGTTTAAGTGGGAGCGTTCACACCTGTCCTGACAGGAATGATAACGACCGTGACCAATCACCACCAATCTACTCCGTTTCCACGGTGATCAGCCTGTTTTCCAATGCCCAAGGTGGTGCACGGGGAGAGTCGCTGCATTTAAATGGCTCTGTGAAGTCAGAGCCGGAGTCAAAAGGGAACATTTTGCATTAACTTTAAACCTGAGCTAAAATCAAATTAACTGGCTTTTGGAAACCTTACAAAATCCACGTTTCCTGTTGTCCTTTTTCATTTATTGAACTTTTTACCTGGCAAAACGAAATAATAGTCTTTGATCTCAGATGGGAGAGTAAAAAATTGCGAGATGTCATTTAGAATCCACACCTTCTATCTTGTTAAAGCTGCATTATGTACAGCTGTGCTGATAACGTTACACAAGAAACCATCTAAAAATTAATCAAAAAAACAGGTAGAGAAACGTATAGAGTCAGAAAAAAGGGGCTGTCTGCTTACCACACACTTTACCTTTCATCAGAGCGGTACGCGTAGGCGATGGTGGCGTGTGCTGGCTTCTATTCATCTGATACTTCTGACTCGTTCTTATTTATACATGCACCACTTTATTTATTCATTATCACGCTCATATTTTATTCATCCCTTGTTTCATTTTATTTTTATTTACAGCTACACTTTCTGCTGAAATCATCATCAAGTGAATGTCAAAGTTTGATCAAATTATGATGGGAATGAGTGTGTGTGTGTGTGTGTGTGTGTGTGAGTGTGTGTGTGTGTGAGTGACTGCAGGTAAACAGAGAACAATAGTAGAAAGACAACATTTAATGAAAAGTTATACAATCTGGTCATTGTGTAGACAGAATTATCTATGAATAAAGCAAAAAGAAACAGTATAAGTCTCTGCTGGTAAAGGTTACATTGGTTTAAACTGAATAATATAAATAAAATGACTGAAAACAACCAGAATCCAATGTTTCCCGTGTTTTTGTCTTTGAAAAAACAGCAGTTTACAGTTCACTGCAGCAGAACAAGTGACAACCCTCCATCGTCGTGAAGTACGCAGCGACTCAATTCCCCAAAAAGATTAATGGATGAAAACGACTTTAGACCATCTCCCCTACAAAAACTAAATCTGGGACAGGAACAAAAAGTGTGCCGTCTTGACAACATTCACCAGATGACCGCTGTAATGGATCGGCCCGCTGAGAGTTTCCTGCAGAGCATCCTGGAGAAATGTTTGCTTTAAGCCACCCATCGTGTCACCTGGTAAATGATGCTCAAAGTGAGCAGATGAAGGATTTCCATCATCATGCCTCTTTAGATCATAGGATCAACTGTTGAATGTAAAACACAAAGGTAGCTGCTGTCTAAAGGTATCTATTTATTGTACGGACCAGTGTTTTGAAACCTTGAGTTTGAGTTTCTGACAGGAAGATTCTGCGCTGTGTTGTGATTACAGCTGAGAGCTTCATTAGGATGTCACTCTGCTCTATGGAGACCAATTTATAGAGAGGTGCAAGAAGAAAGCTCTCATTAGTTTAATAGGTTCATATCACACTTCTCATGTGCCGTTTATAATTTTCACAGGAGCAAGTCAGAAAAATATTATCAATATTATTATTGTTGGAGGTTTTCTCACCAACCCTTGCACCCAAACTCACTCAGAAGGTTTGTTGGTTGTGGGGTGGTTGACCCTAGTTCCAAGAGGGTATCCAGTTCCCAGATACTTTATAATTAGTTCCCACAACGCTGTGCAAAACATTAGGCAGCTAATCATCTAGTGGTCAATCTGTGGTGATTGCTTCTGCTTTACTTCAGCTGAGATCAATGATTTCAGGTTTTTATGAAAGTCCTGAGTGAGATGATTGTTTGTCTGACCCACATAAGAAAATCTAACAAACCAATGTCCAGTGATGATGTAGGCAGTGAGACATGCAGTTGAACTTGAGCCTCATAGAGGGAGGTTGGAATGATGGTGGAGTTAAAGAGGCAGATCTTGTTTGTCATGTTGAATGAGGTCAAATTTAAAATGGGTTACAGCCACTTAAGGACCCCTGCACCCTTTCAAATGATGATTTCATTTATTGAAGGACAGAAGCTATCCAACCCAGCCTGACCCTACGTGAAAAAGGAATTGCCCCTTTGTTTAAATCAAGAATTAATTGTGATTAATCACATCATTTAGAAAGCTGAGATCAGTTCCACGAGTCACACCCAGGTCTGATTGCTGCCAGATCTCGGGATTTAAGGAATCCCTTCAGTGTGTGACAACGTGATGTAGACTTAAAGATAGGGATGGGTATCAGTATCAGTCTACCAATATATCGGCCGATATTGTCATTAAAATGCAATATTGGTATCAGTTTTTGTAATGATGACCCACATGACCTTTACATACCATGCACATAATACACATCAAACTGTTCGGCTACTTCTCTCCTCTCTCCCAAAATGTCAAAAATATAACAATACTGTGTTTGTCTTTTTTCTAATGAGGGCTACCACGCTTATATCGGTATCGGAAATTAAGAGTTAGACAATATCGGATATTGGTAAAAAAGCCATAATCGAGCATCCCTACTTAAAGATCTAAAAATCAACACATCCTGCTCTGTTCTAAATATGTTCAAGCACAACAGAACCTATGCATGTTACAGTAGGGTCAGATGTCTAAATACAGAACTGCCCTACAAGTTGTGACTGGCACTGCGACAAGCCCATACTACACTGATGACATCATTAATCCAGTCATCTCTCCTATGCATGATCAACATAGACCTAATTTCATCTCCACTGACGACAATACTCCAGCTCATCGATGTATTTTATATATACTGACATGCACTCAATGTTCTTTTCCCCTTTTCCTTCATGTACAGCCAATAACATGTTTCTGTGTTTTTAAGCCATTCTAACATGCACCAATCACTCAATAAAATAACTAATGGCTTTGCCAATAAAACATGAGCATTGATTTGGAAACATGCACCCAAACACACACACACACACACACGCACACACACGCAGATGGTTGGATCAATTTAGCATGAGCTAATTGGCTGTCATGACCTCTTCATCGAGCTGAGACCATGAAAGCCTTGATCTTGAAAAAAGGCCTGAGGGATACACTCAGATATACAAGCAGGTCAACACACGGACACACACAATTACTCAAACAGACATGCCCACGCAGGCACTCTCACACAGAATGAAAGTGAGAAAAAAAAAAACCATAGCTGAGAGATCAAATGCAGACTCTGTAATCTAGCTTGCTGGACATCAGAGCTGTTGGTAAGTTTATACTCCGCCTCTCATTTTCAATTGACTGCTCTCACTTCTGTAGCTTGAGGAAGTGCATTACTCCGCAAATACCTCTTATTTTTTATAACAGACAAAAAGGATGTGCTGTATTGGGTCTAGTGTGTTCCTACAAAGCTTCATAGTCACATATTTGATTTTTCAATGTATTTATAACCCAAAATGAACACATTGGGTCTAATTGAATAAGTGTTCACTTTTAGCGTTAAAATTTGCACATAAACTTTATCTGCTTTTTCTATTTGCTGGAATACATTGACACCTTAATTAACCAATCAAACCGCCTTGGGAAAACCTAAAGAATTATTTAAAAGTTTGACCAATGATTTCATGAACATCAAAAATGTGCTTTAGACTGTAACCCATCCATGCAAGGATTGCCAGTAAGCTAACGATGAGTGGACTGTCAACTGGAAGTTAGCCACATGTTTCCAGTGAAGCATCATGGGCCATAGGAATAAGGTAGATAAGATCAAACCAATGGTGAATCTTTGTGGCGTAGATTTGCTCTTGGGTGGTGGGGTGGGGTGGGAGGTGGGGGAGGCTGTGTTTGAGCGAGCACCAAAACAGGACAGAAAGAATAAAATGAGCCGCTCAGATCCAGGACAGTCCAGACTGGCCCGAAGTTACCATAGGTCCACCGGGAAAGTGCCTGATGGCAAGTCCAGCTCGGTCCACAGCCAGACTCAGGGCAGGTGCCCTTAATTGGTGTGGGCGCCTTGGCGTGGGCGCCTTGGCGTGGGGCTCGTGCCGGTCACAGGTCCGTGCACAGCAGGAAAGCACCTCGGTCCACAGGGCTGCATGTATTATTAGTGGATGCAGTGCTATTTCTGCACTCTTGGATCGAGTTATTGGTGGGGACTGTTCAGTGAGGGCTGGGTACTGGTCACCTCTGTTCATGCCAAATCTACGCCCATGGTGTTTGGCTATATTCAACGCCCTCAGAAGGTCAGCAGACCTGTGCAGACTTAAGTATTCAGCTGTTTTCACCTGTTAACTCCTCCAATGACAAAGGAAGGAGCAGAGTAAGCTCACCTTCTGAAGCCCACCACAATCTGTTTTTGTCTTTCCTGCAGTAATCAACTCGTAAAAATATATATCTTGATTTATATGAAGAAACATCACCAAACAGCTAAAGAATCAGAAGCTTGCTCACTTTCTCAAAGCTCTTTAAATCCTCTTGGCGCTATATCATCCTCATAACAACATGCCAGTTTGCTATGAATATGTAAATAAACCCCACTTTTTATAGTGTTGGGCAAAATGGAAGAGGGCTCCAAATGTTGCTCCAAAAATCAAAACAAAAACAGAAGCTTCCCGGGCTCCAAATGCTTTAAAGCACTTTTATTTTGCTCATTTGGCTCCGATGCTGAAAGGAGAAAAAAAAGGGACTTGATGCTACAGCTAATTATCTTAGGTAGACGAAAGCAGGAGGACATTAAGACATGACACTGAAATGTTGGGTTCCCACCAGAATATTAGAAAGCAGCGCAGGCCTGAAAGGAGCTTTAGATAATTAGAAAAACTGGGGATTAGCTCTTGATCAAGTGACTTGGTGCCCAGTTTTCTAGTGGTGCCCTCAGCTCCTGCTCTAAAACACACACAATAATCCAATCATCAAGCTGTATCAGAACCGAGCCGCTTTAACTCCTCGGCCCAATCATTTGTTTCATCCTGTGCTGCCCTCCGAGGAAGGGCTAAAACGCTGAACATAAAAAACGGGTAAAGAAATTAAAACACACCTTTCTAACATTCTATCAAACTTCTCTGCTACTTTACACCCCTCTCAGCGGTTTCTCACCCAAATCCAATTTAGCTCATCTTTTTCGTTCTCACCACCTCTTCCCCCCTCTCATCCATCTTTATTTCTGCTTTTTATCCTTTTCTTCTCCCATTGTGTTTTCCTCTCCTCCCTCACACCTTCTGCCTCATTTCTCCATTACACCTCGTGCTTGCGTCCTGCCTCCATTTCGCTCCTCACCTCTTCCCTTCCCTCCTGTCCCTCCCTCTATCACTTGGTGGAAACATGAAAGGCTACCTGTGTGCCGATAGCCAGGGGAAACGGAGGGCAGAGAGTTAATTAACTTGCTATCTGGGACTGACTGTTAATAGGAACTGGAACTACGAATAAGAGAATGCTGTTGTGCACCGTGTTAGCAGAAACAGAGATTTAGACAGCGCACGCTTCGGATGTGTGGAGCTGGAACGTAGCTACATGTGTACTATACGCGTCGACAGACACACACACACACGAATAGTAAAGTGTGATTACGTGCACTCAAACACACACTCAGACAGAAAGGTGGCAGGTGTAATTTCACGCATTAGGAGGACTCAAAAAAAAAATCTACGCTTCAGCTAAACTCAACAACCCCCCCCCCCACACACACACACACACACACTCCGTCTACCATCCCCCTGGCTCTCTCTCCTCTCCCGCCACCCGAACCCTTTGAAGATAACTTTTTCTTATTAGCCTAACAATGGCGACACGGAATGCAACTTTAATTCATGCTTGGAAAACGAGACGGGGAGGAACAGGGCACCGCGCCTCTCGCTTGTTCCTCCTGCAGGGGGGGAAATGCAAGCAAAGAGGGGGGGGGGGAGAAGGAGAAATGGAAATCGCAAAGTACAGCTATTTTTTTAAGCATGAAATGGTCCTGCGTACCTTTCTTTCTGTTTTTTTCCCCTCCAACTCCGAGATTGGCAAAGCGCTGACGTGCGCTTATCCTAACACAGATACTTTTAACACACACGACAAAAACGCACCTCCCTGCTGATGTGAATCATCTGTTTAAGTGCCACCCACAATACCAACATTACCCTCATGCTTCTCCTCACAGAATGTACACTCAGCTGATCTTATTCTCTTATGCTTTCTTTCTGTCTCACATTCAGTCTTGC
Source organism: Callopanchax toddi (assembly GCA_006937965.1). Classification (NCBI taxonomy): domain Eukaryota; kingdom Metazoa; phylum Chordata; class Actinopteri; order Cyprinodontiformes; family Nothobranchiidae; genus Callopanchax; species Callopanchax toddi. Next base: position 3,145,055 of record SSNR01000050.1, on the reverse strand, counting down.
TTTCCCGTTGCGGTAGGTAGGCATGCAGGCAGGGCTGACAGGTCCTTTCACGGACAGGGAGGAAATGGTTGCCCTTTGAAGTAGAATTGGGGCCCGTGGAACTGTCTGGAGCATGATTAGCATGAAGCTCGGAGGGGTAGAGTAAGGGAGAGTCAGCAAGCGGGTTAAACATGGGGTAAAGGAGCGGAGGAGAGGAGAGAGAGAGGAAGAAATGCAAAAATAGGTTAAATATTTTTTCTTTAAACGAGCATAACATTGCAACCAAAAAACAAACAGTATTTTTAGGAAATGATCTCATTGGACAAATCTGCTGATAATAAAAAAAAGAGAAACTGTATCATTAAAAAAACCTAAATAATATAGATTTATTCCACTTTAAAAGATGCTGCATTTGAGATAAATCACACAAATTATTAGAGACATCGTGAAAAACAAAAAACTCTTACCTTTGACATGTGCAAACACAGGAGCAGATCCAACCTGGAGCTGAACTTAAAACCTCCCATTTGGGAGAAGAGAAGAAGTCTTCTCAGAAGACTAAAGGAGCACTGGCTGCAGTCTTAGAGGACTCTGACCCCTTATAGTTTGTTTCTTCTGGTCTGAATCCGGGCCTGGCTCCATGAGGGGGCGTACAGGGCATCACCCCCCTAAGTGAACTAAATTACCCCTTCAGGATTTTTCAAAATACTTTTAACATCAGAAACATTTTGAACTATTTTTAACATTTTTATTTAAATTTCTATCCATACAACAAATGCACAGATTTCAAACTGAACAGACCTCAGTCACTGATTGGTTGATAAAGGCCAACTAGTCTTTAACGTCATCGCTTGTTAAAGTTTAATCTTTAGCAGCTAGCATCCTGTATGTTGATGTGTGTTTTTGGACAGTGAGAAGATGAAACCATTACTGGATTTAACACAAACAGAGATGAAACAGTCGGAGTTCCTCGTTGGTTTTTTGGATGTAGGTGTGCTGTCCATGGTGCTGAAACACCAACTGTTGGGCAGCTTCTCTCTACCTCTACCAGTGTTCTGATACCAGGCTGTGGTTCATTGTACTGCATTAAAACTTGCTTTGACATCTGGGGCCTCCATAGCTATGTGTGAAATCTCCTTTTCTACACTGAGGAAAGTACATTTTAAACAAAGGAGCACAACGCTGCACAGGCACCAAGTGTTGAGTGGAAAGATCTCCTCCTGAGGAGATTGAACTCATCAGTCATGAGAAAACTGTAACTCTACTGAACAAAGGTAGGATGGATCAAAACTAAATATATGAGTTGATTTAAGGACCATTGTGTTCTTTTGATAGTATGTGTTTGTTAGCAGACATTTACCTGTTGAAGTTTCTTGTGAGCCGATGTTGCTGACTCTATTAGGCGGTTGCAGCTACAAACATGTGCACATTTAATATCTGAAAACTGACTCTCTTGAAAACCCAACCTCTGAATATTGCAGTTCAGTGGTGTGTGAAGAGTGTGTTTGTAATGTTTCTTAATAGATCCTTTAGCCCAGAGGTCCCCACCCTCCTGACACCCGTACTGGTCCATGGGTCTTTTGGATGTCAGAATGGCAGAAAAAAAATGTAATTGATGTAGTGATTGCATCTGAAAGATCCAGGCACCGGTGCGTTACGTCATGGTATGAAGCCAGCAGCCTATGATCACCTGTTGAGAAGCTGCAGAGTGAGCCGAGCTGCTCTGGACTCCTGACCTCCCACTGCGTGAGCGTAATGTCTTCGATTAACTGCGTCTGAGGGTGCGACCAGAAGTAAATACAGGAAGAAGATTCTGAGCCTGAGCTACACAACAAATAGTCAAACTCCCTTTTCCCAAGTTGTAGCCATGTGCTTAAATATCAACGAGGCAACGAATCTCAATGTTTGTCCACATAAGGACACGTTTGTGTGCCCTCTGCATTCCAGAATGCAACTCACACAATTCTACAACTTAACACATAAAGGCATTAGTGGTTCTTGTGCTCATAGATTATCTATTTGTCCAAATTAATGACAACAAAATGATCTAAGAACCATCGTCGGGAAGTGGAGGACAGACAGAAAGTGAAATGAAATGCAAATACACGAGATGCAACGGAAGAAAAGAGCTTTGGTGACTGAGATACATTTCCATTTAGATGGGAGGGCAAAGCTTTTTTTTCTAAGAAGAGGGACAGTGTTTTGATGTGAATTGCTCTGCACGGTCATCACAGTAAAATAGAGCTTGTATTTTGCATCTTCATGAGTTTGAATCCAAACTTCCAAGGAGTACATCATGAAAACTTTCCCAAAGCAGTGGACTCAACCTCCGGGGCGCACATCAAAAAGAGGCTGTAATGTAATCTTGTTCTGAGAGACAGAGATGTGAAATTGAAACGATTATTTCATCTTTGTGTTTTCAACAAGTGTGTGTGTGTGTGTGTGTGTGTGTGTGTGTGTGTGTGTGTGTGTGTGTGTGTGTGTGATTGTCTAGAGCTGCCTTAAGGCTTTGCAGTTACCCAGCAATTTCTTCATTTCTAGAATTCTCATCATTAGCTTTCTTTGTGTTCTCACACTAGAAGAAAACTTTAAAAAGAAATTTCCGTTTTGTGAGAAGTTTTAAGTTTGAACTCATTCACATAAAGTTGACACAGAAAATAATGTTGCATCACGTCTGACGTTAAATACATTTTAAAAAGCAAACTCTGAAAGAGGTTATGAGATTTATTTAAAATAAAGTTTAATACATTTTTGCAAATTGGAACCAAAAATGTAATATATTCATACAATTTTTCGGGGTTTATTATGACCCTGTGGAACTCCCTGGCTAATCAGGACATTCTACTTCAATCACTGTAATTGAGAACACCTGAGGCCCTGGGGTCTACCTAAAGCCAGTGTTTAGTTCACACCTCATTATTTTAACCTTTGATTTTTACAGGTTAGTTTGTTGGTTGTTTAGGGTGAAATAAATATATTTTATCATTGTTTTACGTCATGCTTTCCCTTTTTTAAGGGCCACTTGAGCCAGGTCATAATGCATATGTGTGTGTGTGTGTGGGTTTGTGTGTGTGTGTGGGTTTGTGTGTGTGTGCTTCCATGCAGACTCATTCCTCCATCAACACTCTGGGGAACCTCAGGGTAACTAAAGGTTCGTCTCATCACTTTACTGATGCACAAATCAGTAATCTCAGCCATCCAGAAAATGAATTTGAGCTTTGCTTTAAGGTCCCTTAAGTATTGGCAACAAATTAAAAAAAATGGTGCAAGTTGTCTAGGCGCTGAATACTTGAAGCTCATCAGCCTACTTTTATTTTTGATACATTTTTCTTTAAATTAAAGGCCTTTCACTTTCCAAGGAATGCAAGTTCCTCAACACTTTCTCTGGCTGAATTAATCATCTGATGTTAGGAAATTATAGTTGTTATGGGTCATGTCTTAATAATAATAATGTAATCATAAAGGAAATCTTATTTAGGATTGCAAGATCTCACACAATCTGTTAGTACTCAGCATGCAAACTACTGCTACATAAAACTAACTCCAAATCCTTAAAATGAATTGAGTTGTAGCTGTTTTTATGTTTTCTAAGGTCAGCTGGCTCTGACTTTAATACTTCAAAAGCTTAATTTGCAGATGCATTATTTATTTGAGAGCTTTGTTAAAATTTACTGCAGCACTTGCTGTTTAATGTTTATCAAAAAATGTTTCTTTTTACCTACATTTTCCTTGAATATTCCTCCAAACACTAGCCTGATTTACTACTTGGAAAAACTCTAGCAAAATAAGATTTGTCATATATACTCTGATAATACTCTAGGGTTGAAATTATCATTTTTAAAATATTTCAGTGAGCGCCTTGTAAAGAGTTAATAGCAGCTTTAGAAACTTGCCTTATCAGGTAAACTATTGATCACAGTCTGATCTGGATGACTTGACTCAAACATACATTTTTATCTAAATAGTTGTAAAACTAACGGAGTTTAAGTCATTTTTGTGTTTTCTAACGTCAGTTATCTGTAGAGGCCATTTCTCTTCTACAGGTAAGCGCAGAATGTTGTGTGAAAACTTCCTTTAATCTCAGCTGCTTTAACATCAGATTACACCAAACCCCTGGTGGATCTCCTCTCGTGTTTCTGTGACTACATTCTGCCACTTTGAAAAAGAAAAGGACACTACTTTATTGAGTAAACAGACTACAACTGAGTGCTTAGGATTACATTGTCTGCAAAGTATCATGGATAAAAGACAAAGCTGATAGAAAATTGAAACAAATCAGCCTTCTGCCTTAGCGCGATTGACAGCAGCGCTATGAATATATCAGAACACAGCAGAGCCAGGCTGCTGGTATTCCAGAGCCATGGTCAGGGCCATAGATTGCAACTTGCACAAATGTCAGCCAGATAAAGGACGACTGAATCAGTCGGGCAGACAAGACTAACATATTCAGTTAACAATCCTTGTGCTGCCTGCAGCTCTCTTTGTGCTGACGGGATCGGAGTGGAGGGATGGTGGGAACGCTATTGTTAACAAGGAAGGTGGGATTTTATGTGTTTAATTGAAACTATTCACCTGTTTGTTCCATTTGAAGGAAAACCTTTCTCAACCACCACTCTTTTCCTACTACTACTGACAATTTTGCTCAATTTACATAATAGGAGAAATATTGAATTTAATAGGGATTTATTTTTCTTACACAATCCCGTTCTATTCAACAACCCATGAATAGAAACACCTTGAATTAATCTCAAACAGAGCTATAGGGAGTGTGATGTACATTCATCATGCTTCAAGGTGGGTCTGCCTTTACCTGCCTGCTGCTTTGCCTTTAAACTTTGTAAAGTCTAATATCTATTCAGTCAAATCGTCCACTTTACTATTAGGGAGAAAATGACAAAGTGATGTCTTTGATAGCAGCTGACAGTCTCTGTCTTCTAATTGTTCCTATATGTAAAAATGAGATATGCAAATTCCTCATCCTTGAATAAAATATAGGCTGCCTCTTGAATGTCTTTCCTTAACTACAGCCAGAAAAGTAATTGCTAGTTCCTGAGATTCAAAGCAGGGTAAAGGAATGTGGAGAGATTAATGCATCAAATGATACAAATCTCTATACAGCAAAGGACTCTCCTGCTGTCATTAATCAGTTAAGCGTGTGTGTGTGTGTGTGTGTGTGTCTTTGTGTGTGGTCTTCTGTATAATGATGCCATAATTTCCCTCTTATTTATGTTAGCCAGTAGAATAAATCAGGGAAACAACAGGATGTGGAACAAAGAAGAATTTAACAATAAACAAAACTGAAAATTAAAAACATGATAGCTACTAAAACAAGTAGTCAGCTGTTTTAACATCGATCAAAGGTCGTGAGAGTTTGTCCTGGACTTGATAGGACTGTTGTGTGTCTGCCATGTTTGTTTTTTAGGGTCTTTTTTTCATTGACGTGACATTTTTTAAGTGATGTGTCATTCTAAAGTTTGTTTAACAAAGTTCTAAGACTAATTTTTAACTGCAGGCTGCATGATGTGAGTCACAGTGGAGACTTAAATATTGGGAAAATATGAGTTAAAAAGTTCAACGCTGCATTTAATTGCTTTCTTTGTATAATTAAGAACAAAATGTAGGGTCGAATCGCCGTTAGCTGGAAGAGGGATACCCCCCCCCCCCCAACATCACCGCCATCACTAAAACAGACCCAGCTTCAGTTTTCTACTAGCTTAGCTTTCTAATTAATTGATGCATAACAAATGTCATGAGGCTATGTTATGTTAAAGGCACACTATGTAACTTTTTCACATTTTAAAATCTTTTCCTCGAGTCTTTCTCTGCTAATCTGACTCTTTACGGGTTAATGAAAAGTCACACAGCCACATCTTGGATCCAGAATACCACGTTTGCAACATTGGAGTCTCCGGTCCGGTGCCCTGAAGTTTTACAAAGTCACGTATCTCGTGAGGGTTAGGCTAACTATGCTAGCGCTGGAGTGTTTTTTCTCTTCCTGCTTGAACTCAGCTGATTTCTTTGAACGAGTGATGAGCCGCTCCAGTAGAAAGCAATGAAGGCTGAGGAGACATTTCAACTTTTAGATTTAGGTGTTTCTGAGCAGAAATAAATCAAAGGTTTTTACGAAAGTGATTTAAAACGGACACTAGGGGGAGCTAAAAACAAGCAAAACTGCATAGTATGCCTTTAAATTTAGGTGGAATTATCATGCATCAGTTGTGTGTTGAGATTTGCTTCAAAGCTAAAATAAAATGATGTCAATCCTTCGTGTTCTTTTAAAGCAGGTCCTACAGGTTAAAACTAAAATAAAATATTTGGCTTTCTAAGGTGTTGTGGAAGACGAGAAATGGGGATGACATTTTTTTGCATCGGCTAATTCTATGAAAATCTCCGCCGTTATCAGATAGACAGCAGATGATATCAGAGGCAGATGACTGAAAAGCAGGAGGCGGGAGGAAGAGAGTGTCGGGGCGCGGTGGTGAAGAATGAACTGTTTTGATGTGGGCCTTTAGAGACTCCTCCTGCTACAGCAGTAATAACATTTTTTACTTTAAAGATAACTTTAAAAAAAAGCCCTCCCCCTTTTGTGAACCTTCAGGGGAGCGCGTCCCCTGAATGGCTGAGTGACGGGGCTGAAATGAGGAGCAGGAGGGAGAGATAACATGAGAGGGAGTACCATGCTGCCTCCCCCCCTCTCCCCCTCTCTGCAGGCCCAGAGGCTTTCTTATCACACCTCTTAACACTCTCTGCTGCCTTATATTTTACTTTACCCGTCTTACTCACCTGATCTTTGATTGTTTTCTCCTTTTTTAACATCTAAAATCTATATCAGACCACTTTTCTTCTATTTTTGTACACCTGACACCCTCGACCCCTCTCGTGGTCACATTTAAATGCTTTCACTTAAGTTATATACATAAACATTTCCAATAAGCAACAGTTTCACCTTATAAAACAGTTTTTAAGCTGTAATTATTCAGCGACGGGATGATATAACTAGCCTCCCCTCGCATGACATTTGTGTTTGCAGCTCTTCAGCCTGAATAAGGATTTAATTGGACTGTTTGAAAGAGCTGCAGGGCTCCTGGACCATTTTCAAATTTAAAAATGTAAGTTTGACCTTTCATTAAGATCAGTGCTGAAGCTGGAAATGTTTATTTTCTTGACCACGGTGCCTAAAAAGATGTAGCAAGCATGCATCCAGGTCGGATGAACAATAACCGTCTTTAAGACAAATGTAAAGTTATTATTACGACCGAAAAGCTTTTTTCTCTGAACGTTTTCAGAATCTGGAGGTTGGTTTTTAATGAAGGTAAGAAATACGAGCAGGTTGCTGGAGTGACTAAATTGCTTCACAGGATATCAGGCATTCATTTAAAAATATTCAGGACCTGCAAAATCGAAGAGCGCTATATGACGTTGGCTCAAAAAATAAAAATGTGCTTTCACACCAACTTCAACCAGTCAGGAAACTTTTAATTTCATACAACATCGTCATGCTTTGGTTCATCTAGAGGGATAATTAATTCTTTACTAGTTCGATTGATTTTTCCTTTAATCTTTGAAGTGTGACGCTAAAAGTTAATGAGAGTATGCATTTAGAACTATGTTTTAACAACAGGCAGACAAACCTACAGAGAGTAAACTCAGACATATCCAGGGGAGAGTAAGACAGGCTTAGATGATGACTAGAGGGGGGATTGATTTTGGCACGGTCACATGGTGTCCTTTGGGGCTCATGGCATCGCAGAGATCTGCAAGGGTCCTGACACCTTTGATTCCTCTGGATCTGGCATTGGCTCTGAATCCTGCTGCAATCAGAGCTGCTGTAAGAAGCTGACTGATTAATGTGAGGAGGGAGGAAAAGAACACAGAAAAAAGGAGGAGGAGAAATAATAAAGAAAAAAGAAGAGAATAAGAGGAAATCAGAGCGATTTTAAAGGAAATGTCAGTTTTTAGACACCTTATCTAAAGAGTTTGGTTTAACAATACTTGTTATTATAGAACCTTGCCTCTATTAAGTCAGTAATGTGATTAAACAGATACCTACTTATAATTATGGAAGTGAGAGAAGTTGCTGCCCTAAATGCTTTCTGCGTTATCGCAGCAGTTTTATCAAAGATAAAACTGTCTTGTCTTGTCTTCTGTCTTGTCTCTACTGACTGACCAGGGTCAAACAAGGTCTGTTTCTGGTACTGAAACAACATGTTGTTGACGTTTGTTGTTCTCATTTTTTTGTGCATGTAAAAAGCCAAATATACAGAATAGGGATGGTATCGGTTACCCGGTATCGGTTAAAGTTACCCGATACCAGGAACCGATACCAGTGGCTTCACTGTCTGTTAGTGATGGGACCAATTAACACTGATAAGTGGTCTGTTCGCAACTGACAGCCACACCCATTGGCACAGCTGCACCTTTGACAATGAAGGCAGCTTGACTTCTTTTGTTATCTTGAAAGTTTCAACTCATCCTATTGAAAAGCAGCCGTTCACACCTCCAACCGATTCATCACCCAAGCCCTTTCCCAACAATAACTCCTCTCCACACCCCTCCCTTTCACCCTCAGACCCCCTGCCTGCATTAACAGGCTTTTCTTTGTTTCACCATGAAATTAAAAAGTGAATACAAAGCAGGCATGCATAGTGCTTACAGTCACCCCCAAAACAATGAACGGTTCTCTACATAGACTCTGTTCTCCTCGTTCACAGTGAAGAGCCGTTCAAAAGATTCGGTTCATTCATGAACGTCACATCACTACTGTCTGTGACGTGATTTATGTTGTAGTTTCCTATATTGAACACTAGGGGGAGCAATTGAGCTAAAGAGGAACAGTGTGGGTTGAGAGCTGGAGGTGGTGCCAAATAGTTCATTTTATTTGGTTAAAATGTGGAAAACTGCAATAATTTCACTGTGAAATCACAGACAATGGTTATTTTTCACCTTATATTTTAGTTTTGTGATCATTTTTATTAATATATTTTATTTTTTATCTAACTCAGGTATTTGTTGTAAAAAGCAGAGAAGAAAAAATAAAACCTGTATTTCAATTTGTTGCATTTTTTTGTGTGGTAGAAGTATCGGTACCCGGTATCGGCGAGTACTCAGATTTAAGTATCGGTATCGGATCGGTTTTGAAAAAAGTGGTATCGGAACATCCCTAATACAGAACAATAGTTTGCATTTAGAAAATAATTCTTTTACTTGAAAATACATTTTATTTGACTGAAGTTTGGCCATGACCTATGACCTACCACCTATGTTTTTAAAACACAGCACCATAAATAAAATTTTTTATAGAACGGTTTTTTTTGTGTAAATCTTCATCAGACTGTAGTTTTACTGTAGTTTTACTGTTGGTCAGTTTTAATATTTTCTTGAGGCTTTTAGAGGATTAAAGAATTGAGTATTTCAGTAAATGGGTTGAAATTGTGGAACAACCATAGTTTGGAAATTAAAGAATCGAAGTCACTTAAAAGATGTCTTAAATCAAATGTATTGCAGAATTATGAAATTATAAATTAAGTCAGTGTCTGTGATTCATTTCAGAACAAAATGTAAGTTTGTAAAAATATGAATGAATCCAGATTTCTGTTTGGTAAATAGGGGTAGAAAATAGAAGATTTTTTTCTTCCTTCTGCCCCTTTTCATTCATCTGTATTTTTATTGTGTTTGTTTATTTTGTTTGTCTTTTTAATTTTTGTTTTGAATGAAATACATTTCTAGATAAACCTAAATAAAATTTTGTTTTCTTAAAATTAAACACCATTATGGAAATGAATCAATGGACTCATGTTGTCGTGTAACTGATCCCAGTTCAGCACTATCAGATCCTTTAGAACCATTTATCTCCACATAGCAGAAATATTTCACATCAATCACGACTCTTGCTTTTGTTTGTTTTCTGTGATGTTTATAAAAAATTTTCAAAAAATTTAATTGAATCTTTTAGTGAATTCAACTTCAGTAAAAGAGGTTTGAAATGTGAAAACAGAATTTTCTCTGACCAAACGTCTTACTGACATTTTACCCAATGAATGCTGCAAGGATTATTAAAGAATGATAAAACATAATATTGTATATGTGAACACTGCTGAAATGCCAGAGTTGTCCCTCAGAACAAGCTGTCTGCATCTCAAACAGCTTTGAAGCCCTCTCATCCCACGCAGTCAAATTAAACAATAACTTTATGAAAATTCCTCCTACATTATGAATCCCTTCTGCTGAAACATTCCGAAAATATCCACCTCCATCACCCCACTTAAACAGGTACATCTGTGTTTCCTCTTTTTTATTAATGTTGGAATCCAGTTTGATTCACCGTTGATTCGTTTGAAAATACTTGCAGAGTTTTTGTGAGCAGGTCGTAGTGTCTGACCCCCGGATCTCGCTAAATACTCCAAACCCAAGTGGTTAGAGGTGTATGGGAGCCAGTGGGGCCGTCCTTTCTAAAAATAAAAGCACTCAATGCGGTACTTCAAGCCGTTCTGGATAAAGTGTCTGCTAAATACCATTTAGTATATTGTATCACTCCCATTAATGGAATATGGACCTCAGAACTCTCACTCTCCATTGACTTCCTCCATTCCCAGTGGGCCATCCGTCTGTCCATTGACTGCCTTTTAGTGTCAACGAGACCATAACTTGTTATGTGAATGACGTTTGGACACTCAGCAGCTCATTACAAAGGTCAGAGGTCAGATGGTTGTTGAATAGATGCCTCGTTTTTGCTTTCAGCTCCTTTTAGTTTATCCACCTGCTTCTCTCTCTCTCTGTCAGTTTAAAACTGTATTTCTTAGTTTCTCTTAAGGTTTCTGCAAAACATCGATGTAAAGTAAACAGGGTTCCAGCATGAAATCAGCTTCAAAAGACCACATTTTTCCAGACCTAAAAGACAAATTAATACATTACAAAATATAATGATGGTCAGCTTATTAAACAGTACATTTTTAAGAGTTGTGAGGCTCGTCAGCATCGTGAGGTTTTCTGAACTTTGAATACAATGTAGACATAGTGATTATTTGATGTGGTGATAGAAGTTACCGCTTACCCAATAAAGCAGCTCTCTCCTACGACACGATGTGTACAGGACCAGCCCTGACGTTTTCGTAGAGCATCACTCATGGACTGCGTCAGACATTTTTATAGTGAAATGCACGATCTTTGGTGACACTAAGTATCACTCAGTTATGTGCCTTATTGGAGTTTATCCATCCATTCATCTTCTGGAGCTACTTTATTCTCCAGAGGATCGTGGGAAGCTGGTGCCTAATCCAACGGTCAAGGTCGAGAGGCGGGGACACACTGGACAGGTCGCCAGTCCATCGCAGGGCCAGACATGAACGAGACAAACACCCACTCACATCTAGGGACAATTTACAGTCATCAATAACCTAACAGTCATGTTTTTGGTCTGTGGGAGGAAGCTGGAGTACCCGGAGAGAATCCACGCATGCACGGGGAGAACATGCAAACTCCACACAGAGAGGCCGCAGAGCCAGGGAAGAGAACCACAACCTCCTTGCTGCAAGGCAACAGTGCTAACTGCACCACCAAGCAGCCCTTATTGGAGTTTATCCATTTAAAATTCCTATTTTATAATTCTGAACATTTTAAAGTGCCCATGACATCGTTTTCTGTGTTTTCTGACTTATCTATCATGTTGCAATGTTGAGTTCTCACCTTAAACCTGCCAGAAAGTGCAAAAAAAAAAAAAAACGGCGTCCATCAGTCTCCTAGTACAGCCAGTGAGAAGCTCTTCAAGATTTCAGACCCAGGTTTCAAACCGTTTTTTTCACTCCAGCCCGCTATGAGGTCATAGTGATCCGGACTTGCTTATATGGTAAATTCTTCGCCCACATGCACGTTCACGACACCTGGAGTGAGGAGAACGCCAGTGCTGCTGTCGCCATTGACCATAGACCGTGCAGTGTTTAGTTTCAGTTTCGTTTCTTTCACGCGACGGCACTGCCCCCTACTGCAGCAGAAGTGTCAGGCTGCCAAATAAGGAGAAACCCAGCAGAACCGGAAGGCGGCGCTTTCTTCTGATCTCTGAGTTGCTCGTTAGGAAATAATTACAGCGTATTTTGAGTTATAATGGTGCAACGCTAATCTAGAGGCATCAAAGATTACACCTGTTTAATATAAAGTGATTTAAATATGGAGTCATGGGCACTTTAAACATTTAACAGCTTTTAAAAATGAGTTTATATATACTGTAACTTTAGGAGATAATTATTAAGAATTTTGTTTGTAATAGGGGGCAGATTATAAGATTTTTTTTCTTCTTACTGCCCCTTTTCATTCAATTTTGTTTTGTAAATATTGATGATAATTTGTATGTATTTTATTCTCTCTTTTTTTAATGAAATAAATTTATTAAAAAAAACAAAAAAAAAACAAGCTCTACATATTATGTTTGATCTACTTATTTCAAAATCCCTCCATTGAGTTCTGGGTCTATAAGGTCTCCTCCCAGTGGGACAGGCCAGAGGAAAGTGACCAGGAGGATCCTGTTCACAACATATTTTCTGATGACTTTGATGAATGTATTTATCAGTATAATCATAAAAGCAGCAGCATTAATTCACTTGCATATCTTGATGGTGAACAGGTCTGAACTTTAGTAACACCTAATAGTATTGACACACACACACACACTGAGCAGCATCATGTACCTTTACCCAAATTACCTCTACATTTCTACAAGGTCAGGTTGACTGATTATACTCGTTTTCATCAGTTTTCTTTAAAATCATCATCAGTGCAGACACAGAAGATTCAAATGAGCAGTATCAAAGGAACCATCTAAATAACCTTCACTCATGTTTTCACTTCTCTACCGCTCTGCCTCCATCCTCTTGACATTAAATAAATGGTATTTATTCAGTTCTTCTAATATAAAAATGATCCCAGATAGGAAAAATATAACTTTCATTGTGACATTTCACCACAGAGACTGCAATAAGAGAGGAAAAGTATACTTTTTTCTAAAATTAAGACAAAGATGGGTTTTTTTTTTTGGGGTGGTGGTGGGGGGGAATCCCTGCCTTTTTTCTTTCTTGGTAGTGATGTTCTAATCTAAAACACTCTTTGCTTTTGGCTAAACCAAACTCTCACCAGTAATTCTTCCATAAAGGATCACACATCCTATCTGTCACGACTCAACCTGTTGCTTGTTAAGTTTTTGTAACATCATCAGTTTAATAACCTCCCAAGCTTTTCCCAAAGCAGTTATTAAACTCATATCTGGACGCCTCAGTGATACATAACTAGAAGATATCAAAATGTGTTAATCTGAGGAAGAAATAATCAAGAACCATGAAATCCATAAACTTTGTTGAACAAACATTGAGCTTCTTGTGCGTCAAATCACCAATACCTTGTGCACATTGCTGTACATGCTTCGGGTTTTTATTACTTTAAGACTAAGACTTTGTAAAGTACTTAGAATAGTGGTGTCCACTTGGTTGTGTAATATAATAAACATAAAATAAAGAAACAACTTTAGTTTAAAACTGAATCAAACGAGGAACATTAACATTAATATTTATGTCTCAAATGTTGTTCTGACTGGTGAGCACTGGTAATGAAACTCCTACAATAAAAGATTCAATCAAATTCCAGTCCAGCCAGGCCCCGCCCCCTCTAACATCAAGGCAGTGGACTCAGAGGTGACGATGACTTCCTGTGAATCTGGTGATAAGAAGGAGTTCAGTAGTTGTGATGTGCTTTGTGAAGGATGGTGGTTTTTAAATCTGTTTTACAAGTGCTACTTAATGTAAGCGTCTACAAACAACAGATCTCTTTGCTGCATCAGAAAACAAAAAAAGCTGCATCTGTATTTTTTATTGCACTTAAAATGATATAAACTGAGCCTTGCCTATGCAAGTAAAAATAAAATTTAAAAAAGAAATAAAAAGAAATAAATGCTTTTTTTGCTGGATATTTGTAATTTAATCCTTAGACTTGATGTGACACATGAGGAGTCCCAGTGACATAAATGTAATGGGATCACAGAGTTATGAGGCCCGGAGGAACTCACAGACAGACTTTATCTGCTTAACCAAACAGTCTCAGGACATCAGCTCTGCTGTTTAAATATGCCATACTAGCAGACCTATCTACATACAAGTGCATCTGAACATGCACACACTCTCACAGACTAGCCAAATATCACTGCACACATTTGCATTCATGTAGACACAGAAAATCTGACTTTGCAGCCAGTGCACATGACTGACCTCTACCTCAGAGTAAGTAGAAAAAGTGCAATATGGTCATAGTTTTCTTTAGTTAAACTTGAATATTCAAGTGAATGTGGCAGTCAGCTTCTCCAGCGTGTCCAGTCCTCCAAACCCAAGAAATGTAGATCAGTGTGACCAAAAACGGTCTGAAGGAATGCAATAAGAAAAATCCACAAATGTTTTAGTTTTAGGGCCCAGTTTGTGCAATAAATCCCATTTAACCTTTATTGTTTATAGAACATATAGAACATTAGTTACTGTGTCTGGTGTGTGTGGCCTCTCTGTGGAGTTTGCACATTCTTCCCAAGCATGTGTGGAGAGAGCATGATGTGGAATATTAATCAGAAGACAGACACCTCTGATCAGTCTGATAAGGAGGTCCTCAGTGCTGATGCTGCTCCTGCTGAAACATTCAAATCCAAAAGTGACAACATCTGTCGGGGCTCAGTACTCCAGATGTACATGGCAGGGCAGCTGCTGCAAATCTTTACAACATGACCTCTGGGACATCAGGACATGTCCATAATCATGTTGGACTAAAACAAAAACAAAGGAGGAGTGGACAACCTGGACAAGATGACTGCCCCTTCCACTGAATGACCAGGAAACGGCTAATGTGTTTTACATCATCCTCATTGTGTCTGCCGACAATGCATTTGTGTTGTGGACCTACATTCACCAATGGTGGAGCAAAAACTAACACAAGGGGACAATGTTTCTCTAGGAGTTAGAAAGTTCCCTGGTCAGGGAGCACAGTGATCCTCTGCTGCAGCACTGGACAGACAGACAGACAGACAGACAGCTGTGGAGCTCACCATGTCCACAGCATCACGAAGAGCATCAGCCAGCCCCATCCACAACTCCTGAGACAACCTGATTCTAAAAGAAAGAGGTGTCAGGTATAAGATTATAATCCTGCCAATAATCAGAGAGCACAGATTAAACGTCCACGCGTGTATTTTCCCCTCCCGCTGAAGATTCCCCCGTCTCGCGCGCGCACATCAAACACCCGCGCGCGAAATTCTACTACTCACGCTTGTATTTACCATTGGCGCGCATAATAATACTCCTCGCGCGTGCAGAATGAAGCTCTCATGAGCGTGAGTGTGGCTGACACGCGCGCGCGCATGCTGCTTTGCTCTCGAGTGAATATTCTGCTCGCGCGCGGAAATTACTTTTGTCAGTTTGGAGGCGGGTACCAAGGATTCACCGGCCCTTACATGATTGGTTACTTTCGAAGAGAGAGGCGGGACTCCCAAATGTTTATCTCTATGACGCTGGTTTGGGCTAACTTTTTAAAAAAACTTTATTAACACGTTGCCAAAAATACAGAACATAGCGTCAATGGAGGCTAACTTTAGCCAGTTCAGGACTGCGGTGAGGATGGATGGAGTGGTGACTAAATAAAAGAACTGCAAGCAACAGTAGCAGAGCCAAAGAAGATATATTTAAGTAAGTAAATTTAAAGATAACCTTGGATATTTCTCAAGTAACTGCCTGGAAATGCCTACTTTTGTTTGAGTTGTCGGAGCTAGCCATAGACGCCACTTTGGCTAACTCATAAAGTCGCATGTTAGGTTTAGCTTTGATTAAAGTAAATGAAAAATACATCTACATAAACCATTCAATAAATAAGTTAAACGTTTTTGTGTCTGTAAAATTAAAGTGTTTTCGTTTTCACTGTTGTCCGTTTAAGAAAATGTATATTTCCCTTTTAAATTGCCGATGTTTTTATAATGCAACATTTAACACGACATTAAGGTTAAAATTTAAGAAAAATAATAAATGGAATTCAGAGGAATGAAACTTAAGTTGTAAAAATAATTTTATGGGACCGTAGATTTGATGAAACATGTGGCGTTTAGGCAGTGACTCTATATTGGCCCATATTCTAACCGAGGAACTGAATTATTATTTAGAAATGTTACCAAAATGATCGAAATATTTCTAGGCAGTAAAATATAGTGAATTACGTTCTATTTCTATATTTCTCCTTTACTTGCTGAGTAACCAAGTGTTGACTTGTGTGTGTCCAGTTGCCTACACTCAGCTTTGATGTTGCAGAATATTGGAACGGGAAAAAAACAGGTGAGTTATGATCCAAACACATTTTTATCCAAGT
>SSNR01000050.1:2995257-3123768 GCA_006937965.1 Callopanchax toddi | reverse complement strand
GATGGCTGGCTCCTGAATATCCTAAAATGAACAGAACGGATTTAAACACCAACTTCATTTATCATCTTGCTTTATTGAAGTGGTTTAGCTTTCAGTTTATCAAACTTTATGATTCTTTAAAAAGAGAAAAGAGTCACCTCCAGGTTGTCTGGTTGCTGGGTTGGATGAAGCATCATTCCTGTCACTGTGTACCAGAGCAGGAGTCTGATTCCCTTCTGTTCTCAGGGGTGGGTCCAGCCGTGTACAAAAGGTCTAGGTCTGCCTTCAGCTTCTGAAGAAAAGTCATGTGAACTGATCTTCTGTAAAAGAAAGTCAGAAGCAAATGAGAATATAATAATCATAAATTATATTCACAACCTTTGAAAGGTATCTCATAGTTTCTCTTGTGTTTTTGATTAATATATTTACCTTTTGAAAGATTCTCCAATTTCTATAAAATTGTTTTTAGTTCTAACATCTACCTCCATGTATTTTAAAAATAAACTGATAGCAAAAAAGTACAAGAGGGCCATTCTGTTATTCTACCTCAAATCAACCAAATAACACAGACCTGTGGAGGAAACACCTAAAAGGTGTTCAATCTCTAGATCATGGAGTTTGTTGTAGTAGTATGATGTCACACAAGTACTGACATCTCACCACAAGTGCTCAGTCCTATTCATGGATTTACAAGGCATTCTTTCAAAATGTCTGACTTGACAAAACGCTGATTTGATAAAACAAAATATTGAAAGGTATTAGCTTGATGAGAAGTTAATTACCTCTGATTATGGAGACTTTTTCCTGACATAAAGCTTCCTCGGTCAGTATATACCTGGCTATTTGAACATTCTGCACCCTGATCCCCTCTGACTCTGTAGAGCAAATAGAGATCCTAAAATAATGACTGTACTACCACTAAAAATTAGCTTTAGTTGTTTCAACATTACTAAATATATCTGTTAAAATAGTGTCTAGATATTGCACCATGTAAATATTTACCTTGAGGGTATGCCATGCCTTTCAGTTGCTTTCTTGAAAGCATCAAATGCTGCTGATGGATGGTTGTTTGTGGCAGCCTCCAAACATCACCTATGATATTAAAGAAATATGTATTAATGAAAGCTAATTATTGAGAAAAAAACTTACAGGTACAATTATATATATATATACACACACACACACACACACACACATATATAATTGTAAATAATATATATAAAGAGAGGGAGACAGAATATGATAAGGTGTTATCATACAATGGGTTAATAGGATTGCATCTGTTTTTCAATAAATTTAATACAATTTAAATTAAAAATAAATTAATTTAATTTAAAAAACAAAGGGTCTAAAGCTTGCAGAAATCTTTGAGTGCATTGCTAGGTTGCTAAATGGTTATTAATGTTAAATGGCATTAGACAAATTAGCCTATACATAACAAATATTTAGCGATCTTAACTATGTATGCAATGTATTTCTAAAAATGTATTGAGCTAACAAGAAAACTGATCTGTAAGACAAAGTCTGTGGTCAGCGGTTTAATCTGTAATGGTAACAGTCTGATGCATACCAGGAAAAACAAAGCTCACGATAGCTTTACAAACCAGCTGAGTAAAGAACTGGTTTTGTTGAACAAAGCCTTTTATCAGCACGACTTACGTGAACATCTTCCACTGCAGCAGCCATGTTGGAATGTCGGAGTCCGTGTTCAGGTAAACAACTGTGCTGTCAATCAAAGTCCAAGGCACTCCTATGTAGGCAAGATCTTTTTTAAAGTAACCAATCATGTAAGGGCCGGTGAATCCTTGGTACCCGCCCCCAAACTGACAAAATTAATTTCCGCGCGCGAGCAGAATATTCACTCGAGAGCAAAGCAGCATGCGCGCGCGCGTGTCAGCCACACTCACGCTCATGAGAGCTTCATTCTGCACGCGCGAGGAGTATTATTATGCGCGCCAGTGGTAAATACAAGCGCGAGTAGTTGAATTTCACGCGCGGGTGTTTGATGTGCGCGCGCGAGACGGGGGAATCTTCAGCGGGAGGGGAAAATACACGCGTGGATGTTTAATCTGTGCTCTCTGATTATTGGCAGGATTATAACCTCATAGTCAGGTTTATCCTAGCAACAAGGCTGGAGGGACAAACACACTGTGATTTACCTGCAAAAAATACCTCAGCAAAGACAAAAGTATCACTTTCCACCACACACACATCTAAACACATAGTCTTGCACAGAGAGACATTTTGTGGACAGAGTACAAACAAATTGTGCCACTACTGCAAAAAACAGCGGAGCAAACAACAAACCAGTGTCCCTTTTTGCCACACGCATCTAAAAATACACAAATACACATGCGTGCTCTTGTGCACAGACTACTTTATTCTGTTGATTTGTTTGAATGGTTGTTTGTACTGTAGTATGTTTGACCTGCAGCTGCGTATTTGGTGAGCCACACCAAGGCGATGCACATTTGGAAATATCCATCTTATCTAACAAATATGTCTTTTTTAATAAAAAAAAAAAATGAAACAAGAAGCAAATAAAGTTTCCAAAACAGCCTAATAAAAACTTGATCATCAGAAAACCTTTTGTACTTTTTTGTAAAACAAAGACAGATTTATTTAAGAAAAACTAAACGTTAAAAATAGTATCAAAACATTATTAAATATATATAATGAGCACAGCTACAGGTAGCAAAGGATAATGTGCATTAAATAGGATCACTGGGCGTATTAACTCTAGTAGTCATCCTACTGAAATGAAAAGCAATAATCGTGCACATCAGAGCAGAAAAAAGGGATTTACTCTGATTATCAGCCGTCTGGTCCGGTGATTGTTTACTCATAATACACCAGCACAAATGATTATGTTATTACTGAAATCATGATAATATGTTCAGCTTCTAACCCTGCATATAAACTTTTTTTGGCTGCACCTCTGCCAAAATACCAGTTTAATCCTTGTTTCCTTCACTTTTCTCTTTCTTGTTCTAATAAAGTTCGACATGCAGTGTTGCTAGAATGACTTATCTGGTTGCAGATTCAGTGCCCAGGGTCAATTTCCCTTCAAATGAGAGAATTATCTGCAACAAGCTGTCCCCTGATCTAAGCTCAGGCCCCTGCCGGCTTCATTTGTTCCAGGCAGACAAACAGAAAGCTAAAAACTCTCCTCGTGGTTTGTTGTCGCTGCCTGATTGCTCTGTCAGGCTCAGTGTTTCTTCATTTGGTCTGAAGCATGAAAAGAACAAGCAACAGACTGTAACAATCGTCTGTGCTCATGCTTAGAGAGAGAGAGAGAGAGAGAGTAAACGTGGGTTTTTGTAAGACTTTTGTTTTGGTTAATAAAGTGTTAATAATGATGGAATGAAGTTGGGAAGATAAAAGCTTTTAAAACCGTTAAATTCAACCTGGAATTGTTTAAATTTAGCAGAGGGTGCAAAATGTGCAAACCTATTTTTGTCCTTTTTTAAAAGATTGAAATGGACTTACAAAAACAAAAAAAGTTTAAAGAGTTTTGTAAAAATTATTGTTATCGTTTAAAACCCTAATCTGGTTCCAAACAACATAAATATACTAATAGTTTCTGGCAGATTCTATTGATGTTTCCTGAAGAGTTTTTAAATCATCCACTCAAATACAACTAAACAAGTCCAACAGGTGGTTCAATTATGACATTTGGAAGGTTTCGTCTCCGCTAATCAGCAATAAAATAAAACAAAAACAACAAAATTAAATAGTTGGCCAGCACCTGCACAGACATTAAATAAATAAATGTCGCAAAAGTGGGTCTGTTTAAAGTGTACCAAACAAAAGTGGCCCCAACAATTAACCCAACAAAGAACAGTGAGCACGAGAAAACCAACAATCACAAAAGCTCCAACCGCGACCCTGGCAGGAGTCGTAAAAAGCACCAGGTCACTAAACTGAAGACAGAAAATTAAATTAAAAAGAGAAAAAAGTTGAATTTAAAAACATCGTGAAGCAGCTAAAGGCTCAGTTAGACAGTCCATTACTCTTTAGGGCTGGATCTATCAGTGTTGGAATGTAGATCTTGTCACCTCAGTTAATTAGTTCAAACAGGTGTCACGCTACGCCGGCTAAAGCAAAGAGGGAGGCAGAGCAAATATTAGCCTTGATCATTCTCCCCATTCCCATAGCAGCCCCCCCCCCCCACACACACGAATGGGATTCACTTTCCATCATATATATGCAAATTGAAGTGTTGACATAATCTTGATCTGCTCTTTGTCCATGCAATTGGTTCTTTGACTTCTACATTCTAACACACACACACATGCGCGCACACACACACACGCGCACACACGCATGCACACACATGCATGCACACCCACACACAAAGAGAAAGAACGAGAGACAGAGTATGAACGATGGAAAGAGAGATGACACAAGTGGTTTATAAATTCTGTGACCTTGTCAGGGTGTCTTACCCAGCTGGCAAAGCTATAAACAAATCACACGTTGGTTTATGATTAAAACAAACAAATTAAATCTGAAGAGCTCTTTTAAAAAAAATCTTAGTTTTTAGATCTAATTTCTAAGTAGAATTCAAATGCCAGGGACTGAAAATGTCCAATATTTGGTGGATAAAGTAGAAGAGTGATAAAAACTGAAGGACATTCGAGGAAAAAAATATGTGCAAAAATTAAATAAGACAACCAAATTTAACTTTAAAAAGTCAGACTTATACGTCAAAATGAAACGGGAAAAAGTTTAAAGGAGAGCAAAATGTGGGGACTAAAATTACAAGTTGTACAATGTGGAAGAAGAAGGAAAAAGAAGTGAAAGGAAAGATTCAGGAAAAAGGTCATGAAAAGATGAGACAGCAGAAAAGTGATGTAGGGAGATGGGGACTGGAGGGAGGGGGTGAAAAACAGGGAAAGAAGCAGAAATAAAGTAAGTCAGGTTTACAGGGAAAAAGAGAGGGAAGGAGGCTGGAAAAAGAAGTGAGATAGATGGAAAAAGTAGAGGAAAACAAACAGGTGAAAGGAAATTAAAGACAGAAGAATGCCTCATAAAAACAGAAAAGTAGGAAATGTACTTTTAACAAAAAAGTGTATTTAATGGACTTTGAAATAAAATAAAAAGGCATCATACAGAGGAGTAAAGAAAAGAGAAGGATGGTGCATGTGAAAGACAAGAGAAGAAAAAGAGACAGGGAGCGTGAGGTATATAGCAGGACTAAGTGGCCACGGTGCAGTCTGCCAAATATAAAATCAATACACACTATCTCAGACCGACCTCCTACTGCTGAATCCATCAAAAAAATTTAACGATTCCTCAGTAAAAGATGCAGCACGGCAACACCGGAGAACCCGAGTGTGTGAGCAGATTTGTGTGTGTGCAGTGTAGCAGTGTGTGTTCTCTGCGTCTGCACAAAGCGCACGTAAATGTGCCTTACAGGCAGTATGCGATACCGCCTCGGCGGAGGAAGGATGTGTGTTCATCAGGTCTTTAGGCTCAGTGTTAACATGTTGCTGCATCTGAGTGTGTGAGCAACAGAGACCGTGTTGGACTAGGCATCAGTGTGTGTGTGTGTGTGTGTGTGTGTGTTAGATGAGACATGGTTTATGCCAGAAAAAATTTCCAGCTACATAAGCCGAAACGTCGCCGCCGATTTATAGACCTGCAATTGTGTTGATGTTGTCAAGGTCTCTTAGTCCACCTGACAGACACACACACGCACACACACCTAGACTGCACTCCAGACAAGAGAAGATAACTAAATGATTCACTGCTTAGCTGTCACACTAACACACTCAAGCACATGCACACACACACACACACACACACACACACACACACACTTTTGCCGACAGGCTGACTAACTGGCTGTGAAACTTACACGAACACATGGCCTCTTAGCCGCTACACACTATTATTATTTAGAATCAATATTCAGTCAGAGAGAGAGAGAGAGGGAAGGGTTAGATGGACATGAAAGGTAAAAAACGGAAAAAAGAAAAGACTAATGAAGAATAAACAAGGAAAAAGGGTAGTTTAGGGAGTGGAATGACTAAAAGAAAATGTAGCTGGGTGTGGTGAGTAAGACGGATGGATAGAGGGATGGAGTAAGTGAGGGAGGGAGAAAGAAAAAGCGATGGGGAGACAGAGAGGAGTGTAAATTTGCATAGGGGTGAAATTGAAGTAGCTTTGAAAGGCAATTCAGCTAAATCAATTTAAAGTCCTCTATTGAAGGACTAGAGGGATATCTAAATAACTCAAGCAGTGGTCCACACACACACCCTTACACGCACACACACACACACACACACACACACACACACACACACACACACACACACACACACACACACACACACACACACACACACACACACACAGGCCTTAACATTATGACTGCCAGTCTTATCTGGAGTAGATTTCACTTTTGGAAGGGAATTGTTTTACTGTTATGGCGGGGATATGCAAAAAGAAGGTCTTATTATAAAAATAACAGTATCATGATGGCTAAAGCCTTACAAACAGAAGAAGACATTGACTGGATGGAATGACCAGCTCCACTGTTACTGAAACAGCTTCTGGGTCCTGGAGCATCACTTGACTGGTGGTCAACGAGCTCAAACTGTTGGTTGTGGGGGAAGAACCCAATGTTTGCAATTCTGCAAGCAAAAAAGATACATTTGTAGAAAAATATCTAATGTGGCTGCAGATTGGTGGCTCACTCATTAAGGCAAGAACCACTGCGTCTCACTTTTAGGAATGACACAAACCCAGCACTTGCTTTACGACTGCATCTCTTCATATTTGAGTATTTAAGGAAAAAGACGGCGTTTACTTTTAACAAGCCCAGACGACACCACGTCGATGATGATGTTTTTTACCTTTTGATTTGTTCTGGAAGAATGTTATGCAATTGTAAATTCACTTTTGTCATCAAAATGTTGAGTTCTTCAAGGTCAATGCAGGAAAGAATAAATGAGTGCTGTTTATAGGTGTGTCAGGCCAAAACTGGGATCAAGATTCAAACTGGATTCCTTCTACATCAGTAACGTAAAGTTGTTGCATCAGAAAGTCGATAAAGTCAAAGATTTCAAGATCAAAAAGCCCTTAACAATGATAATTTTAGTTGTTGATTTATGGAATTGGGCTTTTGCACTGAATGTCATTTTTGTTCTGTAAAAACTGCAACAGTTTCTTTACCATTTTTTTCTGTCAAACTAAACTTTAAGCCAGGTCTCTCTTCCTTTATGAACCAAATATTTTATTGTTGCTTGAATAATTGATTATCAATCAATGAAATATGGTAATAAACATTGCAACAAAATGATAAAATGATCTTATTCTGCATTTTAAAATATCAAATCTGTGTTTCAGGCCATTCGTTTTGCTGTTTGATGATCAAGTGATTCTCATTGGCTGATACATCGTGGGAATTAATGACATCAAAACACCAGTTTTCATTTAGCCATCCTTACATCACAAGCATGGATGCCCATTTTCACATTCATTTTAAAACCACCAGCATAAAGTGATTGTCAGCCAGTCCCCTGGGAAAATAAATCATCCAATTAGCACTGAGCTAATGGGCGGGATTTTAATTAGAGCTGTCAACACAGCCTCTCCCCCTCTCTGTGGTTTTTCATCTCTTCTTTTTCTCAGTGCTTGTTTTGTTCTGCTGATTGTTATTTTATAGGGGATTTTTTTTGTCCATCTTTCCAACAAACTGAGAGAACAAGCAGCTGCATAGGAAAACGTCTTTGAACGTGCACAAATAACCATCAGAGAGATGTCAAAATAGATAAGCTCGTTCCAAAAAGTTTGTATTTTGATTCTGAGAAACTTTGCTGGTTGCATTTTTTGCAATTCTGCAGTTTTTTTAATGTCTTTTAATTTACACAATTAGCTTAAAATATCAATTTAACAACACTTTCAAGCAATTCTCGTAAAAAATCTACAAAGTTTAAAAAAATTGCTTGAGGAGAATAAAACACCACAGAGTAAAGAAACCACTTAAGAAACAATGGTTTTAAGTAATTCTAATAAATAATTTCCTGTTAGCATGAACCAGTTTTCATAGATTCTCTTCAACATTTAGCTAAATGCACCACTCCTCAGTTGAAGTAGTTGAACCTGAGGTCAGAATCATGTTATTTATCTTAACCTGTGTCATAAAAGTTGTTATAATTCAACTTTTATCCACAGAATAAACTTAATCTTCCTCAGTTGATGCAGTTACTGTATTTTTTATATTTTAGAAGATATCTTCCAGGAATAATGAGCGCATTAAAAAGTTATTCCTCTCAAAACTAAATCCTTGCACTTCAAAAACCCTATATGCGTTTGGCTGCGTGCAGGTCATACTTCTAATTGGGCGTGTTCCTTAATTAGGTGGAACATTTGATGTCACATGTTTCGCCCCTCAGAAATCCACTGAGACGTGTCAGAGTGTGTCCTTAGATCCCACTGATCACAGCAGCGTGGGAACTAGCAAATTTAGACACAGAGAACATTAAAGGTCCTGAAAGTTGTGCTACAGAACATAACGAATCAGAGAAATAAGTAAAAAAGAAATTCTGACTTTATACTAAGTGTCATATTTGAAGAATCTTAGTGTCATTGCAATCCACGCAGCCAGATGTAAATGACAAAGTCTGATTGGAGGTCCAGACTAAACTTCTTGTAAAGCTATAAATATCTTGGATTTGTGAAGTGGTTTTTGGTTTGCTTTTTCTCGTTACTTTCTTCTCACCAAATATATTTTTATTCTTTTTAAAAATGTCTTTCTCACATTATAATTTAGCAGGTTGGATGGTGAAAGAGGACTGGTGTCTGACAAGGCCATTAAATCAAAGCACTGCTTATTTTTATTTCCAATCTTTGTGCACAAGGTCAGCCTCTGCAACCGTTTTCCCCTCGTTTTAACACTTCCATCAGGTTACAACAACCCAATTGTTGAGTGAGTGTGTGTGTGTGTGTGTGTGTGTGTGTGTGTGTGTGTGTGTGTGCGTGTGTGTGTGCTGCTCTGCTTTCTGGCCCCTCTGCTAAAGGGGAGATGTACTACCAGCTTTTAAATTAGTTACGCATCACTGCAGGCATAATAAACATAAACACCCCAGAATGAACGACACACACATTAGGATGATGCATAGACACCGGCACGGCGCACACTCACACGTAGAGCACACCCTGGTGAATAACAACACAGGATGGGATAGAGCACTGATCAATCTTTAGACTTTAAATGTAGAAGGGAACTTGGAGCACCAAGAGAGGAAGAAATCACACTAAAATATAAATAAAACAACATTTAAATATAAAATAAATACAATTAAAAGCAGAGAAACTGTGAGAGATCAATCATTCATTTTTACAAATGATCACTTTTACATATACATTGCTTTCCACATATATTAACGGATTATTTCAGAGATTGTGCATCATTTTAGGACTAAAATCCTATCCTATATGAAGCTGGAGGCATGCATTCTTTAGGAAAATGGTAAAACGCATAAAATTAGCTATCTGGGGTTCATGGGAATAAAAACAGACAAAGCATCTTTGTGTCAAAGAATCTAGTTGTGCACAAGCAGCAGCACTCTGAGTATCAGAAGGTGTTTCCAGGTATGTATTGTAAACATCTTGCTGACTAAGGTGCGCTACGCTCTCTCATGTCGTCCCTGGTGTTTGCTGCATTAGGAGACTTTTGTTTCCCGACTCCAGGCTTTATGTTAACGCCGCCTCCCAGGTTCTGCTGAGAAGGCAGCGTTTGCTCTTAGAGCCAAGTAATATGAAAAAGTCATTTTTAAGGATTTGTGACATTCAACAATAAATACATAAATCAATAAATCTTATCATTCAGTGACTATTTTTGCTTTGAGAAAGATGCATTCTGGGTCTTTAGATGCATCATGTAATAAGCATTGTGCTCTCTGGGCTTTGTGGTGTGTTTTAATGGGACTGAGGTAAATCCTTCTCTACTTTAATGGTTAATAGAGAGAGTGATCTCTATCAGCTGCAGCTCATTTGAAAAGCCATAAAAAATAAAGGACAGCAGTGCTACTGATGGAAACAATGCAGCAGCTTCTTCCTCCCCCGTTTAACTCGTGTTCATCAATACATCCTCCTCCTCAATCTCAATATCTGACATTATTCTTCCTTCCTTTCTAATTTGACCAGACGGCCAACAAACTGAAGAGTTATCGCCTGACTTTATGAAAAGCAGCTGCCTGATGTAACAAAAACAACAAGTGTGAGGACTCAGCTGCAAGCTCGCCACGCATGAGGGACAACAGCCACTCTGGAAATGAGTGGAACAACATAAACTGTGGTGACCTCAGCTGCCTAGGCTTGGCACCTATTAACTCCCGGTGTCCTTGTTGAGATTTGTGGGAAGGCTGTAAACTATTAGAGAACTGTGAGTCAGGAGAAGGTTTCCAAGATAATGGCAGAGCTGAAGCCACAGTTTGGAGAAAAATACTGCTGCTGGAAAATATACAGACTTCACTGAAGGGTAACAAGATCTCTGACTGCAGACAGACGGGGGTTGAGATCCTATGGGTGCATCTTGTATAAATTGCATGTTCGGTTTTAGCCATTTATTCAAAACTTCCCGTTCTGAATCACTAAATGTATTTATTTTTTACTCATGATCTCCTCCTTTCTCTTTTTTTAAATGTTGCCACCTGTTCTCCCTGTCAGTCCACAGAAAAACCACATAAAATGTCTTTGACGTTTCCCTACGTTTCTGTCTTCCTGATGGTTAAAACGCGTTTATCTGCGTGTGTGTCCTGTCTATTAGTTGATATAGATGTTACACATATTTTTGAATTCTGCAGACAAAGAGGAGATAAAGTTATGAAAGTCAGTACTCACATGCAGTCACACTGAAATCAGACAATCCTGTAAAGGTAGAATCATTTAAATTGGTCTGTTTCTTGGTTAAAATAGGTTAACATTAAGCTACAAAACAAACAGGGCTGTACAGAAGCACCAAGTATCCTGTAACTGAATGGAGAAATGAGGACTATTTATACTTAGTTTAGCTTTATTTAAACAAAAACTGCAAAAATTAAATAAATGTTATGTCTGAAACAATCCACCTATTGCTTTGCAGGTTTTCCAGCAAAACACTGATTTGCAAACCCAGTTCTTGGTTTGAGTTTTTAAACTAAGCAGACAATAAAACGAGTTAACGCAATCATACAATTAAAATAAATAAGGACCAGAAATGTTAAAGGATACACACAACTACTGTCCTGTTCAAGCCTCAGAGTTAAACACTCTGGTAAACGCTCACTTGGCAGATCTGGGGACCTCTAAATGAAAAGGAAGATTGTCCAAATGATGTTTTTTGCTTTACTGGTTTACAGTCTTCAATACCTGCTCCCGTCTCCATTCCTGGATGCTAAAAACCTTTTACTTCCTCTGAAACAAGGCCAGCTAACTAGTTTAATCAAATTAAAAATATACAACAGTCAAAGTTTTGGACAAACCTCTTCATTCATTTGAATGAAGTAGCTCTGTCCAAACCTGTGATCTAACTTAGGACTGGGTTTAATGGTTCTGGACACTTTCCATATGAAGGGAAACCAAAACTAGAGCGAAGTAATTCGACTCATCAGTAGATCAAAGAGGAGCAGCAGGTGTGAAATGAGCAAAAACAACAGAACTGACAGAAAATAGACGAGAATCTCAAGAAAGACTTTCTCCGAACTAGCAAAGTCCTCTACTAACTACATATTTAAACAAAAGGATCAGAGGTTAGTGATTCTTTTGGACACGTTGCTCCACGCTGCTCATTAATCTAATTTGGTTGGACGATCCAACATCATATAGTCCCCTCTGTGTCACAGCTGAGGTCGTTCAGACCACAGCTTGTGTCCAGATGGCCGACTGTTCAGTTCCCTTTGGTGCTGTCCTCTTGAGTCGGAGCCATCCTCAGGCTCAGTCTGCCGCTTCAGTGGGTTTGTGTGATAACTGCGTGCCCCTACATTTCCTATCAGAGGCCAAGAAACCCCAGATCTGACTGCAAGGTCTCTGAGCAGACAAACCGGCACCTCGGGTTGCCTCTAAATATTTATTGAGCCTTGCTGAATTCCCCAGAAGACTTGTTCCGGAGTCAGCAGCAACATTCCCAAAGTGCTTTCAGCTCCGCTGAGAGAATCACTGGATTACAACGAGTGAGTGATGGTCTTCAGGCTGAGCATGCAAAGAGGATTTGACTTAGATCTCCTCTGCCTCCATCCTGATACTGAGGCCAGTTTCAGCAGATGCGTTTGCAGCTACAGTGAAGTCTATATGTGTCCACATTTTACTGAGTTAAACCTCCGAGTAACGATCTGATAAAAAGAGCAGCATCTTTAACAATCAGAGTTCTGCTTTTATACCATTTCAGGTGAGGTCTTTTTATTGTGGCACTTTTGCATTTAGATGAATTTAATTAAAAACAAACCGTAACGTAATCTTCAGCACGATATAAAAGGACAGGTGATTTCACACTGACAGACCCTAAAAGACAGAGAAAGAGAGCTGAAAATCCCAACAGTCAGCTGCTTAGGAGGCGTGTCAAGACCTTGAAAAATGTGCTTACATATAAGAATGTGTCACACGAGGTGCCTCAGATGAAAATATATGAGTAGATCATAAAAAAACAGCTTATAAAGAGAGCATTAATTTATTTGTATCATATCTGAATACTGAAGGTTTTAGTAAAACGCAGACAGGAAGGAAGGAAGAGGAGATGATCTGGAAGGCAAAGGAAGATCACAGACTTCACACACCCTCAGGATATTTAGCTAAGACTCACAGCGATTCAGAAGTTGGATGGATTTTCCTTTTAGGGTTTGTGTCTACATGTAAAGATGTGGAAGCTCTAAGGAGGATATAATAGCACACAGTGATGTTAAAGGAAGGAATGTTAGTAAGAATAATCTGGAGCTCACAGAGAGATGAGTTCAGGAAAACGGTGGATGTTTTCTAAAGCACTCACAGCTCCAGTGAGGCTCCGCTAACAGATGCTTCAACTGAGAGAATTAAAAAACACTCAACACACACACACACACACACACACACACACACACACACACACACACACACACACACACACACACACACACACACACACACACACACACACACACACACACCAGCACTTACAAACAGCAGCGCGGCCACACACAGCTAAACATTTCGCTGAACGTGTTTCCCTCTCTGCTCAGTGAGAAACCCAACATCCAGTGGAGCTTCAGGTTCCTTTGTTTGTGTTTGGACTCATTTCTGACAAACTGAGGCAGAAAAAACGCACAAAGGCAAAGAGTAAAGATAAGTGGGGAAACAGAGTAATCATGGGTAACTGTGGGGTTTCAATTCATCAACAGAACACTTGTGAAGATGTTAAAAAAAAAACAACAAAAGGAAACTCGCTTAATTTGGAAATGGTTTATCGAACAATATGAGACATTCTGAGAAAAGAGCTCAACTTCAAAAGGAAATGTAACAGCAGAAATGCAAAGCGTTGTGTTGTATGCCACATACCAAGAAGGGGGGTTGATTATTAATATGCTTTAATGTTTTTTTTCTCTTTTATTAATAATATGTGGGGAGAAAAAGTTAAAAAATACTAAAAAGGATTTATAAAAAGGTTGAAAAGCCAGAAAATGTTATGCTCTTTATGGAAAAGAAGATGTGGAATGTGCTTATATTCATTAAATAATATTATAAACAATTAATATGCTTGATTAAAACTCTTATTTTTAAATATACTATACGAAACAAACAGAAATACAAAGAGGAGCGAGAGAGGTAAGACATCCTCAGGAGAGAGGGAGGAAGTGGCTGCAAAAGAGAAAAAAGGAGAAACAAAAGAATGTGTTGATAGAAACGAAAGAGTAGGAGAAATTGAGAAAAAGAAGGTGGTGGATGTGGGGTTGGAGGAAACAAATTAGGAAGGATCCAGAACACCATCCTTCAAGAGGTAAATTAAAAAAGTTTCTGAAAGCCAAGGAACTGGCATGAGAAGCTGGAAGAAAATAAAAAACGATGAGAGCAAAAAACTAAAAAGCCTCTAAAACATCAAAAGGATCCACTGTGTTAAACTGTTTATGAATGTGCTTAAAAGATACCTTTTATAAGTATTTTGCTCCTTTTTGTATTTTTAAACACTGACATGTTAAAAGCAGCAAACCTCTGGAAATGCAGCTGAAATTTTTAAATTTGTCTATTACTTTTTAAAGGATGCACAAACATTTAGATTTTAAACTTATTATTTTTAACTCAAGTTAAAAAAACCTGATACATATGATAATTTTTTTTACAAGTGACAGCAATTTTATTGATATTGTTCATTGATTCATTTATTTAGGTATGTTTTACATTCAGTTGGTAAATAATAAAGCTTTATATTATATCAGATTGTTGTTTTTTTTAAATTAAGATATTTCTGTGTCATTTCTCTCGTTTTAATGACCTCCTGATCAGCTACGTTTGGTTTCTGCTGCTCACTGATCTATTCTCATCTAAAGAAGGTCAGGACATTAAAAACACTAAACAAAAACATTCACCTTGCTTTATATTCTTTGAATTTACCTTTTTTTTTCTAAAGACATCCATGCCTGTCTCCTTTTTGCAGACTTCCTGTAAACTATTCTCTCTTTCTGCTCTATTATCACACTTTGCTTTGTGTTTCAGTCATTGTCTGTTTGAAATCATTGACAGCTGGGCTGGTCAATCACCTGCTCACACACTGTGAAAAATCCTTTAATATAATATAGTTGATGTGTTTTTTACAATGTGAAGTTCAAAACATTGACATTTGATTATGATGGTGAGGAACTTTTAAAAAACCAGGATATTCAAATTTCACTTTTATCCTCTAAATTTGTAAATTGTAACTCAGATCAATGCAAACAGGTACAGCTTCAAATTTTAAGAAGTTTTACTTTTTTTTTTTAAAGGAAATAAACCTCAGACATAACTAAGAGGCCTCCTCAGTGTAAAGTTGTTTTAGAACGTTACCAATCTGGTTTGAGCGTCTGGTTACAGATGCATGATGTAATATCAGGGCTTGGACATTTACTGAAACAGGAAAGATGAGTGACAGGAAATAATTGATGACCTTTTTATATAAATACTGCAGAAAGGTCACAAAAGCTGCATGCACTGAGACACTGGTGAAGCATTGCATTCATTTATATTCACAATGTGGCCACGCAATAATGATGAAAACACCAACAATAACAATACTGGGGCAAACATCCCAACAGAGAGTGTGTTTTTATTTTGTTTTAGAGAATTTAATTGCAGAAATGCTTGTTTTTAATTACCTGTGACTGACTTAGCATAACTGACTAACTAAAGAACAGCACTGAGCTTTAATTTCCCATCATCTATCAGAGTTCAGCTCCTCCACTCTCCACCTTTCCTCCCTGCAGTGCTTTGTCCTCCGTCTCATCACTTCCTCATTCATAAACACCAGGTTTGTTCTTCTCTATGTTGCCACCACTGGGACCAACTCAAACACTTTAATGCAAATTGCTCTGCCAGAATTCTCCACACTCAAGCACTTTTATAACCGTCTTTGGTTTGGATTTAGGGGTTTACCTAGCTGAATGCAGTTCTTTAGTTTGACTTCAGGAAATATGAATTCTCAAACTGGTCCTTAAAGGTACAGTATGTAGCTTCTGAGCATTAGCAGTTCAGATCAGAAGCTAAAGAACCAAATGAAAACTTAAAGGCACACTAGGCATTTTGACTTGTTTTTAGCACCCCCTAGTGTTCATTTTAAATAACTGTTGTAAAAACAAACTGTTGACCCCTCCCCCTGCAGTGCGCCTGTGTTTTCAATCATCAGATAAAGGCTTTCTTTGTTTCTTTGGACTATATGATGTCTGTGTCTGCAGCTCGTCTGTCCTGAGCAGGTTCTGAGGTGGAAACATGGATTGCCATGAAGCGTTTCTGCTTCTCACGAGATACGGGGCTTTGTGAGACTTCAGGGCACCGGACCGAAGACTCTGAAGTTGCAAGTGATTTATTTTATACACAAGCGGCAGATGGGGCTGAGTGACTTTTCATTACCCTGTAAAGCATAGGTGTCAAACACAAGGCCCGCGGGCCAAATGTGGCCCGCCACGTCATTTAATGTGGCCCGCCACGTCATTTAATTTGGCCCGCCACGTCATTTAATGTGGCCCGCCACGTCATTTAATGTGGCCCGCCACGTCATTTAATGTGGCCCGCCACGTCATTTAATGTGGCCCGCCACGTCATTTAATGTGGCCCGCCACGTCATTTAATGTGGCCCGCCACGTCATTTAATGTGGCCCGACACGTCATTTAATGTGGCCCGCCACGTCATTTAATGTGGCCCGCCACGTCATTTAATGTGGCCCGCCACGTCATTTAATGTGGCCCGCCACGTCATTTAATGTGGCCCGCCACGTCATTTAATGTGGCCCGCAAGAGCTTAAAAGGTCTGAGTATTCAAAAATAAATAGGTAAAAAGCGTACTTTGACCAAAAACTACATTTCCCACAATGCATGCCAATTGTGTTACCCGCGACGTGACGGCTTACCGCCACTACAGGGCAGTGTTTTCCACACTGCTAATGTAATAGCATTAACACGGCTTCAAGAGCTGAACCGAACCGGACCGACGAGCTGCTTTTGGGCCGTTATGGCGAACCGATTCGCGCTGCCTGCAGACACAGCTGCACTCTCCCTGGACGACTGATCATCTTGTCAGAGGGTGGATTTTACTCTTCAGAGTCTGATCAGTCAGCCACTACCTGATGAAGTGCCTGGTGACCAGTGAACAGACTTCTCAGAGTAAATTTTCTCCCTCCTCGCTCTGAAAGTCGCTCTGAGCGGCGCGGCTGTTTTAACCACTCCCCTTCCGTCTGCTCTGGCAGGAGGAGGTTTGTAAACTCCATTTTCTCCAAAACTTTCAATATAAACACACTCAAAAATGTTGCTCAGTATGAAGTTACAGGTGTCCACGAACTTCTGATGTAAAGTAGAAACTAAAAAAGGGCTTATGTCAGCAGCTGCAGCTCGTTAAACTCAGCAATGACGCTTGTCGCAATATTGCGACTTTGGCGCCCGTCCCTTTTAACTATAACAAATGTTTTGATCAAAGTTATTATAACTTTGATGTATTTTTAATTCACTTGAATAGTTTGATCCTTGATTGATGGAGTTAAGTGGGTTTCATAATCTGACAAATCAAAAGGATTTATGTTCTAACAGAGCAAAAAGCAAACCTATTTTTCATGCTTTTGTAATGTTTTACCTTGTATAAGTAATAAATTCAGAGGTATGTAACGTTAAGGAGTTGTTACATTTATTTTACATTTAATTTGGTCACATTTTTAAGTTATCTGGCCCTTTGAGGCCAGCCATTATGCTGATGTGGCCCTCGGTGAAAAGGAGTTTGACACCTCAAGAAAAATATTTTAAAATATGAAAAAGTTGCATAGTGTGCCTTTAAGTGAAGGTATGTGTTACTGTTTTTGTCTGCATTTGTGTGTTTTGTCTATAGTATTAGCAAAATATCTTATGAATCATGATGAGGGATTAAAAAAAACTTTCACTTTTAGCCAAACCAATCCAAGATGGCTGCCACAGCTAATCAACATTAGCAAACACAAAAAATGGTTTTCACTCTGTGTTTTTTCTAGATAGTGACCTAATCTTCAGTCTAGTTGCTAACATTGTGTGACATCATGCATAATGTTAATTTAATAGCTTGAAGAAAACAACCAGCTCCATTATTTCTCTACATAAGATGATTTAAATTATAAACACAGACATGAAGGCACACCTGTGATGTGTATTCATCAAGGAATCGTTCTTTGACCAACTTGTTTTGAATCCAAATTATCAGGAGGCCTTTGAAACCTGCATGAAGCATCTGAGGAGCCGTCACCAGACCATCACTACTCCTTTTTCACTTGTTTCTTCATGCGTGTTTCTTCCCTCAGTTCCATCTACAGCAGTGAAATTCATCATGACTGGGTCAAGATTTACTCTACAGAATACTTCACTGTCCTACCTTCAGAAATCACGCTTTCCATTGCAGTATGTTTTGGGCGACTCTCCATCTTTACCATGAGGCACCACACAATGAGTTTTTCTGCTTCTGGCAGGGTTTTAACAGAAATTATATCCTTGTGTCATCAATACATTCAGCTGGTTCTGTCTCGTCTCATCATAAATAAACACAGGCGCCTTAGGAAGCCATGCATGTCTATGCAGGTACATCGCCTTAGTGATGTTGTTTTTCAGCTCCTGAGTCAAGTTTTTCTTCCTAGTTGATGTTTTTTTTATCCATATCTAACGTCAAATTTGACCTTAAGCTGTGTGTGTAGACTCCTTCTCTTCGATGGAATTAGATTTTGACTCCTCTTTTTCTTTGTAGCCCCTTCTTCAGTATCTACTTCCATTTTTCTTTTTAAAGTTAAAGCAAGTACTGTATATATTTTGGTCTAGATGTATAAATTTTGGAACCTGCAAACGTCTTTTTTAGGAAGTTGTTTGAGTGTGTGTGTGTTTATGCTGCGGGTGTGCATGTTGTAGGATTTGTTCTGCAGGTGCATTCTGTTTGTGTGTTCTAACTTTAGTGAGTCTACATCTCTCCGTGTGTCCACATTTGTGTGTGTGTATGCAAGTTTCAGCTTGTGTATCCCTGGTGGTCCCACAAATAGCTGAAACAAATTACATCCCAGCACCAGCCCAGTATTTTTGCATGCGTGTGTGTGTGAGTGTATGTGCTGGCCACACATGAGCATACATGGTGAAAATTACTTTTCCTCACTGCGCTTGACGTTTCTCTACACTCATTTTTTCCCCTTCTCATCCTCCCTTCAGGTTTTCTCTGTGCTCTCATACTGTAAGCCTTATTTACAATCAGAGCAAGGCTGAATCCCCCAGGAGTCCCAAAGTCGTCCAGCGTTGTTGCCTTGACAGAGACAAGCGATGCTTTGTGTGGTGGGCCTGTCCTGGCTCTTTTAAGCACCGGCTCGGTTTGTCCTGGATAGTGTCTTCTTTCTTTCCTTCCTTTTTCTGCTCCTCTTGTCCGAGTTTTTGAACTGCACATCATCCGATTCAAATGGTAATGTCTCAACTGGTTGGAAAAACCTTTAGTTTATTTGTATAAAAAAAATCTCTAAAGACAAAAACATATGCGCAGCTGCCAATTTTCACTCAGAGGCAGAAAAAAATTAAATGTAATGTTAGATTGTTTTTCCTGCTGGAAATTGCATTTGACCACAGCTAAGTCCACAAGCACACTGAAGGACTCGAAGTTGCATGATTGATTGATTTAATTTATAATGTGAAACGAGACAAGAAAAATGTTTAAATAAATCTTTGAGCCTGAAGCGACCTGCATGTGCAGAAGAACAAGTGACATCACACATCAGGCTGCACTCCGTTTATGGAAGTAAATATGGATGCAACACATGTCAGCACATGCATACTACTGCTGAAATTGTTGTGCAATTGGAGACAATATAATTATGACCAAGTAAAAAATGGGATGCCTGTTTCTTCCCTTCATTGCCTCCTCGGAAACAGAATTATGACATCTGTTGCTTCATATGAGTACACATATGTGCTTGTGTGATTTAACTATCAGAAAACACTAACTTTTTCATATTTTAAAATCTTTTTCTTGAGCTAGTATGTGCTAATATGACCCCACAGGGTTAATGAAAAGTCACTCAGCCCCATCTGCTGCTTGTGTCCAGAATACCACAGTTGCAACTTCAGAGTCTCAAAAATCACAAAATCACGTATCTCACGAGAAGCAGTAACGCTTTAAGGCAATCCATGTTTCCACCTCAGAACCTGCTCAGGACAGACGACACCAGGGGTCGCGTTAACCGGAAATTTCCGGTATTTAACCGTTTTTTTTTTACTTTGACAGAAAGATCTGAAGGGCGCCAGTCATTCTGACAGGTTTGCGTGCGCGCCTGCCCGTCCATAGAAAATCACTGAATTGTCCCCACTAATAATTTGAACCAAGGATGCAGAACTACACCAACTAATACCTGCAGCCCAGACTGAGGTTCTGTGCTGCAGAGCGCAGGACGTCTGGATCACAGGTCTAAAAATAGATTATGACCGGATTTTTTTAACACTGTCAGTCAAAAAGACGGAAAACCAAAAAGTCTAGCGCGACCTCTGGACGACACAGTGAGGGGAGCAGTTTGTTTTTACAACAGGAATTTAAAACAAACACTAGGGGGTGCTAAAAACAAGCCAAAACTTTCTAGTGTGCCTTTAAATGTGTGATTCAAAATGGAGCCTATAGTTTCATTTTTGCCTTTATTTTTTGTTGTATTTTCTTCTCTCACTTCATTGTGCTCCAGCAGCATTAAACTGCTTTAAAAACTTCAAACAATAAAAGCTGAACTCTATAACCTTCACAGTTAAAGAGTAAAACATTTGTTTTTGCATTTTGGTACATTCTTTGTGTCTCTACAGTTCTTTATACGTTGTGTTGTTTCTGTTCATCCAGTTCTTTCCACCCTTTTAAAACTTGAAAAAGTCAGAAGCTGCAGTGAAGGTGAAATGACAGCTCAGTAATTGTTGTGGTGCTCTGTTTGGTCCAGACTAGATACCTCCAGTCTCCAAACCACAAAAGTGGTTTTCAGAGAGCAACCAGTGAAACTGATTTACCTCCAAGTTTATTTGAGGCATCTCTGCCTGCTTCCCTCTTTCTTCCCCTTCTTTTCATTATCCTCCATCACTTTACCTCTGTTTTATTATTTGATCTTCAGACTGTAGGTTTCCTATTGAATAAGAGGTAAAGTTAGTTTATAGCTCTATTACAGCTGCTCTTTGCTAATTAAGGTGTAGATGGGGCGCAACACTCCACACTGTGTGCATGTGGAGAATAAAACAAGTTCCATTCCAAAAACCTTCTGAATAAAGAAACTCTTCTCTGTACCTGAATGTAAAGCATGCACCACATGAACAAAGTCCTCTCTGCAGCTGGCCCAGATTCAAGTCTGCTCCATTATGTTGTATTTCTCGCTCTTTAGGCTGTCCTGTTCACAATGTGCTTGAAGAAAGGAGGAAAAGGTTGATGGAATGTGTTTGAACTGGGAATATAAACCCAGATGAATGCATGTCTGATGGTATGTCACTGTCTGTTTCATTCAATGAGACGGCAGAGATTTAGAAATCTGTTGATGTCAGACTAAAAAACTTACAATTCTTTTCTAAAAGTCTGATTTTACAAATTAAAGGTGATGTCTTTCTCCTTGTCCTTTCTCAAATGAACTTATAGTATTTTATGTTATTGTAAAATTATATTATAGTAACAGTTTTCTCAGTAAAAATACCTCAAAGGCGATAATGAAAGGTTTTTAGTCAACAAAGTGTTTGATGATCCACATAGCATCCTCTAACTGCCTTTGGCTTTGGGATTGTTGTTATAACAGCAGGTAAACAGTCTCAGTTGGGATGTTTACGTGTCGACAGCATCGCCTGGTCTCTCTATCAGACGTAGGTCCCGTTCATTCAGCCGTTTGAGTAATGGTCCTGAACCTCCACTCTGGACTCTTCTTCTAATTGTTCCCACAGGCTTTCTCTAATAATATAAAGTCAAGTCATCCCACACAGTGTTTTAGAAGAAAAATATCAAAGCTGCACTGCTTTTTTATTTTTCTAAAATAACAAAATTCAGCATCAAGCATGTATAGATTTTAGGATCTAACTGTACACGGAACAGCTGCTCTCTGCTGTAGACACATGGCCTCCAACCCCCCACCCCTCTACCTCTGTCCTCTTCCTCCACCTTTCCTTCTTAATCCTCGTCTTCGTCCCATTTTACCCCCAGACTCCCTCTTCTACCTCTCCTCCTGCCCGAGTGACTAATGCTACGTCAGAACAATGGCCTATTGTGTTTTATTGAGCTGCCCACATCCAACTCTTCATCTCTTTCCTCATTCCTCCCTGTTTCAGTATGCCTTCATCTTCCCCTCTCACTCTCTTTTCATTTTTTTATTTTGATAGTTCATGCCATGCTTTTTTTTTTTGGTCAGATCTCCTGGGAATGTCAGGAAAGGATGGATAGATAAATAATGGCATTGATGGTTGGGATAAACTGGGTAAATAAAACAGGATGAAGAGAAGGAAGAAAGGAGGAAAGTAAAGTGAGTAACGCTGCTCATTTGGTTGCAATCAATGTTGCGTTTGGAGAACCATCTTTCTTGAATTTGCATGGATGTTATTCTATCACTTACCAGCTATCTAAGGATTTTTCCAGATAAATAAGACACGAGAGGACAGGATAGCAGGGAAAAAAGAAGAAATGGGACGTTTAGGATGACAATCTGGTGAAATGATAGATGACAGAATTGAGGAATAAACAGGAAAGGCTTGATAAAAGCGAGGATGGTGTTGTGAATAATGACTGCTCAGTGTTAAGGCCTTAATCAATGCTTGATTAATATTAATTCGTTTAGCACTGGCAGAAGGCGGGGCCAACCCATCACTTCCTGCTGAGATTGATTGGGGAGAGGGCACCAAGGGCGTGCTAGCATAGCAACACACACACTCTGGGAGGCTACCTTTTTTCCATAACACACACACTTGCAGAATCATTCATGCATCCTTTGTGCTGACATTGTGTGTGAACTCTTAAGACCTCAGCTTGTGAAGCCTTCTGCATT
Organism: Callopanchax toddi; assembly: GCA_006937965.1. Lineage (NCBI taxonomy): Eukaryota > Metazoa > Chordata > Actinopteri > Cyprinodontiformes > Nothobranchiidae > Callopanchax > Callopanchax toddi. The sequence continues at coordinate 3,101,131 of SSNR01000050.1, read as the reverse complement.
TTAACCAAAACACGATTCAAAGCTGTTCCTGAAGCTCTGATTTCATCTTTATGATTTAAATCAGATCCATTTTTATCAGGTTTCACTCGTTCACAACAAGCATAAATACAAATTCTCCAGCATTATAATGGTACTTGGCTTCATGTATCCACATACAGCATGGTTAAGGCTCTATAGAGCATTTACAAAGTTTAGATTTCATAAGATGTACAGTTCAAACATTTTTTTTGTCTCATACAGTAGTTTGAGCTGCAGCCGTTTTACTTCTCACCACTTTTCATAAGCTCATACTTTCTTTAACTTTCATTTTCCCCTCCTTTGTGCCACCTCCTCTTTGCCTGCCTTATAAAGGCCAAGCTGTGATCTTGAAAATTGACAGACAAGGTCGCCCGCGCATGTACGACAAGCTCTCGTGACCTTGGTGGGCAGTGACAGATAGCATTTGAAGATTTAGAGTTTTTTTTCTTCCACACTCCCTTGAGGTTGTATTTATTAGAGCATTTTTTACTGGGAGGGCTGCACTTTTATAGCTTATAGGCTTCCCACTGATACAAGGAGACAGATGGAGTGCCAGAATAAACTGATACTGCTATGTGGAGAGCAGGGAGGCAAAGACAGAGCGGCACAGACGAGACAAACACTCCCAAACAGAAATATAGACATTCCTAAAGATTGTACCTGGACGGGTGACGATACAGTTTATAAGCTACAAGCTGTTTTAAATGATGTGAGGTCTCATATGAAGTCTTGGCCTAATAAAAGCTAAACTATGCCTGGTAACACTTACATTCATCACAGTGCCAGTGTTAACATTTGACTGCTAATTGGTAACTTTGAGATTACTTTTAAAGTTTTATCACATGAAGATTTTTAATCCATCTTGTTTTAGTTGTGATTAAAGAAGAGCCAAAAGGAGCGAGTGGTAAAAATGTTGTTCAGCTCAGGTCTATTTGTGTGTGTGTGTGTGTGTGTGTGTGTGTGTTTCAGGCAGCAGGAAGTGAGAAGGTGGGGGAATATGTCTAGTCCAATGAAAGCTGGTATTGCTCAGCGCACCGCCATTTTTTAAGCTAACTAATAGCAGAGCGTTGGTTCTATAAATCACAGAAACAGAGATAAAAATGAAACCATCAGCATGATGGAGAGGAGAGCACTGTGCCAGGACATCATTTTAATATAGTTGTATGTGTGTGGGAGTTACAGGAGAATTTCTGCCTTTATGGGTGTGTGTTCGAGGTTTGTGATTATTGGTGTCTTTCTCTCAGGTTTATCTCTTTCTACTATAAATACACAATCCATCCTTTTGGTTTTGGGGGGTTTGAACAACACCTGTTGATGGTTTGGTTTCCTTCTCCATGAGAGTATTCTCTCAGAGTTCTATCAATCCATGTTTTTTTCAGCGGGACTGATTTGTTTCAGAACCAGCATCCAGGGAATGAGACGAAGTACCAACAGAGCCACAGGGAGATTTAGTATTCTGCACAAACCTGCAGGATTGTGACACCAGATGGGTCTTTTTTTTAAACTCTACAACAAAAAGAACAGCTAGTTAATTAGGTATTTATGTTTGATGAATTTAGTTCACATGCAAAGTTTGTCATCAGGCCCGGCCCTGATTATACAAAGTTTAACTGAAGTGGAAGATTTTAGTGGATTTTTATTTTTGCAGATGATGAATGTTAACGTTCCTGGTTTGTTTATAAGAAGTTTGTTTAGTCAATCCATCAGAAAATGTAATGCTGCACATAAAGATGCCTTTCATTAAACAATGACAAAAGGGTTAGTAAAACAAATAAATTAAATCAGAACAGCACAGCTTCTTAAGGATTTTAGTGATTTTGTCATTTTGGATCTAAAAAAATATTTAAATATTGCCTTTTCATTGAATGATTTAACTACAAAAAGAGATAACTAAAATATAGAAAAATGTGAACCTCACTTAATGAACTTTAACAAAATGCAAAAGACCTGGTATTTAGCAACACATCTTCAAATTCTCACCTGAAATCACACTGAACACTTGTGAAATGTTTTCTATATGTTCAGGTCACATGGGTAATAGGGTGTGTGGAAAAAACGGCAATACTTGTGCCACTGTCATGTAAACTTGGTCACAGTTAAGCCAAGGTTTTAAGTTTGTCCCTTTTCTATTCACAATGTATCACCAACAGTCACAGTCCTAGTGAGTTCTGGCTTCAGACAGTTTCTACAGTCAGGTAGGTTTTTAATTATTATTTTTTTACTTCAGTTCCATCTTTTCACTATTCGTCTGTGTTAAATTGACATTTCAAATCATCCGTCCTGGTGCTCCCGTACTTTACATATTGTGTGAAAGTGTGGGGGAATACTTACCAGAGCGTCACTAACCCACTGGTACAGAAACGAGCACTCCGGATCATTCACAAAGTTGTTTTTTTTAGATCATACCCATCACTTGTTCATCCAGTCCAAATTGCTAAAATTTCATGATAGAATATAATACATCTATAATCCTATATAACGCATTTAACAAATTACTGCCAGTAAACATACAACAGATTTTTACAACCAATGACAGAGCCCATAACTCCAGAAGATATGGACATTTTGTAATTCCTAAAGTCAGAACGACTCGTAAAAGTTTTTGTGTGTCTGTACGTGGGGTGGAACTGTGGGACAGTCTGGATGCTCACCACAAGCAACGTCTAAATATTCACCAGTTTAAACAATTATATAAACATAAGGTCTTTACTCAATACATAGATAACGGGTTGTAAATGCACTCAGGTAATCTGCACTTTTGTTCATTGTGGTTATTCTTCATTGTTGACAAATTGTTATTTATTATCACTGTTGGTATTGCGGTTGTATCATTGTGGTATTGATGATCGTTACCATTGTTGGTATTCAATATTATACTTATATCATTTATGATATAATTGTTTAATTTAACAAAATACATATTGTCACTGTGATTGATCTAACGTCAGTGTCAATCACTCATTCACATTGAGTCACAATAGGTGATTTATTATTGTTGTCACTCATTGTAAAGAATAGCAGTGAAGCTAGAAGGAAATGTTAGGGGTAAATGGGGGTGGGATTAAATACGTTTTCTTCTTCCCACTCCCTTTCAAGCAACGACTATCGATCATTGCTCATTAATATTTTTTAGTTATTAATAGATGATACTGTTTGTGAAGGATGTTGATGATGATATGATGATAATGTGATGGATGCATAATGTTGCTTGAAATAAATAAATACTGAACTGAACTGAAATCGTATTGTTTTATCCAGGTTGCGTTTCCAGATTGAGATATTACTGAATGCTTTACAATTTTGGGATAATTACAAATTTGAAGCATAAAATCAAAACACGTGATATAACAGGATATGCATCTTTGACGTCAGTACCATGTAGAATGGACCCAACATCAAACAAAGCGCAAATTTAAAAAAGCACATTAATGATTAATGATTTTAAGAAATATCATAATTCTGACCAAATCAGCAGCACAGGAAAGTGACCAACAGGAACTAAAGGACTAAACAGTGCTGGGAACCTGCAATGAGCTGAAGAAACCAAGAAGTATTTATACAGGGGAGGGTGGTGAGAAGAGCTGGGCTGTTTAACAGATACAGACCAGGTGTGAGTGATGAACTGAGGGCCAGGAGAGCTGCAATAGGCACATGAAGGAAAACACAAATATATAATTTGCTATATTAATACCAAATCAAGAACAGACCCAACAACATACGAACATTTCAAACTTTACACCTCCAGTGAGTTGCTCTTTAATAAAGGTTTTGCTCTTTAAAGTTTGATCAGTCAGAATTGTACATGTAGTAAACTTTAGCTCCAGCTCAGAGCCGGCGTCCATTCAAACCTACTTTATAAAATATGACCTAGCGGTTGTAACAAACACAACAAATATATAAAAGAAACATTTTTACTATTGTATGACTTTTTATTTTTTGCACTTCACTATTCTCTCAACTGAATAACATCTGTCTCACTTTTCATAATTGCGTGCGTGGAGGCTGCCATCGATCCTGCCTCGATCTGCAGCTCCTGCTGGTCCTTTCCCAAAACAACAGTCAAATTCTGTGAAATTTTTAGCAAATACAATGCACTTTTATTCCCGAGGAGATAAGAGGATTTTTGTATGAGCCAGATTATAAAAAGCAACAACTACTCCTGCTGCTCACTCACCTATCACCACTCGAGTAATCAATCCTCCTAAAATAAGAGTGAAGTCCTGCCATAACTACAACACGACTCCCTTGTAGGGAAAAGCTCTGTTCTGTAGCAGGGGGTCTCAGTTCTCATGTCTCTGATGCTGTTATTTTCTGAAGGTTGTCAACAGAATTCTCTTTTTTTGTATCAGAACTCCCAACAAAGACAACATGTCAAAATGATCTTCTCAAATGAACAAAGAACAGTGCAGTGTTGTGTTTGAGCAAAAAATATTCTACAATGTTCTGCCAAACTAAAAAAAAAAGAGAACGTTAAAAAAAGTCAGATTAATGAACTGAAAGACAAATGGAAAATGTTGGAGCAAATTAGATTTATCTGCAGAATATTCAGAGTCATTATCAGCTGCACTTTATCAAAGCTGTGATTAAACACACCAGTGATTACTCACAGCTAACGAACACTAAAAATCAATGGTGACAATTTTTTTTTAGAAAAGAATTCTTTCCTGGTGCATCCCAACACGATGGTGCTTGTTCGAACATATCACATGATTATTTCACTTGATCAAAATCAGGATTTGTGTCTGAAACTACATTTAAGAAACAATCAAAATGTTGTGGAACAAAAACATTCTCATAACCCTTTAAAGGTGTGAGATCACTGATTTTCAGCATGCTAGTGTCTTTGGTTTCGTATTACTCTGATGTTTAAGTGATGCTTGTCAGCACGAATACGTAAACACTACCAGGCAGAATTCTGTGAAACATCCCGGACAAGGGCACGGCGAGGAACAGGCCATTAAATTATAATGCAGAGCAGGATCTCTTTCACTTAAATTGCAAAACAAAGCACATTGACTTTAATGGTTTATTCCTCGTGCTTTGCAAGTTAGTAAAATTACATTCAAATGTATATGTTTTTAAAAAAATGCTTCTTTAAGTTAATAATAAATATGCCTCAGCTGTAATAATACATAAAACAGCAGCATGAATGGCAGCATGTTTAAATAAACCAACAGCAAACTAAAGTATATTTTATTAAAGGAATCTGTAGGCAGTCAGTTTACATAAATGTATATGTTCAGGAATCCAAACCTTATTATCAGATGCATTAAGTGTGGTGGTTGGTGGGAAATTTGATTGTGTGTTTTTCAGCAGACAAGCAGAGCTGATGTTAGAGTGTAATGAAGCAGGACATAGAAAATAATGAGTGAGTAAATGTAGACCTCTAAAGTTTTTACAGTTTTACTTTTTTCCGCTTTAATGATGAAAGATTTCTACTCACATTTAGTAGGATGTACACAAATTGTTGTTGCTTCTTCAAAATTAAACTTTTCCTAAAGCTTGAACCTACTGGGTCTCTACTAACCTTGACCTGACAACTGACTTGATCTTCTCCTGCATCATTAATTATAATGCCTTTAAAAGGTGTGACCTATTTCTGTTGTATGAATGCACAAACTAATCTGACATTTTAAGATATTGTATAAAATGTTATTGAGAGAATAATGACTTCCAGCAGGATTGTTTGATGATATTTTCTGTTGGAACAAACCTGACCTGTTATGTCAAAACCCAGTGGAGTTGATCATGACTGTCAGTCAAAGTTTCATATTGATGTTTTTATTAAATAAAATGTCTCTGTACTGCAGAGGAAATAAAAGAAAACACAGCTGTACCTTTTAATTTGGAGAGGTCTTCAATAAGGACATTACTGTTATGTAGCCACCAAACACATTCAGAGTGTGAGTTGCTGCACATGATTTCAAAAGAACTCCAGTTTTTAATAAAAAACAGTAAAAACTGACAAATGATTTCAGGTCATGAATTACAACAGATGCAACATTTGTGTTTTTGTGTGAGAAATTGTTCTATAGAAAGTCACTTTTTGGTCTCATACACAATACGTGTGTAGACAAACTAAATTATGTAACCCATTATTCATACCACACTGTGATCAGATGATGTCATGCTCCCATTTTAGACACAAATGTCATGGAAAGACTTTAAATTAGCTTTGAACTTATATGGAAGTTCTTTTTGCAAAAATACAAATTAATAAGATTTTTAATTTAGTGATACTTTCTTTATTTCCAGTTAAATAATTCAAACAACGAACAGTTAAAAGACTTCAGTCAATGTGCCTTACGCTCATCAACGTCTCGGAGGACTTCTCAATGACGTATGCATTAATTCCCTTTGCATTAAACCCAACACCACATCAGTTTAAATATGTTATAAAATCAAGATCAGATTCACAGCTCTATATATTTCCGTTGTTTGCCATTTGTTTCTATAATAGGCCGACTGACCTTTATCCCTGAGTCTTAAGGTATTTCTTCCTACATAAAACAAGTTTCTCTCATGCTACATATCCATAACAATGTTTCAAAGCATTCTCTAACAGTTCATGTTTTTTTTAATCCAATTTATAAGTAACACCTGCAGTTGTTTGTTGGGTTGTGAACGCTGTGACCTTATTAAACACGGAGCTGCATCCTGTACGGGTCGGGTGCTGTTAGGGAGCTGAAGCTGCTGCTGTGCACACGTTGGGTTTAGTTCACAGTAGAGCAGGAAAACATTTTATAAAAAAAACAAAATGGCATTTTAACACATGCATTATCATGCAATGAGTTGTTGGTGATAATAACTATTATCATTACAAACAAGAACATTTGTGAACCTTGACAAAGTGTTTTTGTTGTCTGTGTTTGATTGTGATAATGTTCGATGCTTGTGTCTACTTTGGCTATTTGACATTATCACATTATAACATAAAACATAAATCACATTAGGCAATGAAGTAAGAAGTACACATTTAAAAATATGCTCCACTGTTCAGTAAAAAATGATATTAGTGCATGAATATGTATTCACCCTTTACAATAAAGTCAATACTTTATGGAGCCCCTTTTGCATTAATTATAGCTGCAGGTCTCTGGGGGTGCAGCATGTCGACATGCTCTGCACAGCTCTCCTCAGGGATTTATGGTCATTTCACCATGCTAAACCACCCCAGCTCCTCTTGGTTCTGCATAGAGCAGCGTTTAAGTCCTCCAGCATCAGGTCTGGGAAAATAAAAGAACGTGCTTTGAAGTTGTTGCTTTAGAAATTTGCTCAGGATCATTTTCATCCTGAGCAGGAATGTCCAAACTGTTCTCTGAGAGACTGAGATCAGGCTTTTGTAAATAATTTGTCTGCATTTAACAAATGATTACTTCAGTCCTGATGGTGGATACTGCTGCAGCATGATCCAACCATGCAAAGAGTGGAGATTCTCTCAGAAACGGGTTCAAGTCTCATTCAAAGCTGAAAGTGATTCTAAGAAAAGAATTTTAATATCTGCTGTCGAGGTTTAAACTCCTTTTTTAGGAAGGGGGAGTTGAAGGTGAAGTTATGCACTAAATCATGACTCGGGGGGAAGAGCGGTTGTCCACTGATCATGAGATCAGGGTTCAATCCCCGGTCTAGCCCATGTGCCGTGAAACTAGCTGCTCCTCAGGAACAGGTCAAATGCAGAGCACACTTGTACTGCGGTATATGTGGCCACAAATCACTTTACCAATTTAAATAAACCCACCATAGGGATTTAACTTAGACGTTTCAATGAAACAAAATAGGAAACAATCCCCCCAAAAAATGAGGCTCTGTGTCTTTTTGACCTCCCTTTGTTTCACAATCTCACACCACAGCCCCCTTAACACCATGCACTCTAAGTCATAAATTATACGCTTTCCAATGTGCATACTCTCCATTGCTTTGTGTTATAGCTTAAAAGTCACACACTTACTGGACTGTTTTTCCCTCTGTAGAGAGATTTTTTATCAAACAGCCTACATTTTTTACTCTCACACTTTCTCACATAAACACACACACACAGGGTCTTGGCATGCATAGCAGCAGCTATTTTTCTTGTTAATGTAGCATGTCGAATTTGCAGGGTGGTGGCGTGCAAATGAAAGGCTGCACGTCTCACTCGCTTGGCAATATGTATTTGATAAGAGCTGTAAATCAACTAGTGTAGCAGAGCAGAGCCTGCAGGGACAGACAAAACACATGTTAATGGAGAGAAGCTCTATAAATTGCTGTGAAATACTGTATGGGCATGAAGGACTGGGAGACAGAATGACCAAGACAGAGGCTCAACGACACGGACCGTCAAAGATCCCCAGTAAAAGTGACTGAAAAAAGAGAAATGATTGAGATATGAAACAAACACCTAAAACTGGTCAACGTAAGCACTGTTTAACCTAATTTGCATTAAAAATATTAGACTTTTCTACCTCTATAAACATTAAAAAACAATGCATGTGACGTATCCATAAACAATGTTTTTGTCATTATATCATAAAAAGTTATTGAATAAGAAAAAAATATGTTTCTATTTTTTTGTGATTTTTGTAAAAGTGCAGAATTTGTCGTGCGAGCTAAATAGACTCTGTCCAGTTATTCCAACCAGCTGCACTATCAGTAAGAGCGATGGTGAGTAAACGGCCCAGAATGCTTTGCATAATTAAACAATCCTGAAAAAGTTTCCGCAGAATTAATGAATCTGGACCTAAGTCAGACCAGGTATCTTAATCAAACCCCAAAAATGTTTAATTGGTGTGGACCGCGGAGCCCTGCACACCGCTGTTATCTGCTCAATTCATGAGGAAAAGTCACAAACCAGTTCAAATTTAGAAAGTTCACAAAGGTTATTTGGCAAAAGAAAAAATAATTAAAAATCAAACTTGGAGAAACAAAGATATTTTAAAAAGTAGCTAAACACAACCGGAATATGAGTATAAATCACTATGACTGACATTTAATTTAGTGTTTTCCAATCTGTTATGTGAGTAACACATTCTGCAGCGTATACAATGTATTTTGCTAAATTAGATAAATTACTGGTATTTAAAAATTCTCCCTATTTGTTCTAGTGTGAGGGAGGGAAACTGTATTAATGTCATTTCATGAACCAGATGAGGCGCTGATGGTGTGTGACTGGCTTCCCAGTATAATACAAGGAGTGTTTACTGATCAGGCTGACTATTTCCCATGTGTGTGTGTGTGTGTGTGTGTGTGTGTGTGTGTGTGAGTTCTCTGCAAGCATAAAAAGAAAGTAGAAGGTGTATTTACTGTAATGGGCAAAAGCACTATGGGTCTATTTTGACAAGGTGAAGGTAATGCTGTCATTACTGTGTTCCATCCAAAATAACTATAATATTATAACAAAACAGATTGTCTCACCATAACATACACACATGCACACCCTTTATAGTAAATAAAAAACAACACATCAATGACGGCACACACAAGTTAGACTTTCAATAAACCAAACAATTTAACAACTTTAGCTAATTTAATCCCCAGAAGCATCTTGAAAGAACTGATAAGAGAAGACAACACACACCACCAGAGATGCATTATGACATCATATCATCATGGTGAGAGAAGAAAATGAGGTGATATTTGGAGAAATGGCCTCAGAGGCTCTATGCGACCCTTATTACTCATGAAGAGTAATAAAAGGGCTGTAGATGTGGACAGATGCTCTTGTTTCCTCACATGATTGTTCTCAGTGGAGGGTAAAATACGTTTCAGTGCAGCATCCATGCACTTCTGTTAAAGAGTGGCAGACTGGCGCACGGTTCTCAAACTGAAGCCGTCAAATCAGACACATGTATAAATCAAATTATTTCATACATTTTGAATTGAAAAGTCACATGTGTTTTGCAGGTTTCTAGTCATGCAGTTTTATAAAAGATTAAATGGTTTCAATGCATCTGCTCCTTGGCTAGATGTATATACATGTCAGATGCATTTCTAAAATCTCTTCTAAAGTGTAGTTTCATTGTGCCTTTTTGGTTATTTAAAATTAAAGCTAAAAAAAATCCATTCAACGTCACGAAGCCTAAATGTTTGATTATATATTTTCTGCCATCCAGAAGAAAAGTCTGCACTGGAACCACTGAGCTTGTGTTTTTTTTCACAAGACAGTTTGACTCGTTCCTGATATTTCTCCTGATTCATGCACAAAACAATTCAATAAAGAACATTTTTACAAAACTGTGTGCTGTTTTCTATATAATCATTTAAAAAGCTATTAATCTGCAGGGACAAAAAAAGTGTGTTTCTGTGTGTATTATAAAGATAGATGCTGAGCATCTATTTCCCAAGATGCAGTGAGCAGATATACTGATGCGTATTGGTTTCCAGTGTCATTGTTATCTAGTGGAGTCAGTTATTTTGCGCCGTCCTGTTCAAGCCCATTTACAGAAAATTGTTCCATATATTGCCAGTCACTAAAGAGCACTCACAGAAAGTGAGGCTGTTGCTTTATCGGTGATGTAAAGATATCAATCCACCGTTCATTTATACGTTTAGTTAGTCTGGGTTCTGTGTTGCTACTTAGAATCATCTCTGGCTTTCTTTAGGAGCCAATTTACTGGTGGCAGTTCTGCTCCATTTAAAGCATAAGGGTCATACTGGGGACAGCAGACTGATAGAATCAGAGTTTTTCTAGCAGTTTGGTCTGAAACGCAATATTTACAGCATGAGAGCATCACTGACCACTGCACTGCTTTGTAATGCAGCCTTTTTATGGCAGAGCAGAGAGTTTATATGTTAAAATATCAAGAGACAAAAAGCATGAATTATTAATGTAAATAACTATCATCAGCAAATAGAAGGTCAGGTTATTTAAAGACACACAGACCTAAAATGTGAGCTTCTTTTTCAGATTCAGATTTGTTTATTTTGGTCATTTTTCATTTAAAGGAGAACATTACAATAATACAATTTCCAGAATTTAACCAAAAAGGAGTAGGCTGAAGCCTGGCTTTTGTATTCCTACCCTTTGTTCAAATAAAATTTTCTACAATACTACTTTGTAAAAAAGTTATATATATATATAAATTTTAAAAAGCATTAATATTACTAACTACAATTTTTGATCAATAAAATAATCTACTAATCTAAAACCAATCTAACAAGGTTAACAATAGTCATTGAATAATTCGAAAAAAAAAAAAAAGAAATAAGAAAAGAAAAAATCAAATAAAAGTAAATAAAAGAATAGACATTAGAAGTAAAAAATTTCTATAAAAAATACAGAAAACTATTTAACTAATTAAAAAGTTACGGTCCAACAATTACAGAGGAATTAGGATCTTTCCAAGTGTGTTTTTCTGTGTTCAATTAGCTAAAATACAAGAATATCCTGAAAGATAAATAAGAACAAAAGTCCAAAATAAATGATGTTTAAATGAGAAACAAACAGGCTGTCGGTGGTTTGTTATGGTCTTTATTGGCCTCAGTAAACCATGTTCAAACAATGACAATTTGCAAAAGAGAAAGACAAAATAAAGCCAGAGCTTTCACTAACACCCACTCTTCTGGTACACTCAGCTGCTGCTCGTGTGTTTCTCCTGCTGCGATTACACTAAAACCCTCTTTTCAGAATCTAAACAATTTACTAAAGTGGTTCAAAATATCTGAACACAAAACCCTTTTTTTTTACTGCTTACTTGTTTAACTTGTGTTCTGGCTTCATCTGAGAAAAACTATTCAGGTGTTTTTTTGTTGTTGTAAATTTTGGATTTGGTTAGGTAATTTTCATGAGCTGCTTTTGTAAATGAAAACGTTAAAAGAAACACTTGACTGTGACTGAGAAAGAAAACGCTGTTTTTATGACACAAATGCATAACGTTTGTGGATATACACAATATATGACGAAATACATGATCAAACCAAACAGTGACGTGCAGTATTACTAATGCTTCCAGCAAAATTACTAATTGATTAAATGTAACCCTATTTCCTTTATCTATTAGAACCAAAAGACACAACGAGGCGTCCATTTTTCCCAAAGTGCTTCCAGATAAGGGACCAAATGACAGCAACCCTGACCATTCTTCATAATCTTTGACATTTGTAAAAATTATATTGAGGCTAAATGTTTAAACCTATGAAACAATAGAACGCCCCTCATCCTTATAGCTTAGTAATAGATCAGTAAACAAGCCGTTGATTGTAGTTTGGATCAGTCATTCTTCAGCATCAAATAAAATCTCAACCTCACAGAAACCTCTTTATCCAGAGTTTTAGAATTAAAAACTAGTTTACCAAGAGAGCAGGGCTGTAAAACGTGATTATTCCCACAGCTTGTTCAGTCAAAAGCTTCACTCACACCTCGACTTGCTGGACTTTTCCTTTTGATGACAGCAGACTTGTAATATTGTCAGGCTAAATACAGTAAAGTGTCCAGAGCATACACTATAAGTCATAATATTTATTGCTTCGGTGAAGGCTGCCCGGCCCACTCATGTTCCCCCGGTCGGAGTCGGCTCAGGTCTTTCCTCTGCATCATCCAACATCTTGTTTTCACAGATTTTTGCTGTTTCAGATCAAACTTTTGGTGTTAAAACAACAAAACCTAATCTGTATTTTTGCTTGTGTGATAATTCTAATGCTGCCCTAGCTTTTCTTTGGACCAGCCATCTGGTGAAACATTTGTTTTGGTTTATTAATGAAATGAACCTCTCAGACTCTGATTGTGATGCGTTTATGGATAACCTCCATTTTTTTTTTTACATCGGTTTCTTTTTAGAAAAACAAAACAAAACTGATTCCCATCCTGTACAAAGACACAAATTAATCCAGTCGTTGGGAGAAAAAAACTGGAACATTTTCAGTAAAAGAACCAGTGAGATCACTTTCACATTGTGGTGGTACTATAGATAGTATTTTGTACCATATTCACACAGTAAAATGTACAAAATTTGACCATGTTGTTTGTTAGTGACCTGTAATCTTATTCACAAGCACTTTGAAGCGTTTTTATTTATTTACAACATACAGTGGTACTCTGAAACAAGAACACATTTATAAATAAATATTGCAATCTCAACAATCCTACAGTCCTCCTCCTCTCCCGTCTGGTCACCTGAGCTTAACGAAGGTGAGGCAGCCTCTGCCTGCTCCGTCTTCTTTCTTCACCTCTTCGTTTTATGTGCTATCTTTCACCAGTAGGTCGAATGTTCCCGGTCCTCGTCCTTGGCTTTTCTTTTCTTCCTCACCCTCTAACAGTTTAAATAAATACAAACAGGATCTAACAGGAATATATCCTTTAAAATATGAATAAATCTCTAAATTAAAAACCTACAATTTAACGTCTGTCTAAATCTGGAAAAAGTGACAAAGAAAAACTAAAAGAAAACATATTTATAAAAGATACAAACAAAAAAGGTTATTTTCAAACAGATGTTTCATGAACCCTCACAATGTCATTATTCTCTGGTAGCTCTACAAACTCCTGCCTGTCTTGCTGCCTACGTGTTTTTTTTCCACATAGGTCACGGTTTTTAAAGTCCTTTTCATGCGACACCTCTCCGTCTTCCCTCTTTCCCTTCACAGACTGGATCCCTCCGTATGACGCCGACTCACGCTGCTGTCCAGTCACAGACGAGGAGAGAGACACAGGACTGGTTCTGAATACAGGGAGAAAGCAGTCTTTGGCTGCAAGGTTCAGGAAACGAAGCCTCAAAAAATGGCTAGTGTCTCTTCCTATTTGTAATTGTGCAAGAGTAAAAACCACTGCCTTGGATCCGAGGGAGAAAACTGTCTCTTCACGACGTCGCCTTCAAACTCACAGTGCTGCTGTTTGAAGAAATAGCACGATTGCCTGAATTCAGAGCTGATTAATCCCCACTACCGACCACAGAATGCCTGGATTTCTAGTTGAATACTTGGAATATATATTTCTTTTACATTTCACATTATACTTATGAGCAATGCCAAAACAAAAACGGGTCACAATCTTGGTTAAAAAAAAACGGTGTCTTTGACAAATTCAGGGAATCCTCGTGGGACCTTTCAGGAGATTTGGTAGAGAAATGAAAGGTTTGTGTTTTTAAACTAAATCAATAATTATTCAACAGCCAAAGCCAATCCTGGCAATAAATAATAAGTTAAAAAAGACATGTGAAGTCAATACAAAATAAACAATTCTCCACATCTTGTTCAAATATAAAAGTTTGTCCAGTAACATACCCTGAATTTATTATGTATGAATACAGTGGTTTACTTGTTCTCCGACAGTAAACGTTAGAACCCATAGTGACTAGTACGGATTTTTTACACTAAGATTTTTAATAAGCAACACAAGAACAAACCCATGATGTCACTTATTGTTTGCTACCGTTACTTCAGGTGTGAGCTAGTGGTGACTTTATGCTTCCCGTAGCTTATCTTTACCACGCGTTCTGTTTTCCTTTTACTTCCCTCATATTCCTCCTACTGTCCTTCTGTTAATCCATTGCAAAGGCATTACAGGTGAATTGTACTCATTGTCCATCCTCCCTCCTGCACTCATCCTCTGCCGGTCTCTCTCTGAGTTTCTTCCCATCAGTCACAGATTGTCTTGTAGCCTCTCCATATAGGTTCTGATTTCAGACTGACCCAGGTCCATATCCTGGCACACCCACTTGATGTCATCCTCATTACCGTTGGTTACAAGGACAGAGGAGTTGGTGTACGCACCACCCCCACCTGAATTATCATTTGGCAAAACTGTGGCAAAAGATGTGAATTTGACTCGTTTGCGTTTAGCGGCAGCGGCTGCAGCTGCAGACGTCGCTCGGGGAGAATTATTCAGATGCTCTTTTTGACCGGCGGTGTCTTTTCCACCAGTAGTGATTGCCGAAAGGCACTGGTGAGGTTCGGGAACAGATCTCGGCAAGGTTTGTCCGTGGGCGATTCCCCGAAGTCCGCCCGTGCCGCTACTGCCGCTAATTGTACCCATGCCTGCGCCCACACCCATCACCAAGGAGTTCCCAGCTCCATTCAGCAGGTATTTGTTCTCCTCGTACCCTCCTTCGCTGCGGTCAATAATGGTGGTGCACTCATCCGGCAGCCCGCCCTGGCATTGGTCAGCATGGTCAGCTAAAAGGTCAGCTTCGTTGCCAAGCCACACCCAGTCATGGGCATGGTTCATGTTGCCACCTGCCTCTAGTACAGGAACCTGCTTGTGACGGTATCTGTTGAGGAGAAAAAAAAAACCCAATCAGGATTCAATTAAACCACATTTTTGAACCAAATCTGGAAAAAGTGAGAAAGAAAAACTTAAGGAAACTCATTTAGTAGGTTGCTTTTAATTCTGGGAAAAATGTCAATATATATCATCAAAGATATGCAGCGGTAATGATTTGATCTTTTAGTCAAGATAACCGGGTCAACCGTGAATCAGACGTTTTACCTGAAAGCAAAGCTGACACAGTTGATGAGGAAGACCAGTATTGCCAGGCAGAATACTCCCAGGAGGGCATACATCCCGATCTCCAGGTCTGACAGGCCTCTTGTGGTCTGGGTCAGCTCTCCATTCCCAGTTCCTGGTACCTCCACCTGTGCTGGGTAGCTGCTGTAGTCCCCTGGTTGGTTGGGACCACTGCCTCTGCTGCTGCCGGCTCTTCCACCTGAAGTACGGTGGGTTACTGTGCTTTTGGTTGTCGTGCTAGCCTGATGAATAGAAGTCTGCTTTAGTACAGTTTGCATATTTAAGGGAAAAGAAGAAAGTTTCATCCAACTCCTGAATCTGAAACTCCAGTAGAACCAAGTGACCACAGAACACACTCACATACAGCATGATGTACAGTCCTATCATCAGTTCTCCCACCTTCCTCATAGCTCCTTCCTCTCGGTCCACAGCTGCACTGATGGACTTCCAGTCACCTCCATCCTTTGTCTTTTGCTCTCCCGTGCTGTTGTCCAGCCCTCCACCATCATCTGCTCCACCTCGCTCTTCACTGTTAGATCCAAACTTAACGGCCACATTGCCAACTCCAGATGCCAGGACGCTCTTCCTTTTGGACTTCTGACAAGTCTCTGAGATGACCATCTCTACACGAACCAACGGCCCCTGACCTTCACCCTCTGCAATTATAACTGGCCAGTGGTGCTCCTAATTGGAAAAGAGGAACACACAGGGTCTAAAGTTAGACTTACTTCTAATTTACTGCAGTGTGCTTTTAAAAACCGGTGCTTTAACCTGATTGTTTATAGAGATGACGCTTTCATCCAGTGAGACAGCTGAAAGGAGGAAGTCCTTGGGGTCGTAGATGTCGAGAGGCGTCACTGAGCCGTCACTGTACTGGATCCATGCACTGAACGTAGCTTCCTGAGTGAGAAAAACTCTATGATTAGTTTCAGAGCTGACAGGGATGATTTAAAAGCAGAGCGTGGTTCAGCCACTGGCTGAGAGTGTGATACAGCAATATTAACTCTGCAATATCTCCTATGTAGAAATGTTACTATTACATCAGCAACAACTTAGACTGTTGTATTTTTCCTGAAGGAATCAGGAATCCTTGTTTACAAGATGACCAAACAGTCACATGGTAGGGTGTAGAGCTGCTGCTGTTTTTTGTTTCAGGACATCACTCTGATCACGTCTCACTGCTCGAATTGCTTTTGTATCCAGATGCAGGGAACAGCTGTTTTCTGTCAAAAACCTTACTTTGGTAAGTTTAGAGGTTTCTGGCAGGCAGGCAACAAAAAGACAGATTTAGCAAGCAGCTGGTGTAGTGATGGGGAGTAATGTGACTTCTGTTCACTTCATAAAATCTTAAAAATGTTTTTCATGAGCTGCAAAAACACCCCCGAAATGCTGATAATGTGGGATTACTTTTCAGGATAAAAATACATATTAAAACAAGTTTAATGACTCCAAAAACCTGCAGATTTCCTGAGCCTTCTTGCTTTATAAGCTTACAGTTCCTACATCATTAGAATTTTTCAGAACATATCAAGCTTGAAATGTACTGATGCTGGTGGCCCGACAGTGCTCACATCAATATAACTGAAAATAAACACCATACTGTTATTCTACATCTTTAATTTCATTACTCCCACCTACCCTCGTCCACATGGCCAGATTCCTACATGTGAGTATAAATAGCTGAACACTTCTCCTAATGAGCTCACATTTTTTATTTATTTCACTCCTATTAATTTGCATGTTTCAGCTGTCACCTTCTCTAGTACACCTGAAAAAAAAAAACACACAAATTACTAATTTAAATCTCAAAAAAGCTTATGATGAGATATAGGTGGAAAGTTTAATTGTATTCAGTTAAATGCATGGCTGGAAAGCGTTCTATGTTACGTGAAACAGTTTGGCACCAAACAAAATAATGAAAATCCTAAATAGTTAAGGTTTGTGTTAGAATGTCATCAGTGCACCAGTTTTATTGTCTGCAGAGTGAAAATTAAAAAAACTTGTTATAGTCCAACAAAAGGCTTTTAACTGAGCCTTAGGAGATGCTGCTGCATGCAAATACATGTAGGTTAGAATAAAGTGTGAGTGCTATGATATGATAGAGATTTTTCACAGAGCTCAGCTAGAAGCACGCTCAAGTCTTAAATCTACACTCTTTGTAAATGTATAGTCTTGAATGTTTTTGTAAGTGTACAGTACCCCTTACCTGTTTAGGTGTGTGCAGCACATCTGTAGCTGTGGTCGTTAGCTGAATAGCTTGATAATTTCCAGGACTTGCTGTCATACTTAGAGACAAAGAAGCAACCAGCTGGACTCCCAGGTCAGTGATCGTTACCTAAAACAACACAAATCATGTTAACAGAGACTTTTCAGAATCATACCATCTGTTTAAATAAAGTAAATGTAAGGGAGTCGCTCAAAATTCATAGGGTTATTTCACCTTGTCTTCCAGCACGGTCACAGTTTTCTCTCCCAAGATTGAGTCAGACAGTGGGGATAAAACCTGCAGTGACAAAGGTTGAAAAATAGTTTGAGGAAATTAATGTAAAAATGGAAAATTATGCAAAAACAATTAAGCGTACAGTTTGTTTCAAGACTTTGCAGAATATTAGTACTTGAAGGGGTAGTAAATTATTGTGGATCTTGAAAATATCCATTTATTATTATATTTACAGTGGTCCCTCACTCCTTTGCAGTTCACCTTTTCAGTTTTTAGTGCAATTTTGCATGCTTTAGTTTTTTTGTTTTTTTTTACAGCGCATTATGTTCTGTGTCCTGACTGTTGTCAGCCGATCTCCTCCGTGCAGCGCCATTGCCCGAGTGTTGCGGACGTGGAGTGCAGTGCATCCTGACTCCTCTCTGGAGAATTTGCGCTGGACTTCCTAAAAGCCGCTGGGTGAGTCGCACCCTTATCATGCTCCCTCCCCTTATGAGAGCTTCTTTGTCTGCAGCGCAACGGGAGGTGAGAAGTACAGAGCAGCTCTCAGCTCACTTCCAGCTTCTCAGCAGGTGATCCTGGTGCTGCACCGCAGCAGCTGCAGGCTTTTTACCGCAACGAAACACACAGTGAATGTCAGACGTGATCAATGCATCAATTAAATTATTCATAATGACATTCTGATGGACCGGTAGTGTTTAAACAAGAGAGAAAGGTGTGAAAGTGTTAATGCCTGTCTGAGAGAAGTATATAAAGTGTGTAGTGAGGGGTTTTTATAGCCTTAAAACATCTGGAATAATTGTAAAAATATAAAACTGCTACTTTTCGGATTTCGCCTATTGCGGGCTATTCTTAGAACGTAAGTCCCGCAATTAACAGGGGATCCCTATATATATTCTTTGGTTCTTGACCCTGTGATCACATCTTTAAAATGCCAGCAAAGTGAAATAGCAGAAGCTAATTAACGCAAAAAAGCTTTTAGCTTGTTTTGCTAACATGCACATGTTGATAACATGCGTTTTGTGCATACATGCTACAAAAAGGTGGCATCTGATGGGACTGTCTGAGTAAATATGGGGAAATCACTGCTGTTAGTACAACACTAAATAAAGAAAATGTGTACACACAAATCAACACACACACAAACCTCCTCATGTGTGTTTATTTAACAAAAATCAAGGCTTAAAACAAAGCAAAAGCTAAAATTAAGTGAGCAACAAAAGACAAGTGGAGAGAAAGACAGTGAGGGTAATATATGGAGCAGGTGTCAGAAGAGGAGAGACAATGACAAATAGAGGAGAACAGAATGTGAGAGAGGCCAGAGAGAAGGAGCACGGAAAAGATTGGGGGTACAGAAGGAGAGGGGGAGCAGAAGACAGACAGTGACAGAGATTAGGATCCTCGTGTTGTAGTGTACTCCTCCGCCCGGCGACGTGAGGACAGGCAGATCTGATTGGTGTACAAAGAAAATCTCTCAGTGAACATGTCGGTGTGTCAAACTCAGCCCTACCCTCGCTGAGGTAAAAAAAAACTAAAAACCAAATAAAATTTAAAAAAAGCAAAATAAATGATTGACATCCCTGGAATTGCTCTTCAAGATGAGAGGCTGAGGGAGGGGAGCTCCAAAAGAGAAATGGGCAATAGAGAAAGAATTGGGGCTCAGCGAGACTGAGCTGAGGGATAAAATTAAAATGTCAAACTATCAAATGGTGGCTGTCGACTCTGGCATCTAAGAGGGAATGCTGGGTAAATTCTCTCTCCTGGCTCCCAAACAGCGCACAGCTGTCTATGAGTGTACATCTGTACGTGTGTGTGTCTGTGTCCCAAGTTGATGTGACACTAATACACACTCAGCTGTTTCCAAAAGTCCCCACGATTCCCCAGTGTGTGCACTGAACTCTGTGCCGACCTATTTAAAAAACACACAACTCTTGTTTAAGAGCTCCAGACGCATTCATTTACACTATTGTTATTAAACAGATTCATAAAGATCATTAGGACATGAGTGGTGGTTTTGCTATAGCTGTGGTGTGTGATAATATTTTGGTAGCACAAAGCATCCAGACACAGAGCTCTGCTGTCTTGCTGAGGTATATTAGCCAGGTTCTTTAGAACTCTGCTAATGCATAAATGTGTTAAGTGTTTGTGTGTGCATAATTGCAGAACATCGCACCGAGATGTCAGGGCCAATCCCGAATAGCTAATTGTGGCTAATTGTGTAACAAGCTAGCAGGGGAGGCTCGTGGTTGCATGGGATGAGGAGAAAGAGGATAGTGTTTACATCACCAGAGTGCTTAGTGCCGCATTGTGAAGTGCCAAATTACCCTGCGCTTGACATAATCAGACATTTTCTACTGACTCTTTATAGACTTGTCTAAAAAGTGATGAATACATTGCTTTTGGAGTGTGTTTTTCTGAAGCCACAAAGTGCAAGTCAAATATAGAAAGACGTTTTCCAGCTGAAGCAAACTGATTAGATCAGGAACAACAAACAGAACGGGGTATTTAGTGGATTAGGAGGACAATAAAACAAGCACAAACGTAAGGAAAGTTGTGTTTGGTTGATTATTTCTGTGATGTAATGTTTGTGTCAATAACTCTTATATCACTGGAAAGGAAAGTTATAACATATAAAGATTGAGCATCCATCTTTACAACAAAGAAACAATCAACCAAACACACATTTTATTACTTTTTGTCCGTGGTTTATTAAGCAACATAGTTTGAGAAATGAAGGAGGAGATCCCGTTGATATAAAGGGTGCATACTTGCATAGTGGTCATGCCGACATCCCTCCCAATTAGGATATGTCCATCGACTAGCCGGGCAATGTGAGTATCTTCAACCTGTGGAGCATTAAAGCAGCAATCAATGAGAATAAAAACTTTTACTGCACAGAATAAACTAATAAAACAAGGCCTTGATGCAGAAATGCTGCATTGTCAGGGGATACATTCAAGCGGTTTCACTTAACTGCCCTTCTTAATTATAAACAGGTCCCTCCCACCTCCCTTTACTTTGTGAAACTTAAAAGTGGATTGTTTTTTTTAAATACCTACCATTAACTGGTTTGAGACCAAAGGAGTAATGTCAGTTTGCCAGTCAGTACCCAGCATGTAGACCATTTCTCCTCCTGGATCTGATGGTTCTGCTACAAAATGTGTGAGGACTCGCACTAAAGCGTACTGGTACTGCAAGGTGAAGGAAAGGGTTCAATTCAGGTCAAAATAATACAATAAACAGGAGTATTACCACACATAAAACATGCACACTATTTCATTATTGCTGCATTGTATTGTAGATTTACAATATTTTTTCAAAATAAAATACCCTGCCAATTTATATCAAAAATACATGGTTTCAAAATAAGTTTTTATTTGTTCTGTGAAGCTTGATGCTATAATAATCTACAGAACAAACCCCTGTTTTATATTTTAAAGCAACATTTTTTGTATTTGCAGACTTGTTAGAGATTCACTAACTTGAGTAAAAAAAATCTATTTTTTTTCTGCATTTTCACACTTTAATAAAAGTGTAGTTAAAATTTAAATTTAAAAGTGTTATTTAAATAGTTACAAATCAGGGAAATGCACATTTACACACGGTCAGTTTTGGAAGATTTTTGGCCTTTTACAAATACATAATGATATTTATAGAACACAATTAATGCATCATTTAAAGTAAATGTAAACAACACCTACAATATGTCATAAAGGAGGGCAATTCTCCTGCTCCCTTTTCTTGAGAAAAATGACAATTTAAAAAAAGATTAAATATGTAGCTTGTTCTAACAGTGTCCAATCAGATCATGTGATACCTGTAGGGTACAGCCTTTACCCTTCCTGTCATCATCTTCATCATCATCACTGTCTCTGGTGGGTCTGGAAGGACAAGAGATAAATGAAAGAGGTTATCTTGTAATTAAAGATCATTTTAAATCCTGGCTTGTGGTGACTGATAAATGTCATGACTGAAAAAAGAAAAACGGATAATGATGTAGCTGTTTACAAAAGTGTCTGTGATCAAATATAACCTCAGCAGAGTCCTCCGAATTATCTCTTTTCATTGACTCAGAATAGTTTACTGTGGACAAAAAGGCCAAGAAATCCCCGGGTATGCTTTTTTAAATCAATGATTAAAAACGCTCTGAATATTCTGTCAGTGATAAAAATGATCTCCCGTGCCTCCTTGTGGGGTTTTCTCTCTCCAGTAAACAAAATGAAATACAGTCTTCCTTCCTGATTTCCTCCTGTGAAAAACAACCCAACACACTGGACTGCCTCTGAGTCTTAGAACTTCCCTGCACCTGTGTAACCCTGGTAATATTGCACGAATTCGCTTTCCATTTCCCGATGCCCAAGTCGCACATGTGTCTGTTTGTGCAAGTGTGTGCTTCATAGTTCCTGTGTTTTCCGCTAAGAGGCGGTGGTTAGAGGGAGATGGAGGTGTGTGTGTGTGTGTGTGTGTGTGTGTGTGTGTGTGTGTGTGTGTGTGTGTGTGTGTGTGTGAGCCTGTGCACATTGGTTGTTGGTTATCTGAGCAGAAATTGGCAAAATTGAAAAACAGGTGCAGCAAGCAGAATGGAAAGATGGCAGGATGGGGAGTAGGAGCAACACGTAAATGGTGGTGCACACACACGCACTCACAAATACAGCAGAATATAGACTAATCAGGCAGGTGTGCACGGTATAAACAAACAAAATATCATACAGCCCAGTGAGAAATATGGATTTATAACCTGGAAAACATTTGCATGTTGCGTGTTTTGCATCCACAGGTTCAAAAATGACCATTATGACTATGAATTTTAGCTTAGCATTTTTAGCTTAAACATCTGAGAAACATGTTTTTTGTTCACAAGAATTCGAGCCTGTTATACTTTTTTTTTTTTAGAAAGGACTCATTTTTAAAATATAGGTTCAGCAAACTGTGCACAGCTGTGATCCAAAACAGAATTTAGGATTTAATTTGATAGAAAGAGATCAGAAAAAAGAACAGTCTGATATAGATTGGTAGAACATATTCATGGTCACGCCAACAAATATGTTTTGTTAAATCTATTTTACCTGGTAAACGTTCATGTTTTTCTATTCTGCTACAAGATGTTTGAAGAAAAACTCAAACACAAACATAAAAAGGTGTGAGAAAAAAAAAAACCCACATTGCTCTGATCCAACAGCAAACGGCGATGTCCGCGTTCCCTTTTTGGATTTATGTTAAAATGTCTATCTTTACACGATAAAAGGAATGAGAAATGACATGAAAGGAAGCAGAAGGCAGGAGAGCAGAGTGATTGCTTTTGCAGCCTAAATCAGAGGATTGTGTGTGAACTGCAACAAATTTTGAGAAAACAACCAGATCCAAACGCTTTCATCTGCCACCGCGTTGGATGACAGCCCGCACCCAACCCCCCTCCCTTCACTCTGCTGAGGTCAGACAGGTAAATTACCTCTTGTTGGTGGTGATCGGCACCCTCCAGCCTTTGACCTGGCTCAGATCGGTATCTGACACATCTATCTGCAGGGGGAGCTTGGGCACCCAGACGGTGAGCAGCAGCTGAGCCGACAGGTGGAGGTAGGTGAAGTTGACCGCCAAGGACTGCCGGCCGCGCATTTCTTTCCCATTTACAAAAACTTGGTCACAGTTTGAGGAAACCTTAAAAATAAAAAGGTACAATTTTTAATCAGCAGCTCATATTTCTGGTGCTTTCAATGCAAAGAGAAGCAAATGAAGCCTCGGTGACCCAGATGACACATGACCTGAAGTAACCTTTACTACATCTGTGCTCTTGAAGCAACAAGTCTCATACACAGTGGTACTGTGGGATTTTTTTTTTACTAATTCACCTCTACGGGTCTGAAGTGACACATTAAATAAAGAGATGAGGGATATTGAAGAAAATGTGTTCTTGTATTAATGAATGCTTTTAAAAACACTTTCAATCATTTGTTCCCATTATCTGTCTGAAAATATCTAGATTATGTATATTTTTTTGTCTTTTTGTTTTGTGGTTAGTCCAAGTTTTTTAAAGTGATGTCAGTAACCAAAGAGTGCGTAACCTTTTCAGAAAGAAACTATTTCCCCTCTATCAGCTCTCACTTTTTAATTCCTTTAACTTTTCCTCGTATATGCTCCACAAACATGAAGGTAAAAGTGCCCAACCCACCTCACGCCCGCTTCCTCTTGTCAATTTCTCCTTTTCTTCTCCCATTTTAACTTTCTTTATATCTACCCTCCAACATCCATCGTTTTCCTCTCTTGACCCTCTCCTTTCCTTTTGTCTCCACCTCCCCCTGCCCTCGTCATTGCTCAGTCTCCCTCTTCATCTTCTGTTCCTGCTGAAACCTGATTTACCGCTTGTTAGCATCAAAGGGAAGTTGGACTGTTGGTGCCTCAAACTATTTCTTCAAATCATTTTTATTTTCCAGGTGAAAATTAATGTGAAAGCCGCACGAAGCGCTCAAAGTGTTTTGTTTTTTAGCGCAGACAGTAGATGGCAGAAGAGAGCACACAACTCAGGATTTCTTCAGTAAAATTAATTATAGTTGATTAAAACAAGTTTTAGGAATCTTTTGAACATTTTAAAGAGTAAGAAGGTAATTTTCTGTTTTAAATGTAATTTTTTTTTTTTTACCAGAAAATGTATTTTAGTTAACAAAACCCAGATCATATGACATGATACTTATCACCAAATCAGTTCCTCGTTTTATTAATGAGTGAAGTTTTTTTTTCTTAGTGTTTTTAACCTTGAAACAAAATATTCCTCATAATGAATGCATTTAATGGGGAAAATGTTACTCCAAGAAATGTTTTCTTTAATCCACCATGCTGGTGTTTTGGTCAACTTGAGCCTTTCTATTTATTTATTTATCAGAGTCAAAAACCCACAAGAAAACCAATTACAGCTGTTGAGTTCATAGCAGGGTAAAAAGAACATTTCCCCACAAATTATTAAAATCAAAACTCCGAAAGCTGACAAAACACCTGGCAGCCCCTGGATTAAAATAACACATCTTCACATAAGTACTAATGCTGAACTGTGTGTGTTTTTCTGTGAGTGCGTGTGTGTTTCCACAATAACACAGAGTTGTGCAGCAAAGAGCCAAAACACACTCAAAAGAGCTGCCAGATTAGTGAAGTTGGTGACACTAAAGAAAGAAAAAAAAGATGACTGCTGCCAGAAACATGAATAACACACACACAGCTGGGGACATGGCAGCAGTGTGAGTGACAGCATGAAGAATACGTTCTGAGCAATGCTCATTTGGATCAAACCCTTATATTTTGTCCATTTACAAATTCATCTGTTCTATAAATCAGGTCATGTGTGGAGAATGTTGAAAAATATTTTCTAAAAATTAAAATAACTGACAGTATCGTACTAACGCTTAGGGATTTCTACATTTAGGAACTGAAATCCCTTCTTTTCTTGGTGGCAAATTGCATAAAATTGATCCTTTGAAGAACCATTAGGAATAAGTTAATACGGCACAGTTTCACTCTTGGAGAGCACTAAACCAAACTGCTGTGGTTTTCTAAAAAAAAAAAATCCAATAATATTCACACAGTGTTTTACTCTGTGTGCAAAAACTTCAAAATAAAAGAAACCAGTTACATTTATTTGTGACAGGCCGAGCCATGAACATTGATTTAAGAGAGGTCTGAACACAATTGTACAACACAGAAAGATCCAGAGCTTTGAAGCAAACACAAAACAAGTGTACCGTGTTTCTGCAAGTAAACAGCTGAGTTAGAGGTTTAAGGACACTGAAGAATGGATTTAATCTCTTTGTTTTTTGAGGGAGACTCACAGACGGAGCAGGACGAATGGTAGGGGGAAACAGGAGGAAGAGTAGAGTGAAAAAGAGGAAAAAAGCCAGAGAGAGAGAGAGAGAGAGAGAGAGAGAGGTGAAAGGAAAGCAGAGAACAGTGCTGAGGAAAAACTTGCAGACAGAAAGCAAAAGTGTAGATCTCAGCAGTTAGGACTTGTTGAAAGTGAGAAAAACTGTCTTCACCTTCATCAAATACCACAAACAACACCATATAACAAAGAGAATAGCTGAAAACTTTTGCAACATCTCAGCAGTGGTTCAATCAAAAGCAGACAACCTAACTTTTAAATGTATTTTAAAAGTAGTTACTGAAAAATTCATTTTTTTAAAACTTTAATAATAGACAAACCTGCAGATGCACATTCAACAAGATGTTACAACAGCACAAAAAGAGGCTCTAAGTGTTTCGTTTTCTCTGTTCATTTCTTGGAAAACAATTTTGCTCTTCTGTTTGTGCACCAAAAGTGTGCAATTCCTTCCACACACAGAAAACAACTGGTTCTGGTTTGTTTAGCAACAAAAAACATATTTTTGTATGAGAAAACGAAAAGACACAAATCACTCCAATTGCTTTTTTTACTTTGTCTGAACGACATGCTCATCCTTTGACTTTTAATGATGTTTCTGCAGTTAAAACAGGACATTATGCATGCAGGAACCTTTAAGATAGAAAATCTTGGCCCTTCTGTTGAGGTTAATTGATGGTCATGCTTCAGTCAGCTGCTCATGAGCATGCAGCGTATGTAACTGTTGCACTTAGTGTGCACTTGTCAAACCACCTGCTGCTGTTTTGGTGCAATCACTTGAATTAAACAAAGCCTACTTCTTAAATGTCACAGCTCAAATGTTTGTTGGTTGAGAGACAACTGGGGATTATTTTACATGAATCAGTCATTTAATTAACATAATTGTTATCATGCATTTGCCTTTTATTTTATTTAAATGTGTCAGATCATTCAGCTGATTTAATCTCTTGTTATCGGTGCAAAACATGACCTAAATAATGCATTTAGATGTGAAGAAGATTCTCGTTTTGAGGGTCTTGAGTTGAGTTCTGTGATTTTGATTGTTTTTGTAGTCATTGAACTTTGTTTTTTAGGAACTTAATTCCTCGACTAGCCTCCCTCTGCTTCTCCGGGTTGCAGGGGCAGCATCCCAATTAGGGCATCCCAGGTCATCCTCTCCCCAGCCAAGTCCGCCAGCTCCTCAGCTGGGACGCCCAGGCGTTCCCTGACCAACCTGGAGACGTATTTCCTCCAGCTTGTCCTGGGTCGACCTGGGTGCCTCCTGCCGGCAGGACATGCCCAAAACACCTCCCGAGGGAGGCATCCTGACCAGATGCCCAAACCACCTCAACTGGCTCCATTCGATATGGAGGAGCAGCAGCTCTACAGAGTCCCTCCCGGATGTCCGAGCTTCTCACCCTATAAGGCTAAGCCCGGCCACCCTGCGACGGAAACTCATTTCAGCCGCTTGTATCCGTGATCTCGTTCTTTCAGTCATTACCCAAAGCTCATGACCATAGGTGAGGACTGGGACGTAGATTAACCAGTAAATAGAGAGCCTTGCTTTCTGGTTCAGCTCCCCCTTGGGATAGGACCTCTCTCCCGACCCGGAGTGTGAAAGCCACCCTTTTCCAAACTTAATTCCATCTTTTATTTTATTAAACACACATTCATCAGTTTTCCCAGCTTTTAGCTGATTTCTCTCACCCTCCCAGCACATTTAGTCCTTGTTTTCTCCACATCCTTGTCCGATTCTGCTGTTGACTGTTCCATTTACGATAAATAAACTGTGTGGTCACAAGCTCTTTTTGACACTTTTTGTTGGCTAGTCATCCATAAAACCACAAACAGATGAGAAGGTTGACCTATAGAGTTGATTTATGCAAAAACATGAAAATTATATAAAAATAAGATGTAAGGTTTTTGCCTGACAGTGACGATATGAATGTGTTTGCATCAAAAGATTTGCTTTTAAGTCTGACTCCATAACGAGACACTTCAACCTGCTTTGTGGAGGATGGTAGGATATTAGCTAGCATGTCAACCTCATCAGAGTTTTAATGAGTGTTTTCTGAAAATAATTAACTAGTAAATTGCCTCAAAAGTCAAAGTTTGCTCCACATAGTTAGACATGTCCTCAAAATATTGTAACAGTTTTCCAGCTGCGATCTCAGCAACCTCAGATCGTCTGACCAGTTAGAACACGCTGAACGCCTCAAAAATCAAAGCTGGGCGTTGCATTTTCACAAACCTGGAAAAAATAAAGAGTTGAAACCCAAACACGGGCAATCCATGAAGACACCTGTAATTTCGAATAAAAAAGTAGAATTATTGTGAACAGTTTGTGTTCATGGTGTTAGGTATGATTAAAGAATGTTAGACTAGTTAGCTTTATAGGCATCTCCCATGTTTCTGCTAACATTTGATGGTGGTTGGACAAAGTCCCTAAAGCAAGCTAACTAAATTAACTCAAAACGTCAAAAAAAAAAAGCAGGCAATCTATAAAAAGTCAGCTCTATTATTTCCGTTATCTGATTTGTAATGACGCATAGAAAAGCTGAAGCTCTTATAGAATGAGCTTATTAGACCCATCTCCCCACCCGACTTCACTTCCCTTCCTCAAAACCTGCCCAGCAGTCCCAAAACTCAACCACCCACTCACTCCCATTTCCCAACAATGTCCCTCAGCGAAGTCGTTTATTTACATCTATATTCATTTCCCTTCCAGCTCCGTGATCTGTCTGAATTTAAAGTTACTGTTCTTTCCGTCTTCTGCATAACTCTCACTGCTTTTCTCTATCCAATGTATATTTTCTCCCATCAATGTCATTCATTTATCCCCATCACTCTCATGTTTCATTTTGCAACATTTTTCTCTGCCTTCGCCCCCACCCACCCTCTTTCTCCCATTCCTTCTTCAACAGTTCTTTCCCTTAAGCCATCCAATCCATCTGAGTTTAGGAATCATATCATCCAATCAGGGCCCACTCAGTGGATAGAGGCGGGCCCTGAGGGACAGACTAACCAACTAACAGATGGTATTGAATCCCAACTGTCCATCATTTCAGGAACCCACATAGGCCAATCGCCTCTTCACATAGTTTCATAAGACTCTCAGTGAGGCACAAGGCATTGTTTCTTTCTACACATGCACGCACACACACACACACACACACACACACACACACACACACACACACACACACACACACACACACACACACACACACACACACACACACACACACACACACACACACACACAAATGGAGCCATTAGCAAACCGTGGCCACATTCTGCGGTGGCTTAGATAATAAAGAGCTGATGGAGAGAGTGGTTGGCAGGTGCACAAACACACACAAGGTAGCATCTTATCTCAGGGCCTGTCATGCTGAATTTGTAAAAGTGGGGAGTGAAGGAGTCTCTAACGGCCATTTGCACTTCTTCCCATTGAAGGTGCATAATTAAGAGATGGAGAGCAGCAGCTAGAAGGAGAGCCGAGCAGTGAAATATAGTTCCAGTTAAATTAAAACAATATGGAATGATAGAAGAAGGAAGAGAAGAATTGTGAAGCATCCATCGTGGTTTTAATACTAACTTTTAATCAGGGTTTTGGGTCGTGACTGACAGGAGGAAAGCAGACTTTTGAATGAGCTTATTTTGTATTTTGTGACCACTGTGTGATTCATTTTCAGACAGCAGAGCTATAATCACCTGCTTACTGTGAGACTCAAATTATTACAGCCCCCCCTACAAAAACAATAAAACTTAGTTTGGGAAATGACTTTCTACTTTGGAAGCTTTCTCACTTTGACTCTCTTCTCTTTGTCAGAAAGGTCTTAAGGGCTTTAAAAAAAGAAAAGAAAGGAGCGGGTCTGTGCTCGTGTGTGTTGAGGTTTTTATTTTTTTCTAAAAAGTTCCAAGACCTTATGCAAATTGGTATTCTTATTAGCATAGGGATATAAGTCAACAGTGCCCCCAATATGTCTGTTTGTAGGGTCGTATTGTGGCCTAGGTGTGTGTGTGTGTGTGTGTGTGTGTGTGATGCTTTCTCTAGTATATGTGTAGTAAAACGTTATCCTTTCTTCACGTTTCTAACTCACACATGAAATCATGTTGGATTAAATCAATGACTTCTGTCCCATATCTGTAATGTATTCTATTTTTACAGTTACATTAGGTACGTTTATGCTGTAAATTCTGCACCTGATTAAGGGATTTATACTCTCCACATCCAATTAAAATGAGAGTTTGGCTCAAACTCAGGAAGCTGGACTGCACCAGCACTCTTCTTGGTGCAGAATTCTTGAAACACCCAGACAGGAATGTTATATTTATGGATCCAAGATGAAGTCGGAGCGGGAATCTCAATGCCCGTACTTCCGTGTCGAACATGGTTAGACTTCTCTGGATCGACACTCAGCTGCCTGTAGGTTAAGGAGCTGAAGTATCTTGGGACTGTGTTCATGATGGAGGTGAAATGAAGCATGAGATTGAGTGTATAGTGTCATCAGTAGAAAGGTATTGTACCAAACTCTTGAGGTGAATCATAGGGCGCTGAGCCAACAGGCAAACATTTTGATTTAGAGGTGGATTTACATTTCAACTCTCACCTAGAATTATTCGCTCTGGGTGGCGACCAAATGACCAAAATTAGTTTTCTGAGTAGTTCTGCCTCAGAATGGAGTATGAGTAGAGTGTTAGGGGAATCAGATATCAGATTAGGACGCCTCTGGGGCGCTTTTCAAGGATTTCCAGGCATGGCCTGATGAGCGGAGGCCTGGAGGCGGATCCAGACCTCACAGGAAGAATCAGACATTTATGGGCTTTGGATCCCCACTCAAATCCGCCAGGGGAAACAGGGAAGTCAGCCTGCAAAGCAACAATTAACAACCCTAGATGAGTAGAAAAAAAACAACTAGAAGGGTGGTTTCATTTCCTAGGTGTTAGTAAGGCCGCTTCCTTGTATGGTTGCTGAAACTTAAGGGAAAATTCACTCACTTTAATATATCATTATTACTTCTATTCAAATAGAAGTATTTAGAAAAACTTGTGCTAAATAAAACCTGCCTTGAATTTTGTCAGAACACTCTCCCCTCCTGTTTGACACACAGCCAGTTGTGTTGATAGAAACTAAATTATGTGAGGATAAAATACGCACCTCAGGCTTTTAGTTCATCCAAGGAAAAAACAATCTGAACTGGTTAGTGAGCTCTGTCCTGTTTGTTTAGCACCCCACTAACCAGGCGTCTGATTACCTGCTTGTACTCTGTCAGCTTCTGCCCTCTTGATTTTACACTACATGGTTTCATAACATTTACTGAGGAAGCCTGAGTGGATGTAAACATTCGGGGTGAGATGCTGGAAAGAGCAGATGCCCGACCTCTGTGGAAGCAGCTCCACAGCTTGGCCTTTCCTGTGCTAATAGCCCTGCAGTGAATGCCAACTGCTGGCTGCTAACAAGAATAAATGGAAAACGCTGCAATACTGCAGCTGATTAAGACAATTCCCCTCTATGTCTCTAATTATAGTTGGATCCCCCCCTAATTTTGTGCTTTCAAACTTAAACTTTTAGGCATAAAATGAACAAAAATGGGACGACAAAAGCAGAAATGGCTTTAGAAAGAGGAAAATTAGCAACTAAACAGCATCAAACTGCAGGATCTTATAAAGACTTCTTGTTAGCTCCTCCTTGTGGAGCTATTCAGGTCACATCCATCTGGGAAGAGACCTGAGGGCAGGCCCAAGAGAGATTAGACATCCCAATCAGCGAGACGGCCTTAGGCTTCCCGAAGAAGAAGCTGGAGGACATGGATGGAGGGGAATGTGTTTCCCGTAACCTCAAAATGAACTGAAAACGAACAAATCATCAGACTTCATCAAGCCTTCTACTCGTCCCCAAGTTTAAACTGCTTATTACATTTTTAATGGATATAAAAAGACTTTAAATGTCATCATTTGAACCACATATAAGATCGTCCCTTTTACTAAAGAATTTCAACTTTCTTTGGTGAAGTGAATGTCCTGAGTTGAAGCGTGTTGTGTTAAAACAAAGAGGTGTAACATGAGGCACCACTCTACTTAAGTTATCAATAAGTGGATGTTAGTGTGTTGGATTTCAGAATGGTAATTAGCCCTTAATTAGCTATTGATTGAGGCCAATATATTTTATGGAGGTAAGCAGAAAAGTGTGACGAGAGGTGAAGAGAAACGCCGTGGCCATATTTCAGCCTCTGCTGCACGAAGACACTCACACGCACGTACGCACGCACGCACACACGCACGCACACAGATACAGCTACATCAGACTGATGTTTTCTTTGCAAATTAAAAGTCACACTTGACTTTTTTCATTTGCTGTTTTCTTTGCATGTTGCAGGATTTTAAGCTCTACTTTATGAACATCCATCTTTATATTTTTAAGCCTAAAGGATGAAAATATTAGCAAATAACATTTTAAAAATCCTCAGCACCACATTTTATATGATTATTACCATTATGGCACCTTATCTTTTCAAAATAAAACAAATTAAAGATCCTGGTTAAACTTTAATAAAACTCCATTTTACAGAATTAAACGCATGCAGAGTCAGCTTTGATCGTTGAAACAACTTTGAGGATGCCTCCTTTAGCGACGCCTCCCGTTAAGCACTTTTCACCTCCTGCTAGTTTTTGTCACCAGGCATGTGTTGAGCAGTTAGAGGGATGCGCTGGGGGACAGTCATGGCTTTGCTGATTTAACAACAAAACCTCTTCCTGCATCGTAAGAAGTGAATTGCTGGAGGTTTTTAAAAATAAATGCTCGAGACATCCTCAAGGTTGCAGCTCCCACGGAAATATGTCTTTGGGTGTTTCTAATGGTCTGGCCGAATGTTGTGCGCTTTAAATCGCTGACTATTTCCTAAGCCTGTTACTGCTAAATGGAAAATGTGAGTTTAGACGGTACTGTAAACTGTGTGTGTGTGTGTGTGTGTGTGTGTGTGTGTGTGTGTGTGACCTCTACATTTAATCCACTTTACTTTTCATTTCCTTTTTTAGGCTTTCAAATGGCCCGGGGCACCTGGGAAGAATCCGCCCACCTCTCCTTTTCTTTTATGTCATTTTCCTAAATTATTTTTTAATTCCAAACTATTCAATTTAACTGCAACAAACCTCATCTTTAACATTGAAAAAAAGTCACAAACTGCTGCACAAAACCAAAACTTCACAGGGAAATATATGGTACTGATTTCTTACTGTCTGAAACCGTTTGATTAAATAATAAAGAACAGTTAAGTGCATCGCTAAATAAACAATTTAACTTAATGAATTTAGAGTATTATAACTGAATATTTATGACACACAAGTTGATGCTTTGCAGAATCAACAGAATCACAGCCGTGCTCCGTTCTGCACTACAAGCTATCCATTAGATAAACAGCCAAAGGGGGATTTAATTTAATTTTTTACCAGTCATATAAAATACTCAATAAAGCAATATGTAAACAGTTTAGTAACAAACAAACAAACAGCTGAAACAGAACGTTTTAGTTTCCTGTGCATTTCCATATGATTACATGTTTTCACACTAGGAAAGTTCTCCTGATATGATTATTTTTAAAAATGACTTTTTATCTATTTCAATCAGCAAATTAGCAGCAGAATGTAAAACGACAAAGTAAAACACTTCATGAATTTGCTAAGAGCAAGAAGTTCACAGGAAATTGTTCTTGTGACTTTGATGCATGAATATAAGAATCTACAGGAAAACGCATCAGTTTTATAATGAGTGCTATAATAGACTTTAGATTCGTTGCAAGGTGGCATATTATTACAAATGTCACCTAGTATTTATTAGAATATGTTGGTGTATTATGTATAATTTCACCGTAAATCCTGAAGTGTTGCAGCAATATTAAGGGGAATGAAAACACCTGCAACGTGTTGCAACAATTTTGCAAAGATGCATTTCCAGGAAGTAAATTGAAGTGAATTTTGATAAGGTGCAGTTAACTCCAGGAGGATTTATGGTGCTTCTGGTGTCTTAATATAATATATTCCATCCCATGGTCAATGCAATGTCAGGAACAAGAAATGCATTCAAAAGAAATTACAGTAATATCATTGTACACCCACACGGAGACCAGGGATTCTTTGTCACAAAAGTCTCCTTATCATTTTCTTTTTATTCTTCAGCAAAACCTGATATGCCACCTGTGCTGACTAAGACACTACTGATTACTGTAAATGCACATACATTAGTTCAAAGGGGGGAAAGAGCTTTATCAGCACAGATGGAAATCATCTTCTTTTGCTTAACTCTATTTTCATGCAGCTTGTCAAATTAAAGGACAGATGCTTGCACACTCAGCTGTCATCCTGCTCCTCTAACACCACTAGACATCTAATAGAAACACTGGCACTAACCCCCATGCTCGTTTTTGTCACTTGTGAGGACATCAGTTTAACTTCACATAAACTTTGTTAAAAAACATTTTAAAAAGGAAACTGGATTTTTGTTGTTTCTTGATGTTTCATCTCATTAAAAAGGTTTCTCCAGTTCAGAGGCCTCTTGGATGAGAGGGGAAATGACTTCAAGAAACAAGATTTGAATCTTTATTCTGACGGACTACGTCCTGGGTGATGGAGAGTCACCATATGTTAGGGTGACCATAGTTTGATTTTTGAAAAAGAGGACACTTGACTTGTTAAACACAACTATAAATATTCTATGTAATTAAAGAAGAATTCAACCTTTTTGAAGAATGCAGTCTGTGTGTGGATAAAAACCTTCAGATAGGCTTTCACAAGTCAACAAGTACAAGAATCATCCAATATAAGCCAGCTGGCAAGACCAACGTCTTAACCACTGAGCTGCTATCTCCCAACAACCACCTCTTTTGAAGTAGTGTCTGAAATTATGTTGCAAATGAAACGCCATGACCCGCTGTTTGTTCTGTCTGTGAGAGGATAACGTCACACGCAGGACAGACTGCTTTACTTGCACCAGTTAACTTAAGTACAGGCCTATTTCCAGTGAAAAACGACAAAACCCAGACATTTTCATTAATCTGTGAACCTCCCCCCCACCAGACGCCCCGGACAGAACGTGGAAAGTAGACATGTTTGAGCGGTTAGAAATGATGTCTAAATATAATTCATCTCAGGGAACAATCACTGAAGCTGAAGTTTTGTTTTAGAAACCGAATTAAAAATATATTTTTAAATAAATAAAAATGAGTTCTACAAACTGCAGCATATTTATGAATTTATTTTTAAACACATTATTATTTCAGTAACTAGTCTGTCAGTACATTCTAACATTTCCTAAAATATAGTGCTCCCTTTGAAAAGAGAAACTTTGATTAGGAATGAAATAGGAAGCATAAAGTCTGTTTATACACACACACACGCACGCACGCACACACACACGCACGCACGCACGCACGCACGCACGCACGCACGCTCAGGAGGTCTGAACTGTAACAGCCTGGTGTGAAGATTCCTTTAATGGTACCATCAGTTATTCAATTGACAAAGAGGAATACAAAACCACTAAATGTGTAGAGGTTGTGTGTGTGTGTGTGTGTGTGTGTGTGTGTGTGTGTGTGTGTGTGTGTGTGTGTGTGTGTGTGTGTGTGTGTGTGAGGATTTTCTGGTGCGTGTAATGGTGTTTTTTGACTGCATGTGTAAAATCAAATAGAAAGCAGATTAAGGATTGATCTATGTGGAATTTAATGAACCGGCTGCAGAGTTTGACACGAGTGTGCGTGACCCGATACGAGACACTAACACACACTAACACACCCTTTTGTCCTTCCAAGCTGCGCTGTGTTTCCTGTTAAATTATATATGTTCTGGTTATTAAGGAACATTTACTGTAAATATGTATATGTATTTTTATAGTAAAAGCCTCAGTTCACATTTAAATATGATTTTACGGTTGCCGCCCTTTTTCTGTCTTGTTGCTTAGAATGAGTAAATCTAAAGTTTATTTAAAATCTGGACGTGATTAAATCTGTGTTTAAAGGCAGTGCTCCATCATAGTTTGATGAAGCAGACATCGGTCAATTGGATGCTGGTTTCTGAAGGTTAAACAGCTCTTCTTGTCAACAGAGGTGGTAGATCACATCACAGCTAAAACACAACGAAGGACAATTTTTAAGAGGAGTCACTGCTCTTGAATTTCAAACAGAGTGAAGACAGGTGCTTTGGATGAGGTGAGACAGAGTGATGTCTGAGCTAGCCTGTTCCTGGTCTAATGGTCTGTGTGTGCAATAAAAAGAGAGGTTATTAGAATTTAAGAACACTGTGTAAACTGTTTTAATCTACATTGGATTATTGTGTGAAGGATTGTGTCATCACAAGAGTTAAATTAAAACTATAGTTTTGGAGGATTTTTCTTTTTGTGCATATTTATTGAGTTGTGTTGATTAAAATTAGTGCATGCTGTGAATGTCAGGGGTGAGCCACCTGCAGCCAGAGACACATGTCAGCACCTCTGAAGTGATTCCTGTCTTTGACCAAAGGTAACATGAACCTGAGTAATGCTGATATTTGGGCTAACAACTGAACAAGCTTTTTTTTCTTGGTATTTCTCCCATCCAGATTATGGCAATATGTTCATGACATTTCATCAGAATAACACATCAGGATGTCAGAACCAGTAAACACCTATTTTTATTTATTTACTAAAAACATGTTCACAGTTCTTCTAATGATGATCAAAAAGTTGTGTTGGTCCACTATGCAACGTGCACAGTGCAATTTCACAGCAAAATCCACAAAATTAATTAATTAATTAATTAATTAATTTAAGTTGCTGTAATTATTGAAATTCACAAAAATTGATGTAGTAGTGTCATACAGTGGGTTATACTTATAACAAAGACAAAAAGAGAAATAAGTATTTTTGTGAAAAGCATAACTATTTCATACTTCATCAATAATTATTTCATAAATAACCAACAGTCCAATTTTTTATTTATGTATTATAATAAAAGCAATAAAGAACAATTCAATGTCTAATTTAAATCGAGTTATTTTACAAATTTAGCAACAACTAATGAAACTGTATAATTCTGAGTGTTTTCTGTCCTTGTAGAGCTAAATATAATTTTTTTCTTTGATTCTTTTTGGAACTTCATTGGAACACAGTTTTAATTTTGGGTCAAATCAAATCCGTGGTTCTATACAAATTGCATTTAGTAGATGTTAAAAACAGACGCCGTCAAGGTTATATTTGTGGTTTTATGGTTTTTTGTAGACATTAATTATCCTGGATGTAATCATTTCAATTTGATTTAATTCACATAATTGTCTATTTCTTGCTATCATATGGAATTGTGTTTGTCAGCAAATATTTTGCATGCAAATGATGTACACTGAAGAAGAGATTCTTAAGGCCATTTTCTATCCACAGCACTGTGTGTGTTTTTTTAAAATAATGATTTATTGTCTTTTAGAAACAAGACAAACAACAACAATCCAGCACAAACAGATCCAGTTCAAAAGACAACAGTCCGGCGCATTAGTGTGTGTTTTAATGTGGACGTGTGTAGTTTGCACAGTGATATATTTTTGAATTGATACATATTTTGACACTTTAGGTAATCTGCTTCTAAAAAAAAAATACAATTTAAAAAAGACTCCATGGGGGAGGAGCCTGACCTGTCACTTATGTGAGAGGGAGATGAAACAGACTGTTTTTAGAAAAGTTAAGAATAGAATACATCAGTCAGCACATGGTCAAATCCTTTGTCATTTCTCTAAAACAACAAAATATTTATTTCATAGCATTGTCACTAATTTATAAAACAGGTTCTGCAAAAAACTATAAAACCATGTACCGGTATTGTGCATGCATGATGAATGGATTGCACATGCAACATATTTCCTATAGCCATGATTTTTTAACTGCTTTATTTCAAAGGCTCATTTTGAACAGTTTGTTTTGACTTTATTACCAGAGAGAAAAGGCTGTTTAAATAAGGACTAATGAATCTTTTTGGCAGACGCTGCTATTTTCAGTTGGCTGTGGTTCCCGGTGTGTAAACTTGAATCAAACAAAGAGAAGGATGGTTTTGTTTCTTTTCAAGCACCTGGAGGTTGTTTAGCTTTTAAAGCAACCCTCTTTTATGCCTTTTTTCTTCTCTCCGCTACACATTTATGTCCCATCCTTCCTCGTTTTTGTTCCTTGCTAAGAGTTACATCATAAACTTGTGCACACGCAGTCATAATGCATAGATTTTTCTGCTCGTTGCCATTTCATGCTCTAAAGTCTCAGGGAATATCACTCTCCCCTTGACTTTTAGCCTAACAACCTCAAGTACCATCCAGAAAAATGCTTCATATGCATAAACACGACGAGCAGAATGCGCCAGAAGTGGATTAAAATGTTACCGCCCATCAAAATTCTCATGTCCTTTCCCAGGTCTATCTGTCCCCCTCTCCTCTCCTCATTGATCCATTTCTCATCTTCTCACCACCCTCATCCCATCTTTCCTCCTTTCACCTCTTTGCTTCGCGTGAGGTCAGGATAACGGTACTAATTTGTGTGTACGCGTGCGCTCGTCCGCTATCTGTCCCCTGCCGACTGCGACACCGCCGACCTACGCATACTGCTGTGTCAACAACAGCCGCTCACACGCACATCACAGATGACAAAATCTCCAGGGACTTTAACAAGATAGTTTACACTCATGGAGACTGTGACAAGAGAGAGGCAGAGCCGAGGAAGAGGCAGGAAGTTAATATTGCTGTTGCTTATGTTGCTGTCAAGGATAAATGGGCTAAACGGTGCAACAAGAGCCGCATCAGTGAAATCAACAGCAGTATATTGGAGCGGTGACAGGTTCAAACACTCATTTCCATACATTCATTAGCCGGGCCGGAAGGCTTCGCTGTTCCTCGCGCCAACATACATCTACTGTGAGTAATTAAACACAGGGTTAGCTGATGTAATGTGATGTTAAACCAAACGACACTCTCATTTTCTTCTGATTACTGCTTACAAATCATAACACAACAAGAACAAATGTCTTTTTTCTTCAAATGAGCTAAAGAACAGACTCAAACTGTCAGGAGAGTTCGCCTAGCGTTATGTCCTTTTCGTCCTCCCGTCATCGCCCTTTATAAATGTTCAGGTCAGATTCTAAAAAGTTCTAGAGTTGTTTTGGTAGAACTTTAAAATAATAATGTGATGTTTCATCTCAGCTGCTACAAGAAGATTCTGCGTTTTAAGATCCACTCCATCCACAGGCGTTTGCCCGTATGGACAGACCGGCTTTTACAACAGGAAATAAAACATAATGAGCACAATCTGAGCACTCATTCAACTTTGCCATCATTTGTATTTTCATTAGCAGAAATAAAAGACTGGAGTAAAATTGGAGCCCTAAGACTGATGAGTCATATGCTAAATGATACGCTGTAAAAAAAATGTGACAGAAGATTTAGCACCCAGTCTGAAGGTTATGATGTGAGTTTGGGTGGGAAAAGAACTGCTGTAGGTTCAAATCTGCAGGTTTTAGACTTTAAATGGTCAAAATGCAGCAGCTTTAGGCTGATATTTTATTGTGCGTGAAGCTTTGAAGATGCCTGTGTGAATGCTCATGTTGCATGACGTCTTGATGAGTTGAACTTAAATATCTGCAGATCACGACTTCATGCAGCGCGGGTTCCTATGTCTTTAAGTCTCCGTGTAATGGTTGCTGTTTCAGTACCGTGTGCTCTTGAGAAGATGAAACAACCACTTACCCTCACACTCATAACAAAGAGCAAGCATTACATTTAATAGAACGAGTTCCTTCCATTTCCACTGTGTTGTTATTGATTGTACTTAAATGCTACGACTTCTGTCGGCTTGTAGCAGGAAATTGGCATCATATTGAAATTGTCATAGCAAGAGAGCATTTAATTTTAGGCCCTGAGGGCAAACGGAGTGATGTGCAAGGAGAATCAATTTTTAGTTGCTTGCATTTCCTTGTTTCTGTGAAGGTGTTCAAGGTATTTTGCTTCATTAATTAGTAAAGCAGCTCTATAGTGTGTTTGGGCAGTTCGGCTCAGCGCTCATCATTCCATTGGATGGATTTAAAGAGTTGGTGAACAACCATTTGGTTAAAAGTCAGACAGACACGGGATCTTTTCCAAGTCCAAAAAGGAAAAAAAAGAATAAAAACAACTCTGACTGACCCATACCCTTCTAATGGAAAGGAACCAACTGGTAGTGACAGATCAAAGTCAATGAAACAACAAGATACTGAAAAGTTTTTCTAGGGAGCTGGTTTTGCACACAGAGAACATTAAAGAGCCTTAAATATTTTATGACACTTAGTTGTCTGTGTCAGGAGGAGGTGTGAGAACAGACTGTGCAGCATGTACGTAAAGTCATGGTTAAAAAAAAAATGTATCTGATTATTTTTGCAAAATAAAAAACAGTGCACATTCAGCAATTAAAAAACAAAATGGAACAAAAAGCACATTTAGACCTTTGCTCCTTCTGTTCTTTTACAGCATAATAAGGACGGGTGTTCTATGAGTTAGCGCTTGCTTTATGTCCATAAAAGAAACAACAACTGTCAGGTATCATAAAATGGAAATAAAACTCTAGCAAATACAAATGTTGTTAATAATTTAACTAACTTTTTATGAACACCCCTATTCCCACCCACCCCATGAATAAATAAATACCTGTACATAAATACGTCATAAACTTGAAAAATTCATCTGAACCTGTTGTGAAAGTCAGAGTGTTCATGGGGAACAAATACCTTGACCACATCCACGTCTGTCGAGGTGCAGGTGACCGAGTCGTCCACCTCTCGCACCTGCCCATCGGTTTCCACGGTAACCAGTTTGATGGGCATTGCTACGCGTCGACCGGTAAGAATGGCAGTGTTGACCACCTCTGTGTCCTACAGAAAGAACAAAATGAGGAACACTTTATTGTTTTAGTTATAGAGATTTGTTCCTCAGCCTGTAGCAGCTCTAACTGGAACATTAAGTTAATTCATCAGTCAGTGACTGAGGCAGCATGGAGGGATGAAGAAAACTCAATGCTGCTACAGCTCTGAGCCACCAGGAAGTCACAGTGGTGAGTTGGTGTAAAGTGGAAAAACACAACAACATGCACAGACCTGTATAACTCTGATAGGATGGCTTTAAAAACTTTGATGTCTGAATAATTTGATTTTAGACTTCTGATGATTTTCTTGACTAAATAAACAAAAAGAACACTTCAAACAGCCTGGACTTCCATGCATTTGTGTCTAATGGAGCATAATCACGCTTTATTGTATTAAATAACTGCAATAAGGTATAAAAATGATCATATTTTCAAATATTTTGTGTAAAATGTTTAGTCATGTTGTGCATTCATAACTTCCCTCTGAGACAAAATGCACTTAATGTCTCCTAAAACAACCATCTGCTTCTGTCTGAAATCTAGTCTCCAGTAGGTGAGATAAAAAAAGAAGATTTGATTGATGATCATAAAAAATGCACAGAGAGAGAGACAGACAGAGAGCGAGAGAGACAGAGACAGGGAGACAGAGAGACAGAGAGAGAGAGACAGAGGGAGGAATGAACAAGTAATAAAGAGCAGGAGAGAGATTTAAAGGAAGAGGAAGGGGGGGGGTGATTATAAACCTCACGGTTATTGTAATCAGCATGATTACATTTGATTAGATCCTTCCAGTAAAAATAGCACAAACAAACCGCCACATGCACACACCTCAGAACACTGTGTGCCAGTGTCAATCTTGATTATTTGGCATTGAGCTTCCAAGGGGGCATTTATCACCGCCAACATGAAAGCAAGCCTGATTACAGGATACTGTGCTTGTCCTCATTTTCCTGTATGGTTTGTGTTCATCTGTATGTGCACACTATTTACATTTATAGAATAATTGAACATATTGCAACAAAGAGAAAAACAGAGGAAAAGAAGAAAAAGGGGTCAAGCCCTTTAACGTGCAATACTACTCATGGCCACTAGGTGCTAACTTTAAGAAAACCTTAACCCAAATTCTCATTCAAAAAATCATTTTGAGAATAAATTCATAACTAAATACTAAGGTCAATAGTAAGTTCATGAAATCCTTAATACGTCTCAAAACATTAAGATGTTCACTTATTTGTTCTGTAAAATTTATAAAAGCTCATCACTTTTATGGTCAGCTCTAATCAGTAAAATCAACACTGGGCATAGTGCCTCCGCTGTCTAGATGCTTCAACTTGCTGCCAAAAGAGCCTTTTTGGTGGTTAAATTGGACGATTTTCTGCAGGAAAAACTAAAATATGTGATGTAACCTTTTCTACTTTTCCTCATGCAACTTTCCACCTCTCCATTTTCTGTGCACTGTAGGTTAGAGTACAAATGGTCCAATAAAGTTAATATAAAGTTTTCTAACCGTAACCTTGTATTTTTACCTCCTAACCATGGAGTCAAAGTTCAAAAGTTGAAGTTCTGTGGAAGGCGATCCAATTGGGCTCTACAGCCAGATAGTTGGTGTACTAATGACTTTGACAACACTCTTTGCACCAGATCAGTGTTTTTTAACCCAATCAATGCTATCTAAATACACTGTCATTAAGCAGCTGTCAATAGGTGTTAATGTCATCATCTAAACAGAAACAATCTGTGCTTAAATGTCAAAGGAACAAAAGTTAGAAACATAGTTCTTATTGGGTATTTCAGTCTTTAGTTTGAGATGATATAGAAGACACAAAATATACATCCTAATTAGAATTAGGATACATAACACGGCCCTAACACACAACGAGTGAAGCACACACACACTTGACACACATACTTGAGAGTTTAAGCACATGTGACCAGTGACAACCTGCCTAATACACGATTCCTAGCTGCCACACACTCTGCAGTGTGACCTTTATATAATGAGATCCTTCACTTGTTCACTCTCAAGCACACACGCACACACGCACATGCACACAAACTTTCTTAATCAGTAATTTCTAGTTTTTCCTCTCTGCTCCTCACAGTCTGCTCAGTCTTGCTTGAAATGAGAAAAAACGCTGCGTCCAAACAGATACAGTTCTAAAGGTTAGAGTTGAAAAAAAGGTGAGGAGGAGAGAAGAGGACAAAGAGGATTTAATGTGTATAAAAAAGATATAAGATACAACAGAGGAGGACAGAGGTCAGAGGGAGAGTAAACAAAAGAGAACATGAATCAACAGAACGATTCTTCTTTTAATTTGAGGTACATTTATCCTAACAAGTACAGAAATATGTGCTCATCTAAGTGTTTATTTCAGCACAGGTTTGATACATTATGCAGCACATGTTT
Source organism: Callopanchax toddi (assembly GCA_006937965.1). NCBI lineage: Eukaryota > Metazoa > Chordata > Actinopteri > Cyprinodontiformes > Nothobranchiidae > Callopanchax > Callopanchax toddi. The sequence continues at coordinate 3,058,133 of SSNR01000050.1, read as the reverse complement.
GTGCCATGTCACCCGGAGCTGACGTCTCCTGGAAACCAGACGTAGTGTCACAGAAAACATGATCTGTAATGCTCAGCTCTACTAACTGCAACTTTGAGAATTATGGGCTGCATGGTGGCGCAGTTGTTAGCACTGTTGCCTCGCAGCAGGAAGGTCGCAGGTTCAAATCCCGGCTGCGGCCTTTCTGTGCGGAGTTGCATGTTCTCCCCATGCATGCGTAGGTTTCCTCCGGGTACTCCAGTTTCCCCCACAGATCACAACATGCCCGATAGGGTGATTGTAAACTGTGTAAGTCACTTTGGATATGGCGTCTAATAAATGAAAAAACAAAGAATTATATTTTAAAAAAACTTCAGCCAAGCTGTTCAAGTCAGCAAACCAGCTCCTGTTGCAGGTCCCCAAAACCAGGCTGAAGACTAGAGGTGACCAAGCTCTGCAGCAGCCTGCCAGGTCACATTAAACCTGGGCATTATTATTATTTCAAGTATTATTAATAAGCTATTTGTGAAGAACTCCACATTAAAAGAAGCCGAGGTGTTTTGGGTATCTGGAAACAGTTAAAGGAGGTGTTTTGAACATCTTCCACCTACAGGAGACCTTGGGGCAGATCCAGGACTCACAGCTGGTCTGGAAACACCTCAGCGTCCCTGTGGATAGGTAGAGGAGGTAGCTGGTGATCTGGTGATCTCTGCTTAAGCTGCTTGACTTGTGACCTGGTTCAGGATCAGCGGCGGAGGATGAATGGATGCAAATACGTTTTATGAACTGAAAATGAGCTGCTTTAAAAAAAAATCTATGTTGTAAAACAAGCATCGAGATGAGAACTGTTATTTCTGACAGATGACATCTCATGGAAGGAAAAATGTGACAGAGTAGAGAAAAGTGAAATATGACTTTACTCAGTAATGATGTAAATTACAGGATGTGGTTATGTGGTTTCACACAGTCTCTAATGGTGACAGCCAGACATTAACCTCTGACAGCTGTCTCATTTCATTGTCCACTGGAGGTTGAACATGGGTTCAGAGAAGCTACATTATTAGCCCTTCAAAGTGCCTCATAAACCTTAATGTTAATAACAACATGGCTTTACAAGCTAAACAGAAAGGCTGATCGCACAGAGCGGGAAGACGACAACAAAAGTAATGAATCAGACACACGAAAAAGTAAGAAAAAAGAATGAAATCATTTTATGAAAAAGGAGGGAATACACTGATAAAGTGTAAAGGACTGTTACAACAAGAAGGAAGAGAAAGAAAAAGGAGAAAAGAGTTTCATGCTTGTCTAAAGGAATTATTAAGTGGCTTGTCAATGACTGGCTCTGTCCCGCCTTCAAAAGCTGCTCCACACTACACTGATAAGCTCAGAGGAGCTGTGCATGTGTGGCCAAATCTTTGTGTCTACTAGTTGTACTGTATGTACAATTCAATGCATTTTTTGTGTGTGCAGCTGTGCATGTTGGTGTGCCGCATATACGCAAGAGATTTTGCAAGACAGACGGTGCAGGAGGGGGAGGGGGGGTATGTAGCATGTGTGTTTCTGTGTGTGTGTCTACATGCATCAGCAAGGCGCTGACAAAAGTGCTTGTGTGTGATAGTGCGAGGAGAAGTAAAGTCTGGGGAGCAGCCTCCCTGCTCAGCGAAGCTTATCCATGCATGTTGTGCTTCATAAGGTGTGTGTGTGTGTGTGTGCAATTTCAAGCGAAGCAACTAGAGCGAGACCACCTATCACAGACGCACAAACATGCATACGAGTTGACAGGAAGAAAAGAGGGTTTTTGCTCTTTTGTACAAGTTAAAGTTGATTTAGGGATGTGTAAGCACTTCCTTTGATTTTTTTGATTAGCTGATCACTAAATGTCTCTATTTTCCTCTCTCTCTTTCATAAACACACACACACACACTCACAAGTTCCTTCTCTGAAAATGGAAGTACTGACATGTAATGTTGTTTCCAGTAAAAGAACAGAGACATTAATACACTCTCTCACACACACACACACACACATAGGAAGCAGGGCATATCTGCCTTATCTACTTTTCTGTTCATTCCTTAAATTGTCAGCTTTCTCATTTGGAGGAAATTGCTTGGAACATATACAACTCAGAGTCTTCCTTTGTTCTCACTGTGACCTTTTCACCACAGTCTAATAATGCAAACAGTGCAGCAAAAACCTCCTGCATCCTCTGCTGCAGTCTGCAATAAGTTTAAACAGTTTGATCTGAGGAGACGAGGTGTAGAAGGAACATTTTACCAAAGAGTTTGTTCTTCAGCTTTTTATGTGTATGTGTTTAATACATTATTACATAACATGTAACCCTCCAGGAAACGGAAACTGTTAAGAGCTTTAGTCCTTCTGGCTATATTCCATACACACACACACACACACACACACACACACACACCAGTGTACACTTTGTCGAAACTAAAACACCAATAGCCATAAAGATGCATTACAGCCATTACATCTATTGACAGACTTACATTTAACTAATGAGGTAAATTGATAATAGAGGATTTGGTTCTTTCACCACTTTAAAGGTGAAGTTAACGAATGCCCTGCAGGAACAGGACGAGAGAACTGATCCAGAAACAGCCTTTGAGTCACTGGGTGGTTATGTAATAGTGATTGTTTACTTTACACTAGATTTTTGCATAACTGACAGGCAGGAAGTGGTCTGTCAGTCAGCTAAGAAAAAAGACAATTCGCTAGAAGAATGATAGAAATCAACACTGATTATGTTATGTCACATTTGACTGTGAATAACTTAGAAAAATACATGGTTTAGTGAAATGTTAAAAAAGAGTGATGGAGAAAGATGGCAGACTAAAACAAACAGCCAATGCTTGGCTGTTTGATCAAGCTGTTAAACAACAGTCTCCAATAAAACAACTGACTGAATGTTTGATCATTTGTAAGTATTTTAAATTTGGTATCTCAGGGCTCATAACTATGAATGACTCATGTTCAAAATGAAATATTAGAGTCAAAATGATGTTTTCCTTAGTATCCTAATATTTTTTACTTTTATTTATTCTCTTTATGCTTTCACACAAACAAAACTTTGAAGCAAAGTCAGTTACAACGTTTCTAAAAAGCAGTCTCTATCAGCTGTAGCAGGTGATGACTCTGCTAATTAAATCTGAAGATCTTCTAGATCTCGGTATCATCTCACAGCAGCACTGGCTCAGGCTTTATTCCTGTCTTTATTACAGGATTTAGTTTCAGATTTTTGCTTGTTTGTAATAAATATCTTCTGCCCCTGGCTGGCTGCAACGTAAGCAAAAACTTAAAAAGAAATTATGTATGCTTATTTATTTAAATAAATATCACATTATATTGTTTATTACTGCAGATAGAAATAGTCAGGTTGACCTCATCTTCCCCCGAATATGATTATTAAAAAGCAAAAATTCCAAAAAACCTGTTTATTTTAGAATATTTTTTTAAATCTTCAGTTTAATCAGAGTTGATGTTTTGATCAGAAGTGAAAGAATTCAGTCATCGTGAGACAGGAGGGCGTTGTTGTTTGTACCTGAGCTAACAGGCTGCAGCAGGAGGCTCGGAAAATAATCGACAGGTTTTGCATCCAGATTTCTTCATGATAAATAAAAGTCCGTGAAGATGAGCATGTCCAAAAACCAAATGTTTCCCATGTTGCTGATTTGATTTTCCCTCCTCAGCTGAGTTGTATTAAGGTTTGGTTTTTTTTTACTTTTGCACCTTAAAACTGCAACCTTAGTGATTGGAGCTGTAGTATATTCAAGTTAAAAATACACAGGACCATGCAAAAGTCTCAAGTCAACCCTTCTTTCTTCAGAGTTTTTAGTTTTATTATATATTTTCTGCTGCTAGATCTTTTAATTCTGACCCATAAATCATCCTGGATACAAACATAAAGGAAAAGTGAGAGAGAATAGGATGAATGTGTGTTTGATCCACGTTTCTTTTGAATGCTCCAGTATGAGACTGTATTCTGGTTCCTATTTGGTGAAGAAAGTTTAGGTCAATGGTTTGTTTTGAGTAAGGTTTTGTTGTTGAAGAAAATTAACCTTGACTTGAACTAATATTGTAATTTACCAGAGTGACTGCACAGTGCAACAAAAGTCAATACAATTTACTAAAGAAAAAACCAGTGACTGACTTTCTAATGTGCAAACTGTTCCATCATCAATACTCTTAATGCTTCTGGCTGTTAACTGCAGACAATGTGTGCAAATGATAGTATCTGGATTGTATCCTAGGGTGCACAGTGGGGTTCAGGTCATCCCACCTGGGGCCGTTTTTATCTTGAATTTCTTCTGGTTCTTTGTGTTTATTCAAACTCACCTATACTTGTTGTAAACTGTGTAATTCTGAGTCTATCTGCAGCCCAGATCTTTGTTAACTCAGAGGAGGCTGCTGAATCTGCATTTATTGTGTTTGTGGTGGCAACATCTTAGGGCATTCTGCTGCAGCACAAACAGCAACCTATAAAGAGACTCATAAAATGAGCCAGATTGCAGCAAAGCTCAGAAAAAAAGAACATAAATTGTGGGTTTGGTTTCGTAAAGAAGGTGAGAGATAAAAAAGAAAAAAGATCAGAGATGAAGAAAACAAACAAGTACAAATAGTCCAGACAGGATGGGGGAGAAAGGTCAAATGGGAGGAAAAAAGTGAAAACAAGAAAAGATGGAAGGAGATGTAATGAAAAGAAAAAATATGAGAAGAGAAAGAGACAAAAACAGATGAGGGTGATGACACCTGGGCAAGCTGCCTAGACAAGACAGAAGTTTTAAAATGTGTGTGTGTGTGTGTGTTTCAGGAAGTGTGTGTGTGTGTGTGTGTGTGATGTGTCAGGGATAAATGGCTATTATCAGTATGACAATGTTAATTACAGCCAGACTATTAGGCCCAAGGAGTGCTGCCTCATTTATTTGGTTGCAGTGCAGTCATGTGTGTGTGTGTGTGTGTGTGTGCGTGCACACTTCAGTGTGTGTCTATGCCACGTCTCTGTACTACAGTGCACACGTGTGTGTGTGTGTGTGTGTGTTTGTGCAACAGAAAATCAGATCTATGTTAGACAGAGTAATTACTAGAGGAAAACGGCGGCCAAACGCTGCAGCGTTTCCTGTGATTTCCAAGGCTTCAGACTAATTATGCGTAAATGAAGTATGAGCTGCAGTTCCTTCCTTTCAGTGGGATTTGTTTCAAGAATGTTGTCATGCATGCTTTCAGTGAAACCCAAAATCATCAAAACAATGAAGAAAAAATGTACCACTTCACTTTGGATTGAAAGAAAAAAACCACATGACAGAATGAGAGAAGTTTAAGACGTATTGATGAGATTTTACTGTAGATAGGGATTGAAAAAATAAACAAGCAAAAAGCTGGCCCTGCTTTTAATCACTATAGTTTTTTAGCAATCTAAAAACTGGTTTTTACTCATTTATTGACTCAAACTGATCAAAACAAACTATCAATTTTTAACTCTATCCTGATACGTGGCTTCTCACAGAAGCCTGTATTTGATGTCAGCTTACATTAAACTCGACCACATCATTGTTTTGATTTGAGCTGGAGTTTAGAGCTGAGAGTAAACATGAATGGATCTTAATGTAACCAGTGCATCCACACACACTGATGAAAAGAGTCCAACTGCAACTTCAAGGTGATAAACCGTCGACTAATGTGTGAACGGGAGTGTGAGACTGTGATTCTATCACTCGTCTCAGTGTGTGCTGAGCTCAGGTCGCCCTCCTCAGAGCCGCTTTATGAAAAACAATACTTTCACTGTCTTGTATTTATGTCTTAAAATGCATTAATTGTTTGTCATGTAAGTGAACTACACACACGACAGGGTTTTGAAACTATTGCGTTTGTTTAAGTCTAAAACTAAGGAATTAGGGCAGAAAAAAAAGTCTTTTTTAGATAAAAACTATAAGCTAGATTAAGTTACAGTTTAGAAAAACTGAAATGATGAACTTCATCAGGTCGTGTTCCCTCATCCTCTGTCTGACTCAGTGTTTCTTCAGTCTCTTCACCTCTGTGACCAAATCCAGGCCGTCTCTCCGTGTCCCGCCTGCCTGTCTGACATGACACTAATCACAGCTCCTAATGAAATACTAACAAGACTGAGGGGTCTCTGAAAGTCAACCAGTCTGCTTCTGGGCCTATTAGCACACACCTAACCTCTGTCCTCTTCTGCTCCTCTGCAAGCGCAGCGTGCAAAGGTCAAAAACACACATGCAAACACACGCTTCACAAATCTGCAAGTGTTAAAGGCCCCACAGCCTTTCAGAGGATGAGAGTATAGCTGTTATCCACACAAGTAATTAGATCAGGTCATTTGATAAAGACACTACTATTGTTGTAAGAATTTTGTAAAAGTAATTTATTAATGATATAATTAATTCCTTCTTAGTAGAAATGTTGCAAACATTTGATGCTTGATTGAGCAAAAACCTGCAGCTTTTACTAGCTTAATGAGTCATGTTGATCCAAAAGGTGAATTGTATTTCACCGTGTCACCTGCGAGTCAACACAGAGAGAACGTCAGCAAAATATGTACTAATGCAAACATGCAGCAGCTGACATTTTGCTTTCCTCTCCCACAAATTAATTAAATGAAAGAGGAACCACAGAGAGATGGAGGGAAAGGGAGAGACGGAAATAGATGGATCGTGCTTGAGAGAGAAGTGAAGAGTCAAAGAGGGAAAGAAAGTGGGAAGAAGCAGAGAAGCAGAAATGAAATAGAGGGAGGGCTGTGTAAAATGAGAGGGTAATTCTGAGTCAAACACAGTGGAGGAGGGATGAAGAGATGGAACAAGGGGAGGAGGGATGAAGACATTTGGAAGATATGGAAGCTAACAGCCCATCCAAGCATGCACACAATTACACACACATACACACAACACACACACACACACACACACACACACACACACACACACACACACAGCACTTTTGCAAAGATCCTAGGGAGAATTGTACTTTCAATTTCAGGACCCCTAATTGCATTAGAACTGCCCCGCTCTCGTCTCCTCCCTCCCTCACTCACTCTCTCTCTCCGTTTCTCTGTCTCTCACCGTTTTCTCTCCTTCACTTTGCTTCAGTGGACTTCCAAAGGACTGTTACATGATGCTCTACATCTCCACTGGGTCCCACTCCGTCTCTCCATCATTTACTCTCCAGAAAACTTCTCTTTCTTCTGCCTTGCTACATATGTCACTTTAGCTGTTTTAATGTCTTCCTGCACCCAATTTTTTCCAGTGATTTTAATAACGTCTTCTATTTTGTTTAAATAATTAGTCACAGCCTCCATCTTTTTTTCTGTAAATACTCATATCTTTCCCTCTGCTAATTTAATTTCTTTCATTTTTCTCGTTATTTTGTGTTCTCATTCGTTTCTCTTCCATTTCCATTTTAATGATTTATTTGTTATCAGCTGACTTAAAGTGTTGAATCTGGAGTGGTTCGTTGTAACCCTGAGTGAAGATGCTCTTCTCCCTCCAGATTGCTGTTAATGTGTACTTGAAAACACCCCCAGCTGCTCGGAAACGGCAGCGTTAGTGGCCCAATAAGAAGCTGTGATTGGACGGAGCATTTCCCAAACGGGATTATGCAACTGAACATGAAGGAGTTTGTTCCTCACTTTTAGATTTGGCTCATAAAAAAAGGCAAATCAGTCTTGGTTAACTGAAAGTTTTAATGAGTTTGTATTATTTACTTTGTACTGTTTGTCACAAACCTACATTTTAATGGGTTTAATGGAATGAGTCCCCTTTATTTTAAATGATTTATGTATTGTAATATTATAATATGACCTTATTTCAAAATTATCTAATAGACAAACATAAAAAAGTTATTTAATAGTAAGATTAGTTTGACTATAAACTCATATTACTTTTTTGTTGTTTTAAAAAAACTGAATTTGACTGAGATTTTATTGTGCAAAAACAAATGCTGCAAATGCAAGCAACTCTTTAAAAGAAATTTTTATTTCTTGTAAAGGTTTAAAGAGGTTGTAAAGACTTAAAAAGGATGAAAATGAATCAAAAGACCCGACAGCGTTCATTACAAACTCAGTTAAACTGTGTCTTCTAGCATGGGCGTTTCACTCCCGGATTATTTGTAAGCTGATGGGAAAATGAAGTTTTCATGAACGTTCCTTGTTCTTTGCTACAAAATAATTACTTTTTAATAGTAAGAGTAGAACAGGTTGGTTTGAGGTGACTCACGTTTACATCAACATCATCTCTGGCATCAGGCAAAGCTTTGAGCAACTTTATTTTTAAGTATTTAAATATAAGCTGCCAAGAGAATAAACAGCTCTGATGTCTGCATCTTTTTTTTTGCAAACATCAAGTTCAACTTTTTTTTTTCACGTCTTTAAAAAGATTTCACTGTTTGCATTGCACGTTCATATATATTGTTTCTCTACTTTGTTTTCAAACTTTCTTTTACTCACTTTTTTGCACAAACACTATTTCTACTCTATTCCCTTCCCTTCTCCTCTTTATCTTACCCTGATCTTTCTTTTTGATTGGTGTGTACATGTAACTGATGAGTTGATGCAAAAATAAACCTTCAACTGCAAGATACAATAACCCAAAGAACATCAAGGGTCACACATGTGCTACACTTTGGGATTCTTTTAGGATATTTAAGCTCCGGTTAAAAGAAATCAAGACAAACGTTAGGGCTTGCAGCTCATAGAAAGGAAAATAAATGGAATATTAGATCATGTCCGTGTGTGTGTGTGTGTGTGTGTGTGTGTGTGTGTGTGTGTGTGTGTGTGTGTGTGTGTGTGTGTGTGTGTGTGTGTGTGTGTGTGTAAATGTGCAGAAACACATCTCTTTAAGGCCGATTTGAAAATCAGATTTTCTTCACATCAAAACAAGAAAAAGCCTGATCTAACCTGGTGCTGGGAAATTAATGGCCAAATCTCAGGGAAGGTAAGTGATGGATTGATTCTGCAGCATCTTCCTGAATGTCAGTGTAAATTAACAAACACCTATTTGAACCACTGCAGGAAGACAAACACCCACAGAAAACAGAGATGTTCAGAAAACAATAGATCAAGACATAAAGTCAAGAAAGAGGGAAGAAAAAAAACTAACAAAAAGGGATAGAAGGGCTGCTTTTAATGAACACCCAGACGGGGAAAATGCTAAATCTATAATTGAGCTTGAAAATCGTGTGTGTGTTGGTGTAGTTTCATCAACAGATTATTGATTTTTCAGTTTCTTTTTTGCGCTGACTAACTTCCTTTTACACAGAGCAAATCAGAGGAGGCAAATTAAGAAGCCACTTAGCATAACTGCTCTGCTAAGAGGTCTGCACATGCACACATACGCACAGGCATCTTAAAGCAACAAAGATAAACAAGTGTTCTAATTAAGAATTAATTACATAGCAAAGCCTCAGAGAAAGGTGAAGCTCTTTGGAGAAATAAAAAGGGGTCGGAGACACAGGATGAAGGAGAGATGGGGCAGATAGCGTGGCAGAAGGAAAGGAAGGAGAAGAGAAAGAAGAGAAAGGATGTGGTAAAGGAATATAAAGAAAAGAGGGGAGTCATGGGTGTTTTGGATGCACATAGGGTAAAGTTATACTGATCCATTTAAATCATATACAAAAGTACCTCAAAGACCAAGGGAAACATATCAAATCTTTTTGTTCCATTTCTCTGCTGGCAAACATAGCAGGTTGTTTGGTTTCCACTTTTACTGGGGATATCTCTCATCTTACCAATCAACTGTACCACAGAGGCACGCTTCTTTTTAATGGGGTAAAGTTGTATATTTAAATACAGAAGGGTCCAAAAAACAGCATATTACTGAATGGTGACTGTGGAGCTGTCCATGGTACTGAAACAATTATTGGGTGTTCAATGGGGAGCTGTCCATGGTGCTGAAACTCTGTTTCTGCATTGCTGTGTCTACTCTGGAGCTGTCTATGGTGCTGAAACTTTGTTTATGCATTGCTGAGTCTACTCTGGAGCTGTCTATGGTGCTGAAACTTTGTTTATGCATTGCTGTGTCTACTCTGGAGCTGTCTATGGTGCTGAAACTTTGTTTATGCATTGCTGAGTCTACTCTGAAGCTGTCCATGGTGCTGAAACTCTGTTTATGCATTGCTGAGAGTCTACTCTGGAGCTGTCCATGGTGCTGAACATTTGGGCGTCTAAATGCTGATTTTGTGAGCTGTTTATTGCATTGTGCAACATTCTAGTAGAGAGAAAGGGACCTGTGACATTGATCGTGTGGATTTTTTACTCTCAGTCAGTTTAATTCTTCTGCAGGAATCATTGGTTTAAAGAAACCAGGTGGAATTCTGTCTCGTGATGAAGTTAAACTAACAAATACACACAGTATTTAACTGAAAGTCACTGTAATACATACTTTTACTGGTAATCTCTTTATCTTTTTCTGTGCACATACACTATAAAATGTATCTATCCATTGATTGGCTGCAATGAGTTCATGTTTTATCTATATAAACTCAACAACAGAAGTTAGCAATCACGTAAAATTGACATTTATTTGTTTTTTATGTCAGTGGATGTCTGATTATCCAAACTCTGACTTTCAAAAAATAAGAAAACCAAACAGACTTGCCTGATCAATATGCTGACTATTATAGATAATAAGAAATAGATGAAGGCAAAAAGCTAATCTTGATTGTGGGTTGATAGGTGTTCTAAGTTACTACTAATGTTGATCTGTGCTTCTGCAAAACTGTGCCACCAACAAGGTTCATCCCGACTGCCTCAAATTCACCCTAATCATTAAGTTCAGTTTGTTAATGTCTGCTGGTTTATGTTTTTATCTCTTTTTCTCTCCCTAACAACTGTTCCTCCTCACCTCTCAACCCAACACCAAGAAATTAAACAATTTTTTTCCTCATAAAAGGAAAATTACTTTTAATAATCTCTCATTTTCTGGAAATAGATTATGATGTACCACCTTCACAGAAAGACCTAAACCTTAATGAATATTTGGTATTAAACGTTGAAGAGGGATTAGTCTTTGCAGACAATATTTCAGTTGTTGCTTTAAAAAAGAACTCTGTGCTAACACATCAGCCCTGTTGATGAGCTGACTGTTGACACAGAGACGACGGTTGATGGCTGAGGTGGAGTTGGATCGTACAAACAGATGAAGCAGAAATAGTTTTTCAAAACCAGCAGAAAGCTCGCCTGATGCAATTATCTGACGCCGAGCTTTCAGGCCATTTTTAAACAGCTCTGAGAAAGATCCCACAATTTACTCTAGTTGTATTTCTGATATTTTACAAAGTCTGCTCCTCAGATGTGAAATTGTTTAAACTGAACGATGTAAAACTCTGTGAAAGCTTTCACATGCAGCGCTCTTTGAAGATACGCCTCCGGCTCTTAATTCCATCCCTTTACTTTTCCTTATTTCAAAGACCCAGGGAAAAAATGAAGCTTTCATCTTGGTGACCTATCACAATGACCCCTCTCAGTGACAGACACCTTAAACAACCAACCAATAATCAACACCTGGCTTAGAGCTCTGGTAAACAAATCAGGAAGCCCAAATGGCGTGTAATAGCAGCCATTTTGATGCTTTTACCTAAGGAGAGAGACGAAAGAGAGATGAAGGGAGAGAAAATAAAATTAGTTGTGCAGATAAGTGTTGCTGTTTGATTTGATGTGCATTTAGGTTGTAGGGAAACCGTCGTGAAGTAAAACATGTCTGTACAGTTATCATGTAGCCTGTTAAAGTCTAATGTTTGTTATTAATACTTGTTTAACTGTCATGAGGAAACTGATGGGAAAGAGTGGATCTCAGTTATTGCATTTAAAGGTTTTGTTGCTTATATTAAATGGATCAATCATTTTTAAAATCAATTATAATTATTATTTTAAACAAATTAATGAAATTTACGTTTTTCAAAATTCAAAGACTTGCGATGTTCATATTTTTAAATCCTTTTCTTGATCCAGTCTGTCCTAATCTGACCCTTTACAGGGTTAATGATAAGTCACTCAGCCCCATCTGCTGCTTGGATCCAGAATACCACGTTTGCAACTTCTGAGTCTCCGGTCCGGTGCCCTGAAGTCTCACAAAGTCACGTATCTCACGAGGGTTAGGCTAACCCAATGTGGCTAGCTGTTATGCTAGCTCCAGAGTGTTTTAGCTCATGATTCCTGATTTAAAATCTCTCCCTGCTTGAACACAGCTGATTTCTTTGAATGAGTGATGAACCACTCCAGTAGAAAGCAATGAAGGCTGAGGAGACATTTCAGCTGTTAGATTTAGGTGTTTCTGAGCAGAAACAATGCTTTTTATGACTTAAAACGGACACTAGGGGGTGCTAAAAACAAGCCCAAACTGCATAATAAGTCTTTAAATATTATCAGTTTAATTTAAATTCCAAAGAGAATTGAAAAGTTCTTAATTTGGCTTTTTAAATCATATTCTTAAGGAATCTGAAGGTCAGCGGTGCCAAATCCTGGTCCTGGAGGGACAGTATCCAGGTTTTAGAGGTTTTTCTGCCTCAGCGCACTTTATTTTAGTCAATGGGAGATTAAAAGACTTCTGTAGAGCTTGATGACATCAGAACAGGTGATTCAACCATCAAATCAGGTGTGTTGAAGCAGAGAAACAACTAAAACATGCTGGATGGCCCTTGAGGCCCGAGTTTGGACACCACTGATGTAGGTCTTCACCAGAGTACGATGACCTGATGAGACTTGGTTCAGTCTGTGTCAGAAATATCAGGTTAATGTGTTACAAGAGGGTCTTGGAGATCCTTCTTGGTGTCTATAAAAATAAGCTGTTATGGTTTTTTTTACTGAGAACTGACTGCAGGCTGTCTAACAGCCACACACAGAGAGAGTCCACATGGTGTTTATGATGATCGCTCGTGTTAGATAATCAGTTTTATTTCACTCACATGACTCCAGCACACCTTTGGATGGGTATTTTCTACTATTTAAGTTTTATTATGTTTATAACAAAGCTTTAAGAAAAGAAATCACAAAGGAGAATGTTTTAATATAAAATAAATGTTTTGTGATCCTGTTTACAAAACCAGACATAAAAAAGTGACTAAATGGTGGCAGTTTGGTGACCTATAAAATATATAAACATATACAGTAGCAGGATTTCTCATATATTGCACTTTTAATTTGTTAATATTATCCTTGACAATTTTTATATACAAAACTTACTCAAAAGTGTGTGTGAGATAACAAAACAAAAGTGTTTTAGCTGAATCCAGTGAAGAGTGTTGCATCTCGTTCCACCACGGTTGCATTCACATTATCCTCAAAGTGCAGAAACCTTGAGAAAAATTGGGTTTTGTCACCAGGGCTTTGCTGTTTGAAGGAGGGACATCAGGCCAGATTAGCTCTACCTCAGTGAAAATGGAACTAGGAGCATCTCCTCTTTAGCCTGAGGTTCTTAGCTGCTCCAGCGAAAACAGAACTTTCATTTATGGCTCGTGAATACATGATGTAATGGTGATGTTTTATCCAATTAGAATTTAAGAAACTCTAAAAGACGTTCTAAAGACGTTGCAAGCAAAGTTTTTTCCATCTTTAACCTGAAGTGACTCGTTGAAATTACATCTTTATGTAAAGGTTTGGTTTAAAGTTTGATTTTTTAAACTGCTTTTAAACAGTTTAGGAAATTATTGTATTTATAAAACTGCACTGAAAAAAGAAAACGGGGGTCTAACTTTAAGAAAATTGAAGTAATCGGTCACATGTAATTAAATTAAGTTCTTTCAAAGTTAATTTATTAAGTTTGTTCAGAGTAAACTTTAAAAAATTAACTTGGATAAACCTAATTAAATTACTTGTGACCGATTACTTCAATTTTTTTAAAGTTAGACCCCTGGTTTTTTTAGGTTAGACCAATGTTCTCTTTTTTTCAGTGTGTGAGAATCTGTGTTTTATCTCATTTATACCCAAAACTGACATTTGTTTTCTTCATAGTCTGTTTTGACTTCATTTAATAGGATAAAACAAATTATAAAACAAAAAAAAAAAGACAAAAAGTTTCAACTTTTTATTTGAACTTAAAGTCTATCAAACCATAGGGTTAGCCTTAGGGTTGAACATGCTGTCTGTGTGTTTATGTCTGTAGGTAATCAGATTTATACAGGATATCTAAGATTTACATTAAGATTATTGTGTCTGTACATTTTAATAAACTGCAACAACAGTTTAGGTTTGTGTCAAACTGTCAATGAGCATTCACACGATGAGACTAATCATTTAAAACATTTTACTGTGTGTGTGTGTGCGTGCATGCGTGTGTGTGTGTGTGTGTGTGTGTGTGTGCGTCCAGAGGATTTGTAGCAACAGCCGAGGGTAAATGACATAACCTTTAAAACTTTGGTCACCCTGGAGGACTGAGCAGGCTGCAGCAGCAGGAGGAGGAGGAGTGAAACGGAGATAAAGAAACGAGTCTGTTCAGCCAGGAGAACTTGATGCTCCTGAACTCATCTGGTAAATCAACCCTCACCTCAGCCAGCGGGACGATGCCCTGGATGTCAGCGTTGCTGATGTAGAGGTGTGAGACTTTCTCCGTTTGCCTTAAAGCTGTCTGTGTGCTGGACGGGTACTCCACCGTCCAGTGGAGAGTTTGCGTTGGCACCAGGTTTATCACGTTGTCCACTTCAAAGTCCAGCTGCATCACCTCGTATGTGGAACTTTTCAATCTGTAAAAACACAAAGCGATAGCGTTATTTGACTTGTTTATTGTCATTGAATGAAGCTAATGAAACAACATGATGAAAGACACGTTTTCAAAAACAAATGTGTTTACACTCTCAAACCGAATACAATAATTTATCTGGCCTCTAAAGAACATCACTTGAATTTATAACTTTTTCAAACACATGCTGTGAATTCAATAAAGGCTTCGGTCATGATGATTTTGATTCTTTTGGGACTTTAATGACAAATCCCCTCTCACCTGTTGAACTTTGCAAAAAAAAAAAAGAAAGAAACAAAAACATTTCTGCATGGGGTTCTTATTATTTTTGGTCATGTTAACATTTTTACAGGCAACCTGATTGGCAATATGGTCAATTATTACATCCATACCATTTTTATTCAAACTAAACATGTTAACTTACTGACTGTGATCCAGCTCTCATTACGTTCAGTGTGTTTTTAAATAATCATGTTGACAAAAACATTAATGAATCAATTTGCTGCACGGTGGAGCGGTAGGTAGTCCTGTCCTGTTGTCTCACAGCAGGAAGGCACACAGCCTTTCAGCGTGGAGTTTGTATTCAAACACTTTGCAGTAAAACAATAATTACATGTGTTTAAAGGTGAGGAGGTTCAGTATGAGTGACTAACGTTTGGACTGCTGCTTTTTCTCATGTCTTTACTGGTAAATGAAGGGTTGTCTGTTATTTACTTCATAGTGGAGCTTAAAAAAATGAGAAAATAAAATATAAAATCACACTTTTTTTAAAATGTGTGTGATACAACTGTGATTTTGGACCAAAACTACACTTTTTAAACAAATCAGACATGAGCCACTAGTTTATGAACAGAATAAGTTCCAAACAAGCTCAGATGTTACCTCTAACATGGACGGGCTGAGGGAGTCAGGTCCTATTTGGGAAAAACTACAATTCATTGAAAGTTTTTGAAGCATTTAATTCCTTCCTTGCTTTCTTGATGAACTCTTAATTAACCTGTCAGGATGTTTGATAAAATTCTACTTGGAAAACTTTTTGAGGGTAATAAAACATTTTCTTTCTTCTTACTCAAAAACTGCTTTAGAAGAAGAAGAAAAAAAAAGACGCTTGACATTTTGGGTTCCCGCTGCACAATGTGGCTTTTACACTTTTCAGATTTTCATTACCCGCTTTGCTTCTTTTTTCTTTCAAGCATCCTGAATTTATCTGCTTCTTCTGTGAGAAGTCTGGTTTCATTTACTCGTCGCCACACACACTCTTAAACTCTCCGCGCTGTGACTGGAGGCCAGCTCCAGCAGCGAGGCCTGTGGTCAGTTCAGAGGGAATGTTAGATTGACTGAAAAGACTAAATGCAACTGCAAAAGAATTGTGTATTAATGACACTTTAAAGAAGAAAAAAGAAAGTTAAAAAAGTGTGATATGAAATGACGTTTTGTGGTCCAGATCCCAATAACAAATCCTCACAGTTCACACTAAGTGCTCCACAAACGGTCTCCTGGGTGGAGCTGTAGAGATAAAAGTTCAACACACTCCACAGCCGACTGTTTCACAGCGACAAGGAAGATAATAATCTAGATGCAGTTCAGTAACCAACAAATCATTCTGCTGCTGGCTGCCTGACTGCACTGTCTAAAAAAAAGTTTCTTTTTTTGTTTTTCTACAACACCAAACACACAACACAGCTTTAATAGAAAAGATTAAACATTCACAACGTCGTAAATTAATTTCCAGTGTTTCAAAGCTTCCAGACACATAAAACTAAGCAGGAGTTAAAGGTCGTGACAAATCTGGTGTCTGAGGTTCTGTGATATCTGCTGTGTCTGTCTGTGAGAGACACAGTGCGTAAAGTCTGGAGAGATGGGGTGAGTGATGTGTTACAAAGCTAGATTAAGGAGGAAAAACTGATGGATGTCAGCTCCCCTTGACCTCGTTCACATCCCCATCATGCCTGACTCTCTGTCATTTGTCTCTGCCTCCTGGATCCACCTTCCTTTCTGTCTCCTATCAGACTGAACCTCAAATCATCTAGTTTGCTCTTTCCACCTTTAGAGAAAAATACAGCTTATTTCACTGCATTTTGCTACCAGAGCTTAGAGCAGAAGGAGATCAACAACCATAATTTAGCTAATAGCCTTAATTTGAGTTTAAACAACAAAGGTTTTGAAGATTTACTGAGTATAGTTTGAAGAAATTCATCTGCATTAATGTGTTAGAATATACTTTCATCAGTGAGATGTCAAGCAATGAAAACGTGTTTTCGAAAAATATATTTCTAAAGATGATGTGTCCCCTTTATCCTCTGCTGTCCAACACTATGAATAAAGTCTGGATCTAAAGAAAATATCGCCTGCTTTCACATTTTTGTTGTTCTTACATCACAAAAAGGAAAATAATAAGCTGGAGGTATTATTTTGGTTGTAATTCATACAATAAGCCACTAGATGTCACCACATGCTACACATTTTGAATATCTTTGCTTCAACAACACATTTTCAAATCAATATTTTTAAAATAAATTGTGTTTAGATAATTGGTTTCCTTGTTATCTTGGGGGGAATGATGAAAGTAATGCTGTCCTAACTTCTGTAGAATAATCAGTAAGTCAAGTCATAAACATGTAACTGTCCACTGGATCTATTAGGATGTGACTTTTTTTTAAAAATAATAAAATATTTTCCATCTTGTTTGGTTGTGATGTTAAAGTCATAACTGATTTTCACAAAACAAGAAGAAAAAAAAAAAACAGAATGAAATAATAAAACACACAAACCCATTATCTTAACAAATTGAGCTTTGTTATCTTGAGATAACGACCTAATTAAACCAGTCTCCCCACTAAACGAGCTTCATTATCAGAAGATAATGACTTAAATGACTAATTTCTTCCAAATAAGTCATGAAGTTAAACATTTAAGCGTGGTTTCTGTCAGCTACTGCATGAAGGGCCTGCAAAACCTGCATGGCTCTCATTCTGGCGCCAACTGGGGATAATGGGATGCAAATGGATTCTTTGTGCAATTGAGGGATTTTGGGAAGTGCATCTGTTAGAAAAAATAGCCAAACTTTTTAAAGTGTTGAAGAACGTTGGTGATGACAAACTTGAAAAAAAAAATAAATGAACGAAGGTTAGAAGTATTTCTGAAATGTCTTTGAACTGAGGATCGCGGTCCAACAAGTTCGGCTGCGTTTGTGCTTTTTTGTAACCATCAGGTTTCTTGTCGTTTAATCTCAAAGGACACATTAGCACTGCCCCCGTTTTTACATTTACACGGATAAACCGCGAACACTGCACAGGTCTAGACACTTACAGACTGAGACACAATGCCCTGTCACTCTCACTTTCTGTTCCTGTCTTTCTCACTCTCGTGGACACGTGCACACAGGCTATGCATGAGCAACACACCCCTCGCTCTGCCTTGCACACAAAGCAACACACACATACACACACACACACACACATGTAGAAGGAACCATCCAAAAATTGTTGAGTGTGTTTTGGTGCAGTGTAATCACTGGAGCTGAAAAAGCAATGTGTCTGCAGTGACAGGTTCATTCAGGTGTTAGCTCCGTCCCAACCACTAGGCTCTGAAACAATATTACACTGTCCTCTAGTTCACACACCTACACACACACACACACACACACACACACACACACACACACACACGCACACACACTTACATCAGAGGATTGTTCTCCAGCACTCAAAATCAACCGAATGAAACTGTTGCAAAAGTTCACGCCTTTTCACAACTTTTCAGTTTGTTTTCTTTAAGGTGATCTTCAGCTACTATCCTGACACTATGATGTATGTTTATAGACTCAGATTAACATGAGTACACACATCTTTCTACTGTATTGACTAGAGAATGATACAGAATATAAATTATTAAAATATGAATCATTAATAAAATGCAAAGAAATTAAAACAAAAAGAAGAATTTTAAGGAAAACCTTGCTGCGGACTTGAGCAAGTTTGTGCATCTTCATTCTAAATGTGCCTAGTGTGCAATAAATAACCAGAAGTGCCTAATTCTAACAGTTCACACAGACAATTTGTAAATCTTAGTGATGCAAGATAATGTTTGCACCATCTGACATTTGGAAAGTGAGGACAAACAAAAGTTCATGAAGCAGGATGAATAAAACCATATGATCAGTTCAAAAGGTTTAAAATGAAAAAGGGTTTTTATCTTTCGTCTGTAGCTAATTGATAGCTTAGTACAAAACAAGGACGGGCTGATGCTCGTCTTTTTGATAGTAAATTTCAAACAGCCTGGGGAGCCTGTTGTGACTTAGCCTATAAACCCAGTTAAAAAAGATCCACTGCTGGCAGCAGCAGCGTCTTCTGAGATCTGCTGCCTGCACTTATTTTAATGTGTAACTTGTTTGGCGTTTCTAGAGTCTCAGAGCTGATTAGGAGAAATCATCGACTTTTCTCTCTCTATTTATCTTTTTAGCAATCAATTAAAACAACTGTGTTTCCAGCCTGGAAGACACAAATTATGTTTGCAGTTCATCCTTTCTGCTTGATCACCTTTTATGCTTTTTTGTCTCACAACCATTTAGTTTGGATTTTCTGAGTTTCTTAGGTTTATAGGGCAGTTTTTTTTTTTGGTAAGGTCAGAATCTCTGCAACTGTTAGTGACTGAATAAAATTTGCAAAGAAGTTTTAAAATTGTCTCTAACATTAACATCTATAAAATCCCAGCTTAGTCACACGGTCTGGCTTTGATGTTGGTAGTCTCTTCACACTTGACTAACCCGTTGTACTAATTGTCTCTGTAAATAGTTACAGTGCTACCGTGCACGATTCACAGAAACTTGAGGCAACTTTGGGAGGGATTACTAACCTAAGAATCTCAGGTAATACTGAGTGGAGGCAAAAGAAAAGGTGCACCAGAATAAATGCAAATGCCAATAAAATGAATTCAGACTTTGCAGAAACTGAAGCAAAAACATTTGGAAGAATGTCACACAATGCTGCAACTTATTTGCTGTTTATATGCAGAAGTGTCCTAAATAACAGACGAAGGCTGAGTCTAACTGTAAATGTGAACATTTTCACCCAATTATGTCTCCAACGTGTTGCCAGCAGTCGCAGCCCAGTGAGACTTGGCTTCAGTGTGGAGGTCATGGTGCAAAAACACAAGAACACACACAGGTCATGTGACACGTCAAGGACCTGTCCAAGAGTACAAGCAAACATAATAATACAGTAACTGATATACCTTCCTTTAAATTAAGGTGTTCTCTTTTTGTACTGAAATATTTATTATTATGTATAAATAATGTTTAAGATCAACTCAAGGATAGTAGGCGCCTCGGATAGTTGTTGAAATTCTGTTTCCCCCAAAAAGCGTTTTTCTGTGACTTTAGCTCCCTGTGGTTCCTCTGTGATTCAAACCCCATTGGTGACCCATCATTGCTTCATCCTCCTGAAGAGAAGCAGGTGGTGAAGGGAAAAAAAATCCTCAAAGTTGTACTAACCACATATCCAATCTTTAAAACATAGACACAGTCAGTCACACCATGTAGCAAGTGCTGGGAGGACAGGGTGTCTTATCAAAGAGTACCATAGGAAAGTGGTGGTCTCAGGGGAAATTCAAAGGACAATGAAGAACAAACATACACACACATGCACCAACAGACATGCACTGCTGGCAAGAAAAGAGAGGGAAACATCCCCTGGGAGAATACAAGGCAGGAAAAGAAG
Source organism: Callopanchax toddi (assembly GCA_006937965.1). Classification (NCBI taxonomy): domain Eukaryota; kingdom Metazoa; phylum Chordata; class Actinopteri; order Cyprinodontiformes; family Nothobranchiidae; genus Callopanchax; species Callopanchax toddi. Next base: position 3,037,744 of record SSNR01000050.1, on the reverse strand, counting down.
AATGGAAATGGGAAACGAGGAAGAAATAAGACAAAAGAACAATTCTTTTCTTTTTGCTCAGAGGAAGTTGTCACTTAACAGCATTTTCCCCTCAGCACCTGCACAGCCAGTGGCTGACAGCAGGTGTGTGTGTGTGTGCGGTAGGTGTTCTTTTATAGAGAATATGAGATAAAAACAAACAGATGGATGGATGTATAGATGGATGGATGGATGGACGGACAGAGTGAGAGTGTGTGTTTCCATGCAAAACATGCAAACATGCATGAACAAGCATGTGACAACTAGACTCACAACACGCAGTCACAGAAGACCTGTAAAAGTTTGACTGACCCCAAAACTATGTGTGTGACAGTTTGTGCAAAAAGTGCACATTGCCGTGTGTGTTTTAGTGTGTGTTTGTGTGTGTGTGTGTATTCAGTCCCTGCCTGGCGGTCTATCAGCATTTTGCACTCAATTCCAACAGCTCAATGTGCCCTTGGTTGCATACGTGAAAGCAAACATCAATCCTGCAAACACACCCTTTGAGTCCCTTTACCTCGGCTTAGCCTCCGCTGATCGGCTGTTAGATCAGTTATCAAAAAGGCAAAGGATTTGGGGATAGTGTGAAAAAAAAACAGAAATCCTGAGCTATTTTAAACTCTCCTTATTGAAATGCCATTGGACTTATTCATAAAATAATATGGCAGGATGCTAAAACATGAAATAAATTGTTCCCCTTAGGTTATAAGAATACAATGTTTTATTAACAAAAATCAATTTAAATTACAATTTGCATGCCATATTTGATGCATGTTATTTTTAGTTTCTTTAACAGGCTGATTGCTTTCCTTACATCCAATAAATGAATGAGTGCTATTGACGCACAATTAATTTATTCAATTGATGAACAAATGAAGTACATTTCCTTTAATTATTCAACAAGCAATTCAATAAATCAACAGTTGATTTAGAGCTAAATGGATATTTTGGTGGCTTGTTGTGCATAAAATGGAATAGCTGTATAAAAATGCCTTTCACTTCATGTGTTTGATGATTTAATTAAGAGTTGTAATGATTTAAAAGCATTTTATTTATAGGCATCGTGTTTGTTATTTTCCTGTAACGCCTAGAGAAAAAAACCCAACAATCAATGACATTGCTGAATTCCTTTTATGCATGTTGTGTACAGACAAATCTGCATGTAGCACCTCTGGTTTCAAAATAAAGGTTTAAAATAATGTTTTTTTTTTAAGCAAAATATTGATGTAAAACTTCACCAAAACATCACAGTTTCAAAGCTGAACATGAAATCAATTTTTTCTTTTAGAATATCTTTTAGAATATCCTAACAAGTCATTTTAACTTTCTACTTTTTGCAAATGCAGACATTAAAGCCGACCAAAACTGGGAGTGTATCTGTGTATATATGTGTGTGTGTGTGTGTGTGTGTGTGTGTGTGTGTGTGTGTGTGTGTGTGTGTGTGTGTGTGTGTGTGTGTGTGTGTGTGTGTGTGTGAGAGAGAGAGGCAGAGGGAGTGTGTGCTTCTGAGCTGTCAAGAAGACAGTGAGGTTGTCACCAAGAGGACAGAAGGGACTCCTGGGAAATGAGCTTGCAGAAACAGAGGACGAGCGCACACCAGCACTCACATATGAACTAGCAAACATACTGTATCTTACATGTGCAGGCCCTCAGATTACTGCAGCTTTAGCTCTATTACAATGTGAATTTTGACACAACAAAAGCCCCTGAATACACTACAGTCCTTAAACACTCATTAAAATGTGTCCACACAACCTCCCAACACCTGTTCTCAAGGTGAGAACTGATAAAAGACACGAGGATAAATCAATAGTCAGCTGCTGAAGACAGACACACTGACATATTGCTCTGGTTAGTGTCTCAGTCTTCCTGCAGGTGTGTTTTTTGTATTTTTGAGTCTTTGTTGGGTCTTTTAGGCCAAACTTCACAGCATTCCTGAATTCTAACCAGTGTGATCCTCTGCCTTTCATGCACTCTGCTCAAATCATAAAATATGTCATAAATATTCTGCTTGATTTGTTGTAACCGTCGGAGTTAATCAGAATAACTTCAGAAATTGGATTTATTTTCTATTTTTAGCAGCTGAAATGTCACATTAAAATGTATTTTCTTGTTTTATTTGATTTCATTATTTTTTCCAATTTATTTTACAGCAAAGTTTGAAAGTGTGAGAATTCAGAATGAAAAATATATTTTTTAAATGTCGACAGTTCCTAAACCTCTGACTTTATTTTAATTTATTTACCCGTCATGTTGTTTCAGAGAGATGAACCACTTCCCAGCTTCACTTCTGAATTTCTGTAGCTGACCTGTTGAGCTGTAACTTAACTAGATGTGATATTTTTACACTTTTCTCTCTAAATTATTCAGTCTGCAGTTCTTTGTTGCCTCTACAGTTTTTTGTTGTCATTTTCTTCAAAGCAAAGCACCCATGAGGCATCCTCATTAGAAGGTCCAACAACCTCAGCTGGTCTATAAAATCATCTCAAATCTCTCTGATGTTTGACGCTTTATTTGTTGTCACCTGAATTGGAAAAAGGGAAAAATTCACAGTCCAGTTTGTCTTTAAGTCAATTAAGTACTATGTCCTTCCTACATATTTGCACATAATTTATACGTCCTACACTTTTGAAGTCTGTATTTCTTGCACTCACCCTCGATTCAAATGCTTCTTTTTAATCTGCAGCTTTTTAATCTGAAAGCACCTTTGCTGATATCCACAACCCCCCTATCAAATTCAGGTGAACACAAATTCAGTCCAAGGTCATCTCTCCTCCCTGCTCAGTCCTCCACGTCTCTAGCTACTTCTTGTCTAAAATATCACTCCAACATGGACACACACACTTAATTTACAATGTTTGTTTTCATCATTCACTCGTTAAATTTCACCACTCTAACCCTCTGTCCTCATTTTATTACCCGTTACACAATCTGTTTCTGCTTTCAAACCCAGACCTTCCACATGGATTTACATCGGTGCAAATGCTTTTAGGAATGTGTGTCTGCACCTCTGGGGGAAAACGCACATGAGGAATATTTGGTCAAACCACAAAAATGAGTTTTCATTTATTATGATAAATAGAGATCAATAAAGAAATTATTGGTTCATTAAAAAAGTATCGAAGCAACTTTAATGGAATTAAAGCTTTTAGAAAACAGATATAGACAAAAAAAATATGTTAATTATGTATTTTTTAAAATATTTTACCAACTGCCAGGCACATTTAGAAAAAAATAAATATTTTTGCCATTTTTCAATGTTGATCATTTTGCATGATGGTACATACTTTTAAAATATTTTTTTTATAAACTATTTTATTTGGAGTCCATAAAATAAAACAGGATGTGTGCAATAAAAATTTATAATGTTAAAAAAACACAATATTATCAGAGCCACATGCATTCACTAGGCACTTGTGGTCAAATGCATTGTGTTTATATATTAAATATTGCAGAATTGGATATTCTTTTCTTTTTTTTTTTTTTTTTTTTTTTTTTTAACCCCGTGTCCTGTCCGGCTGTGGAGCAAACAGAATAATGTCTGAGTGCCAAAAACAAGCCCAACAGTGTTGCTGTTTCAGGTGAGAGGTTACAGCCACTGCTATAAAACTCCTCCTGATTTTTGTTTAAATATAACCCCCAAAATCTTTATTAGAATGTTTTTATGGTTGATTGGACACGGAGCCTGAAAGTGAAGGGAAGGGTACAGAAAGAGGGATGGGGGAGAAAGTAAACAGAAAAAGAAGAGAACAAGAGACGTGAAGAGTCCACTTCTAGACCTGTAAATAAAGCACAAACAAACAAGCAAACAAAACAGGGAGAAAAGATACAACAGCAACAAACAGCATATGAATACACAACAGTTGTGATATTCTTCAAATGTATACGTATACACCAGTTCAAGAGAGTTCAGTGTCAACCACAGCCCCAGTTAATGTGTCTGAAAACACCTGAGTCCGTCTTTATGTGAACACCTTGTGATCACCTGTGTGTATATATGCGCGCTTGTTTATGTAAGGTTTCTCTATTGAAACATTCAATAATAAGTTCGAGGAGCCACAGACCCGCCCCCAAGGCCCACGGAGGACGCAGAGGAGGTCCAGGCCCCAGACGTCCAGAGGCCACCCAGGGCACGGACACCCCAGGAAGACCGCCATCAGGGCAGTCGCTAAACTCTCCCCCAGAGGGCGCAGAGGCTCACCCCACGTGGGCCCCCCGGCAGTCGCTGTGCTAGAGCCCCTGGGGGGTCGCGGCTAGGAGCTCACAGGTACCGCCTGCAGCCGGCCATCCAGGGTAGATCTAGCCGGAACCAGAGACCCGAGACCCAGGATCGAACCAGCCCCAGCAGAGGCCCGACCACCCCCGGGGGCCCAGATCCCACCAGGCCGCCACAGGAAGAAGAGCAGGCAGACGCCCCCAGCACCCAGCCCCAGACCCCGAGACACCCCAGCACGCCACTGGAGAAAGGCACCACCAATGCCGAGGCGCAGCCAGGGAGGATAGTCTCTGCCGAGGAGGGCCTAGCATGTCACAGAGAGGGGGGGGGGGGACGAAACCTGACAGAAAAACAGTCACACACAGACACAATCACGCTCCCTCCCTCATGCGTGCACACACACATTCCTGCAAACATACCAAGACACACAATAGACGCTATACACCCACTCTCGCTCCCCATGCACACTCTATGTTCAGGACCAGGGACCAGCGCCCTAAGGGTGAAGCCGGCCCTGAAATCCAGAAGATGGTCCCTCCCTTACTGAAGTGGGGATAAGCAGACCACCGCGCACCCCGCCGCAGCCGAGCAGCCCCCCACCGCAGACCCCGACCAGACGGCCCGCTCCACTCCAGGCCCCAGGCAGCAAGCAGAGAACAGGGGTGTGTGAAGACCCCAAGTCTCCCCCCACCTGCTTCACTCTCAGTCTCACTATCCATGTCAGGTGCAACAACGTCTTCAAGGAGAAAATACATGTCAAAGGTTCAGAAGTGAAAGATTTCCCACACTGAATGAATAAATCAGGAAATAACATGCCGTTGACCAGAACTTTGAGTATTGGGAACATGTTGGACGTGTCCCAAAACCCAGCAGTCACTGAATGGTCCCCACCAATAACTCCATCCAAGAAATAGCGCTGCATCCCCACTAATAATATGTGCAGCCCAGCGGACCGAGGTGCTGTCCTGCTGTGCACGGACCTGCGTCCAGGTGAAGGAGGCGTGTCTGGATGGACCGGCGCTGAGCACCCCACGACGACGGCACCTGCTCTGAGTGTGGATGTGGACCAGGCTGGACTGGCCGTCAGGCGTTTTCCCAATGGGCCTATGGTAACTTTGGTATAGTCTGGACCATCCTGGATCTGAGCGTCTCCTTTTATTCTTTACTTCCTGTCCCCCCCCACCCCGTCCCGTCCTGATCCCCACTGATGTCAAGAGCAAATCTACGCCATTGATGTGGCTTCCTCATATTTAAAATTAAACAAAACAAAACTTTGCTTTCTAACTAATCACCTCTTCCATTTGAGCTAAAGACTTCAGTGATCTTCTACAGAAACCATCAACTTATTCTCTAATAAGAATCTCTGTATTTTCTAAGCTGCTTTCTTAAGACACACCATGCCGGTAAATCAGCGTAATACTGCCGCCACGGTGTGTCTTATGAAAGCGCCGTGGCAGCATGGCGATGAGGGAATTTTGCGGCATTCATGCCGCCACGCTTGGTAGTATTATTACCGCAATGTCGGACTTGTGAATGAAGATTACGCCTTGGCGCAACAGAGGGAGGTGTCACTGATAATGTGGCAAAAGTGATCCGACCCCCGACCAGAAAAAGTATTTAAAAATCAGGTAAACATGGGAAAGCTGTTGCGCATTTGTAAACAATCAGCGGAGATGGCAAACTGGAGCGACACCGAGATCCGGGTGCTTCTGGCTGAAGCAGAAGTTGCCTGTCTGTTTATACGAGCGCTTCTGTCTCTGTACCCTGTCAACAGCGCGAAGACCGCCCCCATACCTCCTTAATACCGCCACCAAGAAATCTTTTGTGAAATGCACATGATCGCTCAACATTACCGGCACGGTCTGATCACTTATGAACGACCAAAGGCTCCCAGATGCCTTCTCAGGTTCGCGGCAAATTGCCGGCATTGTTTTATGAAAGCAGCTTAAGAGGTAAAGTTCTGTAGAGGCTTCAACAATATGACAACCTTTAAAAGACGTAGAAGACAGAAAAATTAAGAGCGAGCAAAATTACATTAAATGATTAATGGAAAATGTATTTCTGAAGAAAATCAAAAACATTTCTGTTTCTACTTCTTTCCATGAAATCTTTGATTTTCACAGCTGGGCTTTTTTGTTTTTTTTAGGGAGACAGGAATCACATGGCTGTACACCGTGTCTGCTCTGATTTACACTTTATTGGATCCTATTGCACTTAAATCCCCTTTTGCCAGTCTCACCCAGACAGACACACACGGTGACACGTTATCGATCTGTGGGGCCTGCTGGGAAAATCCTGTAAAAAAAATAAAGCAGGATGAGAGCCACGAGTAACACAGCCTGCTTTTTAAAAACAGATCTCTGCACAAGTTTGATAAAAAGATGAAACACACCATCCAAATGTGATAGTAAAGATGACTGTTCTCACACACCCTGACACACACAGAAACACTCACCTTTCCTTTCTGTGTGTAATCAGGTTTTGATTTAATGCGGCACAGTGTCTCACATCAATCTCAGCTTTCCTCCATCTTCCCTGATATTTTTGTGCTTTCGTGATATTTGTTCAGGGAAGGGGAAGACGTGCCTTTTGAGGTATGGGCTACTTGGCCATGACACGACAAAAATGAAATCTATTTCATTTGTTTCAGCAATTACCATTTGTCTCAGACTGAATAATGCATGGCGATCTGAAACATGGAGAGCATGGATCTGGGCGGCGTGCCCCTCAGCTGTACTGTGTCCGTCTTGGTATTTATAGCTGAGTTTATTGTGTTTTGATTTGATAATGTCTCGGCTTCTTTGACCCCATCGGGACGCCAAAAGTAGAGCTCAATTTTTAAAAACAGGCAAGAAAAAAACCAAAAACAAATTCTTAAGATATTTTTTGGGTCCGTTTCTGAGTGATTCCTGGAACCTTCTACCTTTTAGCACAAACTCGTCTTTTATAAGAAGCAATAATTCACTCCATACAGTTACTCACACAACTAAAATAGCCGGAGGGACTTTTAGGGTTTTTCTGTCTTGTGTGGCGTTTTGCTTGAATACCTCTGACTGTGAACATATTGCAAAGATAGACAGCTGAGAATATTTTTAATTTTCAACTTTGTAATGGCGTTGCATAAAAAGCAGCCATGACTTTACTATTACTTTCATTATATAATGAAATAATCTAAAGGTGAGATGTAAAGAGACTGATGTTAAAAGCAGCTAAAGGAACAGGCGGCTTTAGGTCAGGAGGCTGATGCTTATCAATTACACACGTTCTCCTGTTTATATGTCAAAATGTCCTTGGGCGAAACACTGAAACACATTGATTCAGCATCCTGATGTGTTTCGAATTTCTTGCTTAGAAGAAAACATGTCAGCTACATGTGACCCTAACCCTGAAATCAACAGGTTAGTAAAAAGTAAGAAAAGAACAAACAGGTCATTCATTTTATTGAAAGGTTTTTTTGTGTCAGTGATGATCTTTTGTAGAATAAAAAGCGCATAAACAGGAAATAAAAATTCATGTTTGACAGGATGATGAGCCAAAAGAGCTAAAGCTATCATCTGAAACAGGCTCCAGTCTTCAAATATTCCCTGTGGTTTATAATATTACTATATAATATCATTTTATAGACATTTACTCAGATGTGATATTTTTGCATTATGTCTTTTTTTTTTTACCAGAAATATTAAAGACATTTTTTGACTTGACTGCTTGATGCAAAATATCGGATACTCACACTTCTAAATAACAAGAGTTCCATGTAGATAATAGTCTAATCAATGTAGATTATGATGTAAGGGCTTGTAAAATAATGTGGAATTTTAATTTGCGAACATTTTTTAGACATTATAAATTTTAAGATGAATGCAGTTTATCTCTTTTTGTCTTATTGACTGAATTCTTTTGTCTGTTTACTGTGACTTTTATTTTTGCTGACCTTCCTTTGCTCCTGGTTCAACATGGACAGGAGATCGCTCTGAGCACTGGTCCTGGCCCTGCTCAGTCTGCATCCTGACTGGGCTGCTTCAGAGGAGACAGCAAGGAGCTTTAAAGGGAATGAAAAGGGAATCAGAGGCTGAGAGAGAAAACATGGCGGATGGTGGTTAAACCAGGAGTTTTAATGGTCATGGTGGAAATGGCTCTGCAGGTTTTCTGGTAATATGTGCAGACTGGATGGTACAACTAGTGACAAGCAGAGATAAGGAATGAGAGTCATGTTTATTATAACTACTGGTGTGACTCGAGACATGTCGCCATCCATGAGCGAATGTGCACCAAGGACATTGAACTTCTAAGAGTTGGGCAAGGACCACTTCTGTCTGACGTGGGAATTTACTGTGGTCGTTACAGAGGAGGTGTGTAGTAGGCTTCTGCTGTATTATTGTAATACCGTGTACACCCAGTGTTATAAATAGTAATGGTATCCATTTCAATAGTGTCATGAAAAAAATGCACAGTCAGGGCGGGACTGCGGGTGAGCCGATGGTATTTTGGGGCCGGTCTGGGGCCGCTGCAGCCCGCTATCTGAGCGGCTCGTTTTAATCAGCACTTCCTCGTTGCGTTGCATGCTCGTACGGCTGCGGGTGTGTTTGCGTGCGCTTAGGGTTTCAGTCAACAGCGTTTTTTAAAATTATTGCATTAAATGTTCCTTTATTTTGTCGCATGCTGATGCGTTAAACTTTTTGTCTCCAGGGTGAACTCATGTTCATGGTTTTCATTCTACCATCATGATTGTTTTGGTCTCCACACTAAAAACGACTCTAACATTATACCATGTGACAGACTTCCACATGCCAGCAGCACACAGACTCATATTCACACATACGCACTCTGACAGAGACTCCAGACTAGAAAAAGAGAAGGATGAATTATTAATCATGCTGTCTAATTATGGTGTGTGGCCCAGAGAGAGATATGATCCAGGGGAAATCACATCTAACAGTCATTTATCACAACAAATAGAGTGAAAAACTCCGGGTGGAGGAAAAGAAAGAGGTATGGAAACAAGAGAGAAGAAGAGCAGATGAGAGAAAAGCAGAGATAAAGGCCAACCCACATTACTATCAAACTCTGCTATTAAAATATGCAAAGGAGATGCGAGATTAGGAAGTGGAGAGGAAGGGTAAAAGGAGAGTCTAAAGTAGCAAATTAAGAGGTGCTCAAGGGAAACTGAGGCCCTTCAAGAGCCTCTAAATACCCTGAAACTGGGTTTACCGGGCAACACTTTTCAAGAAGAAAGTTTAAATAAGCAAAGAAAAATAACAAATATATGTATACTCATCTTTTGGAACATATATACTGGTATATTCTGATTAAAAACTTTCCAGGAAAAAAGTTTGCTTGTTGTTGTTGTTCAGTCATGAGCAAAGTGAATGTCTGTGTTAAACCTAAACATGTGTTTTATTATATTATTTTCTACATAGAAACAAAGAGGTTATTTAAAAGCAATTTAAGCCTGGAAATACAGAGAAGTGCAAAAAATAAAGGAATGGTTGAATAAAAAGTAGAAATTATTACTTTGCTCTACTATTATGATTAGATCTATAACATTATATATTTAACCTTTATTGCTCCAGCTGAATAAAATAATGTTGCTGTTTTTTAAAGTTAAATGGGTAAAGAATAAAAAGTGCTCTAATCTGTTTCCTTACTGAATGTCTCTGCATGCAGGCACATGACCCGATATAAGGACTTTGCATCCATCCATTGCTGATGAAGCAGAGGGAATGCCGGTCATCTTCCCGTACCCCTGATGTTGTACTTCTGCAGGATGATGTGCATTTTGACCTCTCATTTATAATCTGCCCAGTTGTTCTGCAGGCTCTCCTTCTGCATCAGACTCACAGAGGATAGCTTCTGTTCTACATTCAGCTGTGTTTGTTCCATTAAAGGAAACTGATTTTATATGTAAAATAAGTTTACTGAATTCACATTCACTAAATCAGTGTTGGTTTATTCATATGTTTGATCTCATGTGTATTTAGGGTTTCACACATTGCATTTTCTTATATGCAAACAATAAAGGAGGGAAGTTTCCCATCTATTCAGCTACAAGGGGAGAAACATTTTGCATCAAATTGTCCTATAACTGATAATTATAAAGGTAAATGATTGTAAAATGTGGTGATGGAAAATAGACTGTTTTGGTGTAGAGACTCGTTCATCCAGGACATGACGACTGAGTTAAAAAGTTTCTTGGATTAAAAGAAAAAACCTTTTGTGCATAGTGCAATGTTAAAGCTGCAGTCTGGAGCGTTTGAACGAGAGAGAATTTTTTAATCCAACGTACCAAGACCCCTCCCAAAACATCCCTTCTCTCCCCTCCTGCTCCCCCACCTCTACAATTGTGCACATGCATCACTCTGGTCTATAATGTGTTTTTCAGCAAGTTTAGTCTCCAGACTTTTCTTTGTTTTTCTTTCTGAAGTTGATGTAGCCAGGGAATGGCTAACTTTTATGCAGAAATGTGCTCCCATTTCTCCAGGACCGGCTGCTCTCTTTCAGTATGGAGACTGTAAACAGGAAGACATGGGGCGTCCAGTCGGCCCCAACTTTACAGGTTTATGTGATGAGCATGCATGTTGACTGACAGCGACAATGCGGATTTAAGGGACTTCAGAAAAAGAACAAATGTTGTGACCCTACCCATACAGTATATATATAGCTTAGAACCAAACTGTAATTTGAAACATTTATAAATCTTTATGAATAACAACTCTGGACTGCAGCTTTAAGTACAATGCTAAGTTGGAAACCTATATATTACTGTATTTTAAGTCAAATTTTATCAAATATAACATTTGCATTACAATCATGAGAGTAAAATTTACAGTATTTAAATTTTAGTTTTCTACATTTTAGGTTTCTGCTGACTCTGCTACTTTCAACCATGAACCTTGCTGGGTTCTCCTCCAGCAGCGAGATGCAGTTAGATCCTCATCTGGGTTGTAGAAAGAAAAAAAAAACATCTCAGGCTAAAAGCAATATTTTTCAAATGCATTAAAATGTCATCCCAAGGACTCCTGATCAAACGTGACTTCGTGACATGTTGAGACTAAGTACGCATGGCAAAAGCAGCTGCAGAGGATCTTCACTGAGAATTAATAATTTAAGATAAACTGATAAACCTCTTCTGAAGCCCTTCTCATCACAAATACAAACCCTCCTCTGGCCGATGATCCACCCCTTTTGGGAATTTCCCCTGCATATATTTAGCCACTAATAATATACACATGGGGCATTTGAGCTGGGCTGTGGTGGGCAGAGCTAAGAGACTGACTGAATCAGGCCAGGTATCAAATCCAGCCTGTCAGCCATGCAAACCAAGGCCCACTCAGGCCTTTAAAAAAAAAAACACCACCTCCCAGAAGGCCAAGCTTTTCGCCTTTCCACCTCCTCTCTCTGACAGCTTGGAAGAAGGTGGGGTAATGCACGTGTATGTAACTTTAGAGGAGGCGGGTTTCAGGGAGTCGGAGGGGAAAATGGCATGAAGGAGTGAGAGAACACAGAAAAAGCCTGTAGAAAGAGAAGAAGACTTTGTACTTTCAGTGTCAATCAAAGCTGCTGGGTTTATTGACGGTTTGTCACCACTAAGAACCTGCTAAAGAGGAATGGAGAACGTTTCTGCTCGCGTTTTTAGGAATGACCATTCAGGTGTATCTGCAAGCTCTACATGTGTGTATATGGGTGAATGCTGTGTGTGCATTGTGTATCGCTTTGAAGGCCAAATGCCAGGAGGCTCTCACCATGCCTCAAGCCCCTAATGTCATATGGTAAGTGGTCTGGCTGAGGCAAGAAAGGAGCCTTTAGGTTAAATTCTCCCAGTTCTTACCAGTGACCCTGTCCATCAAACCAGGGTCAGAGAGACAAAGAACGAGATGGAGGAAAGGAAAGTGGTGGCAGAGCGGGAAATAAAAAGTGAAAGGTAAGGGGGAAAAAAATCATTTTGAGACTTATATGTATCAGGATTAAAAAACAGGAAAATCTAACAAGAAAATTCACTAAGATTTTACAATGTAAGAACAAAATTCTCCTTTTCTCATTCTATCTGCGTTTATTATACGCTGGAGCAAAAACACCCATGAAGTGCAATAGTTTGAAGTAATAAGCACTTGTTCAGCATCTGATCAAACTGCATGAACTGAAGATGAACTCGACAGGGTCAGAAGAGGCAGAAAGAAAGGAAATAATGTTTGTGAGAGTGAGCTGCAGGTCTTAATGGATGAAGAACAAAATTAAAATCAATATGATCAATTTGCAACTTTAATACGCAAACAAGGAGACAACTTCTTTAGATTCACTCCTCCTCAGGACAAACCAAACAAGTGTTCTTATTTTCACTTGACTTAAAAATAAAATAGAAAAATTGTCCTTGATTTTAATTTGTACCAACTGGATGCGTGCATTCTTTGAGAATCAGATGCAGAAATTTGCATCAACCTGGATGAGTTTTCCTCTTCATAATGTCTCCTTTAAATGTAGGCAGACTGAAACCAGCTGCTGGCTGGCGGTGCGGAGTGAGGTATATTCAGAACTGTGAACTATAACTTTCTGTTGCACTCCCGAAACCTGAACAATCTGGGTCTCAGTTCTCTGTTCTGTTTATTTAGTAGTTTTGATTTGCCAATAGTCATTCCTGGAAACAAATACTAGACATAGAAAGAAACAAAAGAAAAAAAAATACATGATTTGCTCTAAATATTAAATGCAACAGACTTTTTTTTTCTTACATTTTTTTCCCTTCACTAAAAGAAAGACCTAAATAACCATGACCTGGAAGGTGTCTGTGCACATATAGTTCATGTGCACAGGCACACACTGTTCTTCCGACTGCTCTTGGAGTCGATTGGGAAGTAATTGCTGGGACACTTTGTGCATAGACACCTCTGGCATTAAAACACTTACTGTCGATTAGAGTGGCGGACATTCAGGTCACCTAATAGAAGTGAAAGTCAGACGGGGAGAAGAGGGAGGTTTGGACATTTGATTCATTTTGGCTCAAGTACTAGTCAGGTTCATGGGATTACACTCAGTCTGTTTTACTTCAAAAAAGCAGCTGAAAATGAAAAGTTTTTTAAAATCTTGATGCTTTTGTCACAGCTTTAAAACACCTTCCTCAACCTCGGCTCTGTAAACTCATCATACAGAGCTTAACATGCTACTTTTACAGCTATGTTTAAGTTACTTTGCAGGAAAAACATTAAACAGAATCACTGACACAAATCAGCAGCTTTTCTTAGTTTAGTGAAACCCATTAGCTAGCAGCTACTTTAGAACGCAATTCAGAGAGAGTCAAAGCAGTAATAACAGAATGTGGTTCAAAAATAAGTATTGACAGATTAAGAGATACTGTTAAACTTTTCTGCAGATTAAAAGTGTTCTAAACAAACATCCCTGACTCCACTCCTCGCTCATTCCTCAAAACTATAGTACAGATTTCTGTTTGGATTACAAACTATTTCTCCCCTTTGATTAAATGATCACAGATGGCATTAATCATTCTGGGAAATTGAAAGTTTATGTTCGTGATTTGCTGTCGTCTCACAGTAAAATTCAGTTACCAACAGGAAATTTGGAAAGAAAAGTTATCCTATCTGTCTGGTCCCCGTTATGAAAAATGACCCGTAGCTTTAAATACTCTGCAGTGAATCTAACTGAATGTGTTGTATTATTTTTCATTTATGCATGACTCAGCATGTTGTATTACTCACAAATCAAGATGCTGCTTCCATTGTTTTTGTTGCTAATTGCTACATTTACTGACACAATTAGCTAAATATTCATTTCTTCTAACAGTAATCACCATATGGTGTCTCCTGGTCCATATCCGGCCTGGACGCTCACGCCATCCACCTTCTGATGCATTAAATTATAAAATAAAACCATAAATAATCTGATGCAGGAGTCAGTTTTACCCAGTTTTGACTTTATAATTGGCCAAGCTTTGTGAAAATCAACATATCAAACTGCTAACTCACCTAAATGCTGCAGATCAGATCAAGGAGGCAGAAAATTCATGAGTGCGAAAAAGGTTCTGAAGCTTGCGAGCGAAAGATGGAAGTGGTATTTGGTGATGAGAGGAATACAGGTCAGAAAAGACGGAGGAAGAAGAAGAAAGGTAGAGAACGGAGGAGAGAGCGAGAGAGAGAGACAGTGATTGAATGTTGTTATTGTGGTTGCAGAGGAAGAAAGAGAAAGCAGTGAGGCGTTTCCTTATCACACTGCAGATGGTGTGTGTGTGTGTGTGTGTGTGCGTGCGTGTGTGTGTCAGTGAAAGAAAGTAGAAAGAAGAAAAGAGGAGAGAAATGATAAATATCTGTTAACACCTGTTTCTCTTTCTGTTCAGGTTAGGAACTGTTGCGTATGTAAAGTAGAGGTCAAAGGTTAAAACTCAGGTGAAACTAACTTTAAAGGGAATAATGACTGCATGTGTCCTTTTAATTGGTGACTCGTTTTGTGTTGTTCCAACCCTGCAGATGATGCCGTTCAGACTATTTTTATATTTCTTTTGTTAAAGAAAAAAGTTCCCATGGTTTCCTCACACGCACGCACGCACGCACACACACACGCACACACACACAGCTCTACTAGTCTAAGAGCCAGACTATTTTTAAACACTGTGTAAGTTTTGGAAACTAAAAACCACCACATGGGGGTGTGCTCCAATAACATTGTATTTGGATGAAGAAAAATAGAAGGAGGAAGTAACAAATCACAGACATACAAAGCCAGACAGAAAATCAAAAGTCGATGCGCAGCAGAAAGAAAAAAAAGGAGGGATGGCGTGGAATACAGAGAGTGGAAGAAAGGCAGAAATGAATGACCCATCTCCATAAGAGTAGCCACGCTGCTCAAGGTGGGAGCTGGGCAGCGAGAAGTCAACAGCAAGAATGGATTGGACTGATTGAATTTATAGGAGCTGCTTCCTGAAATCAATGGCGCGCGCACACACACACACACACACACACACACACACACACACACACACACACACACACACACACGCACACACACACGCACACACACACACGCACACACACACCAAGAGAATAAAAATGTTGAATTTGTGATCCATCTATACCTCATGATTAAGCTTCTAACTTTTAAAGAAGTAGTAGAACTCCTTCTTCCTCTTTTTAACTTCAACCTTTTATATTAATTGTTTATAAATCTTTCTTTTTTAAACTTTCAGGTAATATTAGAATATTTTAGGTTCACATGTGCAGTTTTTTCAAGAAAATATGTCCTGACACACAAAAAGATTGAGTGTCATTTCAAATATAGAATTTACTTTGCTTTTATTTAGTAAATAAAGAATAATATTCAAAAAAAAAGTAGAAAGAACCGCATAACATTCACACTCAAGCAATCATAGATTTCTGCTTGGCCCAAACGGTGAGTCTAGCACTTTTAGGTGACTGATGAAAAATTCGAACAGACAGAAAGCGTGAGAAAAACACTGTTTAGGAAGAGGAAAATAAGAAAGCTGTGAAAAAGAGCAAGGAACTCCAAACAGATCTGGAGGAATAGTCGAGAGAAAAACAGCAAAGTGATGGTAAAAGAGGAGTCAGGCAGAATAACTGGGACATGATGAAGTCACAAATAAAAAACATTCATTAGGAAAGAGGATTTGGATAAAAACAGTGTCAGACACTTTTTCTGTTCAACTCTCCACCAGGAAGAAGTCAAATCCTTCACTTTTTACTTTACATGTATTGTTTGAACTACATTTTAAATTATTTAAAAAGAGGTTCTGATCATAAAATAAAAGCTATGAAGAGAAGAGATCAACCTCTGGCCTCTTGACGTGATCAGGTGTGTTTTAATTATAAACTAAATTATAAATCAAACTCAGATGCAGCTGAGTGGATGGACTTGAGAGTTTTTTAATGGCTAAATGCTAAACCGAGTTATGTATTTATTTTTGTATACCAGCCAGAAATATTTGCTTTTAATGAGATTCTTAAAATGGCAAATAGCCAGCCCAACTCTAAACACTCTCCTCAGCGTGGCCTTGGTTCTTGTTCAGTAAAGGATGTTTGGGTAAAGGAGCCTTCACATAGTTGGTCTTTCTTCTAAAGTGAGCTTTACTGCATTTGAAACCCATGAAGATGGATGGAAATCTGTCACCGTTACAGAATATTTAAAGGTCGAGTTTCAAAATAGGAACACCTGCTGGAAGGGGATTATTCTTAGGTCTTAAACTGTGACACTAAACCTTTTATAGTTGAATAGATTTTACATCTCATCTGATTTCAAAAAGGCATCTGAAGTAAAAATATTACCCTCTCTAGTACTTCAAAAACTGAACTTTGTCATAAAGTACTCCTGAGTCTAAAATAGTACCTGTAATTCCTTCGTGTTACTTTTTATTTTCACTTTCAGTCGATGTGTTTATTGAGGTCACTAAGCACAATTAATATCACTACTGAATGATTTATTAAGGCCTTTTTTCTCACAATGCTAGTTGTTACCATTCACTTACAGTGTTTTACGCTAAGCTAAAGCTAAAGGAGTACTACCGGATCAGGATAACGACTGGGCTGTTTACAAATGTCCACTTATCTAACTACGAGGAATATGGCAATAGAGAAAACATCCCTTTTGGGTGGAGTATCCCTTTAACTGTCCAAATCCAGGTCTGTGCACATTCTGATCATAATGACTAGATTAACCAGCTAACCATTAACTAATTGGACACATGGTTTGTTCCATGTACCTGAGTTTTTTAAGAGGTGCACCAAAGAAACGGAGAAAGGAGAAATGAAGCAACACTGGTGATACAGAAAAATATAAAGACTTAATCTCAACCTGTGAGATAATCTGCAGAAAAATTAATCTGTCCTGCTCTTTTGGATCACTGTGAAAAGGCAGATTAAGTTCATGCTAGCCAACATGCTAGAAGGTGAATGTGTGTCATACTTGTACTTGATATCTTAGATTTGGATAGACTGGGGGACACTTTGGGTGTTTGGCTGCTGTGAGTTTGTTTCATCTCATTTTTGTCGAACACACCGTCACCCTAAGTCCTACTTTCTCTAAAAGCACATTATCAGGCACTTACCTCCTTTTAGCAACGCATTGGTTATCAATAAACGTTCATGACATGCCCTAGTTGATGCCCATTTAGCTAGTGTAGCTTCTATGCTAATGCCCTTTGCTGGGAGTTGACGATTTGCTAATCAGAGCAGAAGAAATGTTTAGCTTTAGGGGGAGAAACGTGGCTGTACTTCTGCCCTCTACCAGCTTGTTCAAGTTACACACACATTTTGAAATTGGACTTTGACCCAGCAAAATGTGTTAACAACTCACATTACCTCAACTGAAGCCTCCCCGAAGGCTGAAACCAATCTTCAGTGTCAAAAACGGAAGCAGTTTTCTTTGTTAACAATTTGTGGCAATGGAACAAATACACCCCAGTCCTCAGACAGCTACTAATGTTCAGCAAGTCCCTAAAGTCATCGCTGCAGTGGTGCAGGAAAGACCCAGTTAAGATAAGTGAGTAGCTGCTGTTGATCATGGATCACACTACAAATATTCACAGACAAGAGATTGACAAATCATCATGTGGCTGCCTGCAGCTGAACATGCCTCTCTTGAAAAGAATCCATCAAGTGATCAGAAGTCCTAGAAAGCAAGTCACTTCCTAAAAATACTGATCAATTTCATCGGTGATAAAACGTCACAATTTGCCTTACATGGTCTTTTGTTTGTCAGAGCTTCTTCGAGTTTAAAATCGAGGCAGTCGCCTGACACAAAACTGCACCTTTGTTCTCGTCTGATTTTAAAGCAGCCCAGTGCTTCGTTTTCACCCTCTTGTCTGACAGTTTTTCATTGAATCTGACACCGAACATAACCGGTAAAACCCTTGCCTCAGCAGTGCTGGTAGAGGGGAAGGCAGACAGCAAGAGAAAGAGAAACAGAAGTGAAAATAAATGAAGCCAGATGGTTAAAAAACTAAAGGAAGGGAAAGCTAAATGCTCATTAGCATCTCAGTGGCCGAAATAAAAATAAGATGACACACCTGACTGATAATTAGTCTCGAGAGCATTAGTTCCTCTGTCTGTAAGAGTGAGTGTGTGTGTCTGTTTGAGCTTTAAAAACTAACTGTGACTGTGTGTGTTGGTGTGTAATAGAAAAGAGGGCAGGGGCCTTTGCATGTATCCAAGCTAATGGGTATCCTGGCACACATAATCAGGACCATTAATTAGAGAGAGAGGAGAGCAATATAGACGGAGAGAAAGGGAGAGAGGTTTCTACCAATACCAGAATGAAGTGGTGTTAATCGAGCAAAAGAGGTTCAAAAGTCAATAGAGTTAGAGAGGGAGGGAGGGAGGGAGGGTGAGAAAGGGTGAAACAAAGCCAGGCTGCCGTTTCCTTTGGAAGGTGAACATTTTATATGGGATGTGCTGGTTTTTTATTCTTAGGCAGTAAGCACTTCTCTATTACACAAAATGGATTCATGAGGTGGATAAGATAATGGAAAAGACAAAGATAGGGGAAATTTAAAATGGGTAGAATGGGTCCAGGAGGAAGGCCCAGACATCACCAGTGACACTAACCAGCTTCTACTGGGGATTTCCCCAGAGAAAAGATAAATAATGTCTCTAAAGGTTCGGTGACTCATCCCAACAACAAGCCCAGAAAACCTCCAGAGGGAGGCGTCTGAATCACAAGCTTGAGCCACCTCAGCTGACTCCTTCTGATGAGGAGCAACAGCAGCTCTACACCAAACTGCTCCTCACCCAGCGTCTAAGGCTGGGCCAGGCCCCTACAGAGGAAGCTCATCTCCAAGTCGCTGATACTCGCATACAAAGTCTGAATAAAACAGCTCCCATCTACTTGACTCCTTTATCAAAGGCTTACATCATGACTCATTACCGGATATGAAGGACTAATCCATCCGTCCATCTCTCTCCACCAAACCATCACAGCACACAAGACTGTGGCCTATAGGGGAAGAGAGGCTGCCTGACACAGAACCAGGGTTCAGTTCCCAGCCTGGTCATGTGACTGCCGTCCAGGTCTCCCTCGCAAAAGATAATCTTAATCTCAAAGGGACATTAGCTGACTAATTAGGGTTAAAAACAAATAAAAAAGATATAAAGTATCTCAAGCAATGTATTAATTAATAGCTTTAAGTGTCTTGGAGTTCAAAACATAGTTTCACACTTCAGCAATAACATTATAATAATAATAATGCATCAGTTTTATATAGCGCTTTTCTAGGTCACTCAAAGATGCTTTACAGAGTTGCATTATTCATTCACACAGTCATTCTCACCGGTGGTGGTAAACTACGACAAGCGTCTGTAGCCACAGCTGCCCTGGGGCAGACTGACAGAGGAGAGGCTGCCATTCTGCGCCATCGGCCCTTCTGACCACCACCAACATTCACACACAGTCACACTCACATTCACACAGGCAAGGTGGGTGAAGTGTCTTGCCCAAGGACACAACAACAATCTAACCCAGCCAGAGCTGGGGATCGAGCCAGTGACCCTCCGGTTACCAGACCGGCCACTCTCCCAACTGAGCTAGTGCCGCCCCTGACATTAAATGACATTAAATGTCTTCTTCTTCTTATAAATATGAGCAAGTGTCAGAAATAAATCTGTGCTCCTGAATGCAAATAATGAGATACTCATGACATCATTTTTTTTAGGAGCTGTGGTAAACCTAAAGCAACACCACACATTACCTTGGTTAGAAGGAGGAAAATAGGACATAAATACACACACCTTGTGAATATTGTGCACATCAATCAATTCTTTTTAATGCAAAATATAAAAAATATCCCAAGCATTTTTTTATTCTGTAGAAATCAATAGCTTAATCCCCATAAGTATCTCTCTGCATATATAACAGGAAGAATGTGTGTGTGTGCGTGTGTGTGTTTGAGTGTGATTTAATGTTAGAGGTGTGTGAGAGGCAAGGTAATTAGGTAATCAACAGCTGCGCCAGACAGACAGGAAGCAGCTTGTTAAGAAAGTGAAATGGAGATGGAGACAGATAATGAGAGAGAAGGGTAGGTATACGGGCTGCAGGTAAACAAAAAGTGAAGAAGAAACGCTGGACGGAAAAGGATCAGAGGAGGGAAACGAAGGTTTCAACACAAAGACTGAGCGAATGATGGAAAGTGGGAGATAACATGAAGCTGCAGAATCAGATGGAAGACAGCTGTTGTTGTCAGTATGAAACACATGTAAATCTTTTATTGTCAGGAAAAAAAAACTAATTATAAACAGCTTGAAGGGAAGGAAATTTTCACTGTCACACCAAGAAACAACAAATCCATGTGCAAAGTAGCTGTTGTGGTTTTATGCCTCTTGTCAAACACTAGGATTCTAATTTTGGATGCAATTATGGAAATATGAGAATCAAAAAGGAGAAAAGCGCTGAGATCAAATTATGTTTAAGTAATAAGGTCAACTGAAAACTGTTACAAGCCTTTGCACACAGTGAATTCAACATCTGTACAGAAAGTGTATTATTTATAAACTCAATCCATAATGACAAGAAATAAATGTTTCAGAAATGTTGCTACCTAAAACTCAAAATACCTTATTTAAAAATTACTCCAATCATTACAGTTTTGAGTTTTTGCAAAAACACTCTTTTCTTATTTTTGTAATACACTGTCATGAGAAGCATGTGTCATCTGCTACTGACTGGTCTTTCCACAGATGTTCTAGTCTATGTCTTTGGAGTCCCCGTGAAAGTCCGAGTTCTTTTTCAGGCATTTTTGTTCTCGTTCACTCTGGATGACTGTCATGCTGAAAGGTGAACAGCTGCCCGTTTGCTCAGTTTCTCTACAAAGAGTCCTGGTGGATCCGAGCTTCTTCTGTGTCACTTTGATTAAGGTTGCCGTGCTCCTGGGGACCTTCAGGCTGTGGAAATGGCTTTGTACCCTTGTCCTGATCCATTCCCCACTACGGTTTTATAGATCACATGCTGTGTGACTTATGGGACAAACACACACACACACAAAGTGTGTCTCCCTCTGAACATAGTAATGCTCTAGGCACATTCCAGGTTTTATTTAATTAAATAGTATGCTTTTAACCAAATTTCGAGGCCATAGCATGGGATTGAATCAGATTTAATAAACATATCCAACAAAAATGTTTAAAAATACATGGATTTTTGGTTTGTTATGACATAACCCTGCATAGGGAACGTTTATTTGATTTGATTTAAACAAATGAAATGATCAATATTTACAGGATATTTGCAGTGTCTTGCTATAGTTTTTAGCTCGTCATGGTTTGCACAAAGTAGAAAAGATTTTTTAAACAGCCTAGGAATGGCCCAAACTGTGCACTTAAAGGAAAAATGAAGAAATTCAGATTAAAAATCTAGAATTTTGGTCTCTATACATGAACTACATGTTTTGAATGATTTAAAAAAAACTGTTCTGATTGCATCGATGCAGCCACAAAATACTGTAACATTAAGCCAATATTTCACATGGCTGACAACCAAAAGTGTCTTAATGATATTGTAATCTGCAGTTTATCTTCATTGCATCCACCAAAATGTCACCAACTCTCCTAAGTTTGTCTCAGACGTCTCACTTTTGGACTTACAGAAACTAAAATAAGAAGCAACCAAGTCGTGTTTTAGATTGGCTCCTTCTGAGATGATTCTGGAATTTTATTGCCGACCAGTTTTCCTTGTTCCAAATTTGTTGCCAACACTTGTAGCCAGGTGATATTAAACTTAAAATATATGGAAACATCGGAAATGATTACTGAAATCTAAATTTTCTAAAAGTGAGACAAATTTAGATGTAAATCAGTGTGTGCTGCCTCTAAGCCATGACTGCAGGAAGCTGTAACGCCAGCAGTCAAAGCCCCAGAAATGCATCTTTTGAAAGCACTGTAAGTATTAACATGATTGTGTTTGTGAAAAGTTTTAAAGATAGAAAATACAGGGAATTAATGGTTTTGGGGCAGCAGTGAGAGAAGTTTGTTTGTAATAAAAACAATAACTGGGTCATTGAAGCCTTGGAAGAACAGACAAGTCACCAGAAACATGCAATCTTATCAACATAAAACCCGTGGGACAGACGCCATAAAACAGCGATGACAATTTGATTGACACATCTTCTCCTAGAAGCATTATATAAATGGGTTTTAAGATGCAACCTTGAAGCTGATTCCATCTCGTTTCCACTCCCTGCAGCTCTAAAAGCAAACCACAATGCATCAACTCTTAACCTTTTTCATCCCCTCTCTGTGTCTCCGTTTCTCTATCAATCATTTCCCCTACTGTTAGCTGAATGTTAAGAAGACAAGTGTTCACAGGACCCTCAAAGCAAAGAGCATTGTCTCATCGACCAGCTTGTCTCTCTCCTCCAACCTTCATCCCCCCCCCCCTCTGCCTTTCTCATCCTTCTCAGTTTGGGCAGAGACATGAAGAAAAAGCTGCTCATCTCCCTTTTCTCTCTCCTTTGTTCCCTGCTATCCCCAACCCTGGCTGACTGTACAGGCATAATCTATAGAGCTACAACAAACAGATGCTATTAAATTGTCTTTTCTTGCATCTAAATCACACCTTTTCATTCATTCATGCAGTCTTGGCAGTACAATCCAAAATAATACCTATAAGCTGTTTTAACCATGTGTTGCTTACAAAGTAAGACAACAAAAATACCACTTTTTACAGTTTTGCTCTAAATAGACAAAGTCAAAACTACCTATATAGTCAAGGAGGTGAAGTTTTATAACATCCACTGAAAAAGACTGATAATCCTGAGGGATAGTGCTCCTGTTCCACAGAATATACTTCGTCTTCTCCTCTTTCTCCCCGTATGACAGTCTGCCCAGGTCAAGAACACAAAACTTTTTACAAAACTCTTTCTCCATCCTTCCCTCACTCCCCTATCCACCCAGCTTATTGAAAGACAATCTTCTGTCCTACATTCACTTAATGTAAAGCAACTTTTTTTATCTCCTCTCCTTCCGTTTCTCTTCTTCAGCATATCCTTTTAGTCCCCTCCTGGGAGTTGGAGGCGCTGGGTCCCCTCAGTCTGTTTATGTCATTCATTCACTCTAGCCTGCTCAAGAGCTCTCAAGTCAAGGACACAAGCTTGGTTTTTGATTTAGATGATGAAAAGAAAAGCAGCTTGGGGACCCTGGACTTACTGTCACCTAAGGAGAGAAGGAAGGGGAAAGCAGGAGGGCAGAATGAACCGACGTGGAGAAGAAAGGAAAAAGAGGACGGCTGGTGGAGAGGAAGGAACAGAGAACATGTTGTGTGCTGCAACAGGGTGAGCAGGACTCGAGGGGGTCAGTGAGGGAAAAAGTGGAAGGGAAATAAATATAGGATAAAAAGAAAAACAAGAAAGAATAGGACTGGTATGTCTCCAACATACGACACCTCATCTCCAGCACACACAAACACACAATCAGCCACACGAGGGACAGGGCGTTAGCGTTTGCGTCGGCACTGCCATTCGCTCTATGACACTGAACGTCTCTAAGGAGAGGGATTCGAACACGCGGGTCCACGTAGGTCACCTTAATTAGCCACACATCCCCGCTACACAACCTCCCAAAGGGCTTTAACGGGGCGATAAGGGTGAGGTGACGAAAAAAAGAGGGAAAAGAAGGGAGGGAGAATGGGAGTGAGAAAGGAAAAGCGTGGCCTACAAAGACATTCAGAAAAGTGACATCTGATTTGTGTTTAGATTGAAGTGGTTACATTGTAAGTGATTTGTTTCATTTAAGTCCCTTTACTTGTCAGTTTAGAGCCTGCGTGACATCGATTCAGAGTGTGTGTTCGTTTGAACGCGTGTGTATATGCATATTAGTCTGACCCACTGATTGAATGCGCTCAGGTGGCCAGGGTCGTTTTAGTGAGTGACAGAATGATGCTAAGCAATGCTGTACACATAAGCCCAATCCATATCTGCAAGTCCTAATTAGCCAGTCCAGGTCGTTGTTCAAGGCTATGATGGAGTGAAAGAATGCACCAAACCACATGTAATGAACACAAACGCTGCTCAGTCCTTCTTCACACCTTCTCTTTTTAGTCCCTTTTCCCCATAATTGACAGTTACAGAGCATTCCTCTGCATGTATGATATGTCTCATAACCTTGGGAATCACAAGAGTATACTCTCTAAAAGCTTCACTGTTCATTAACTGGTTTTTGAACTTACTGGTAATTGGAAAAAAGTAATGGGTTAAATTTCTTAGCTGTGTGAAGCCCAGTGAGTGATCCTTCCTGCCTTTTACTCAGCCAGATGCAGACAGAACCCAACTCAATCTCTGCACCCAAACATGTAAGGTACTAAAGTGTTCAGACATTTATTTACATGTAGCTGGATTACAAGTAAGGAGTGCTTGAGAGTGGTGTTGATGGAGGAAGAGGTGTGTTGATGAATTGGGGCATTGTCAGAAGTAGTGATGGTTTTGATCAGATTTGTGGTGATAAAAACAGCTGAGCTGAAAGGTAAAGCCATCTCCAACCCTCATCTAAGGTCATGAGATTTGAATCGTGATGGAAAAATGAGATTCTGGATATGACAGGTTGAAATGGACCATCTCCATATTGAAGCCAGGCTCAGACCTTAAGGTCCCATATTCTGCAAAATTCACTTTCTAAAGGTCTTTTAACAGACATATCAGTCACAAAGACTCTGTCTGAGACCCAAAAGTGTTTATATGTTTTCACCATTTTCACTTCCTGATTCTCATTTTAGGGAAATGTGTTTTGAGCTAATGCTAAAACGAGTGGTTTCAAAACCTTTCCCCTGCTGACATCAAGAAGGGAAAAGACCACTCCCCTCTAGAGGACAGAGCCAATCACGAGCACCTTTGGCTATCTGAGCCCACCCACGCACTTTAAAAACCACGGGAGCGTGCATCCTCAGAAACACTAACAAACAGTCATGGTGAAGCTACGAGTAAAGCACGGCAGATGCTCCGTAGATGGTTGCATCAACGAGTATAAAAGTCTTTTACTCGATTCATCTGAGCCCCTGAAGACCTACCGACGTTTTGCGAACACGCTCAGAGAAGAGAGATGATGGGGCTCGACTCCCCAACGGCCTCGCCCATTTAAAACGACGGTTTTGCTTCAGGAGTTTGAATGAGGGCTGGTCGAACAACAGCTGCAATTAAAGTAAGGGACAGATTGACAAATGCATAACTTTTACATCTCACTGATATGTAAAACAAATGAATATGGACCTTTAAAGATGGAGTTACTTGAGAGGAACCCTAAATAGAGCTGCTGCTATTTCACAACAAAGGAAGTCAGCTGAGTTTATTCCAGCTGCTGTTTGGGATGCCTCCTTGGTGGTGGTGGTTTGGGCACTAGGAGTTCCCAGGGTGGACCATAAACCACCAGAAGGATTATTTACTCCTCTGGTCTGGGAACACATTTCTTAAGGATGAACTGGTCAGTGTTATCACTGAAAATATACATTTGGGGGTTTATTTCTATGACCTGCTGTGTCCGTGACTTGACTTTGGGTTAATACATGTAGTTGAGGGAGGGAGGATGGATGGATGACAAGGCTAATAGTTTATTTTAGACCTAAGTAAACTAAGTACTTCAGGTGTTTTAACCAACACTTGCTCCGGCGGAGTTAGTTGTAATGATTTAAGGACGTAAATAACGGATCTATAAGGTGTTTTTATTGGATGATATGTTTAAACTCAGTGTTGAAGATGTGTAAAAACATGAGCATTATCTCTATCTTTGGACTTTTTTTAATATTCCCTCCTACTTATTATAAGCCTGCCATCCTCTTGTGATACTTATCCCGTATGCTCTCTGCCCTCCCATCATAATTTCTTCCTCCCTTCTTCTTTCATCCTTTATGCCCTTTTTCAGTTTTACAAAGATTATCTCTTTCCAGTTCCTTCCAATTCACCCCTTCTATCAAAGCTCCGCTGATGTTTATCAGCTTTAACAGTCAGACATCTTTATAGCTGTCATCCTCAAACGCCGCTAAATCAGTCAAAAAATAGAAGGGGAAAAAGAAGAACTTCAGTTAATACAAATCTATAAATCTTTGCTTGCAGGATCCCATTATTCTTTGGAAACAAATTGCAAGAGTACAAAAATGATACCCTGTTGCCAGCTCTTTTTTCCACCAGAACTGAAATAGAAAATAAGTCCAAAGAAAACAGAAAAGTCAATCTGCAAGCAATCTATAGGACACAAGGGGGGCAAGGAGAGATAGGGAAATTGTGGATGAGGAAAAACAAGTTGTAAAGATATAGAAGAGAAAGAAAAAAACTATCAGTAATGCTTCAATACACCACAAAGCAACCAAAAACTGTTCTCTGAGGATGTGTGTGTGTATTCACACTTTGCCCACTATTTTGTATTCTGCAATCAAGAGCAGGGAGAAAAGGGAAGGAAGAAAGGGCGATAAACACAGACTATTACCACCGGGGTGGTCATTTTCTCTGCTCTTGTGTTTAAGGCACCCTGCTGACTCTGAGCATGTGTGTGTGTGTGTGTGTGTGTGTGTGTGTGTGTGTGATGGTGCATGTGTGGTGGGGAGAGTCTCATGTTCAAGTGTGTGGTGACATCAATGGTTGGAACATGTCTCGCACACAGGAGCATACTCAAATTGATGCTACATGTTCAAAATAACACTTAGCTTTTAGATATCTACTAACATGTACGACACTCTGACACAAGTTCTTCATTTTTCTGTCTTCGGGGACAAACACTAACAGACAGAGTGACATGCTCCCTAAACTATGTTTTATTTCTTTACAACATCTCTCACTTTAAGGCTCATGCTCACTTGTTGGCAGACTTCTGCTTCTCGCTTTCTATCCAACAGCCTTTTCGCTGTGTTTTTAATTCCAACGTGTGCCAAGTGAGACTGCAGACTTCTTGGCCTCGTGTTTTTGTTGTCGGTGTGTCTGTATCCAAGAGACTGCCAACATTCAAACCAAAGCTCACTGCTGACTCATTTTTTCCCCTTCACAAATGACTAAAACAGTAGCACTTAACCTCATGCCCTGCTTCTGTTCCACTTCTTGTGTGAATTTAAACCAGTTCAAACAACAAATTAATTCTTTTGTGCATGTGTGCATGTGTGTGTGCATGTGTGTGTGCTTGAGTGTGAGAGAGGGACTGGTTTTGCACGATCTAATGTTGACTTAAATATGTGCAGGGCTGTTTTGACTTTATTTGTAGAGTCCAAAACCCTTAGAGCTCATTGAGCTTATGGAGACCAACAAATAGTCTGAGAAAAACACTAAAGCTTCATCACATTCATTTGTGTAAATACAGAATGATTGCCTATGTGTTTGCTCAAATCAATAAGAAATAAAGGCAGAAGGACCCCCCTCTCTGTTCCATGTATTTCTGCAGTCTAAATTCTGTATTAGCTATGAACTACTTAGCCGAACGTTCAGTGATTGGATTCAATATTTTCCCTATTCATAATAATTATAGCAAATAATTGAGCTTAATGTTCTGATCATGGCATTCTAGTACATCTAAGTTGTAGATTTGTCTTTTTTAATGTATTCAATGTATTGTTTTTACTTGGATCAAAAGGAACAGCCACAACATGTGGAGGTAACAGGAAGTCTTAGGTGACGTTTTGCTGTAGTACATAAAACACTGCTGTATTTTCTTCAGTATGGATGATGTTTAGTAGTTTTTGCTTGTTTCTAAATGGAAATCCAATCATCTTTACAACAGAAGCACATCATGAAAAGGAATCAAAAAACAAATGCCCAATGTGAAAATTTTTTACTTCCTCTCATGCATTAAACTTGATATTAGCCTTTACTGAGCATGCTGAGTCGTTACTCACGGAGGTATGTACCGGCTATGTGCTTACATACTCACAAGGGTACATACCAAGCCCTTACAGGACAAGGTAGAGGGTAAGTACAAGGTATATCAGGGTCAGAGTTTGAATAAATTGATTTCCTAATTGCTTTCTACAGAATCTACAGGCCAACAAGTTAAAATATTCTGCTGCAGGACACACGACAACCACTAGATACATGCATTCATTTATTTATAATTTGTCCCTGCAGCTGTTCCAGCCAACTAAAACCTCAGGATGATGGAAAAACTTGATGCACACGCAAACACACGAGCAGATGAATGTCAGATCCATATATGGAGCGTGGGCAGCGCATTACCCCAGTTCTACCACTGAACAAAGAGCATTAATGGTGTTAATCTATAGATCGTATCATCATCATGAAATAGAGCACCGCTCCCGTTCTGGGAGCCTCATCAGAAACTCTGCCACATTTTCCTCTTCTAACCCACCATTCAAAATTAAGGTCATCCAAAGTGTTCTACTTTTTGATTATATTAACAAAAATACTATCAACAGAATGGGGAAAAATACATTTTTTTTTTACAAATGAGATAATGCTCTAGAGAGGATATAAAAATGACTAATGACATCAATAACGTCTCTGAAAACTCAGGGCAGTTTAGCCTACTTTATTCACAGCAAAATGACAACAGGAGCATAACACACTGCTGGAAAGGATTTAAAAATACAATGAAAACATACCAGCTGTTAATTATAAAAAAAATAATTATTATGCTGGATCATTTGATAAAGATGATCAGCCTTCAGAGGGCTTCATTTGAAGTCACCCAAGAATGTGGATGCAGCAGCTTAGTCTAACTTGATGAAATGTCATTGCAGCAACTCAAAATAGTTCACTTTGTATGGTCCCTATGTACTTGTATGCATGCCTGACATCACTGAGGTAGGCTCCTTATAAGTTGACAGATGGTGTTCTGGGATATCTGCTCCCAGATCCTGACTGGGGCATCACTGATCTCCTGAACAGTTTGAGGTGTAACATGGTGACATCAGAAGGACCTGAGATGTCCCAGAGATGTTCAATTGGATTCAAGTCTGGAGGCCAGTCAAAGCTCTCAATTACTTCATCATCCAGGAACTGCCTGCATGCTCTTACCACACAAGGAACATCCATTATCCTGCACCAGGAGGAACCCAGAACCCACTGCACCAGTGAAGGGTCTAACAATGGAAAACAAATCGAGCTAAATTCTAACAGAAGACAACTTTTTATATAAAGAGCCTCAGCTGCAGGAGATGCACATCCAAAAATCTCATTATATTGCTTTTTTAGCACATGTATTTGCAGAGACATATGAGCAGGCAAAGAAAAATAAGAAGTGTCAATAACACAGCATGATGGAGTTGGGTAATTACAGCTAAATGATTTCAGAATAAAAGTGTGAGAATCGCACAAAGAGTGACTAATAACTTAAATCTAAATCAATACTGAAGGAGATTGCTTTAATAAAAACCCATGTGTCAATATGAAGCTTTAATGAAAAGATTAAATGATTTGCAGTGGTGAGGCAATAATTCTGTTCATTATGATCAATTGTTGTTGTTGTTCTCAGATACAAGCATGAATGTAGAACATGTATGACTGAACCATCATGCATGAAGCAAAAGCCACACTCCTAATGTTACATCCTTTCATCGTGCATATCTTAAATGCACTAGTCGACACATAATATCAGTTTATATTAAATATTTGAAGAACTATTGTCAAAGGCAATAATCAACTCCACCCTTAGAGCATCACCATTTAGTCTTCAACCAGAAATATCTCCTCAGATTACTACAGGTCAACCTGCCCACACAATGTCTGATGAAACCTAACATCCTAGATTATAGAAACATGTATAAATGTAGTCTGAGTCCATGTCTTCCTTAGAATGAATTATTTTATTTTATTTCACCTTTATTCATTCAGGTTAACCTCTTTGAGACATGTAGTCTCATTTTTAAAAGGAACCTGACAGTCTCACTCTTAATTCAGATACAACTGATTTTCAATCAGACCTGCTTTTTGGATGTGCACAATGCATGTTTGGACAGATACTGTGTGTACATTACAATGGGTCATACTAACAGAGACATTTCACAAAATCGATGTTTTCTTGTTTTATTTTTGCTGCATTTGACACTCTAACCCAGAAGCAAATGTTTTTGGAATGAAAAAAAAATGTGTTTTTAAGTTTATAACATGGTTTACAACAATGTGAGGGAAACTTTTTAGTGGTCTACTTTGTGCAAGGCCACTTTTACTTTATGTAGTGCATGTTCAAAAAACAATGACAGTTGAAATGATGCCATAAAACTTTAACTGTGTGCTGAAAATGCTGATTATTGAAATGCAATTTCAGAAATAAAAATATTGTTCAGACAGGTATTCTGAACTACGCTCTTAAGGTTCGTCCTTTGTATTTTGATTTGTCCTCGATGAGAACCTTATTTCTAACTTATCACTGATCTGGCACGGAGTACACTGTAAAAAAAATTTTAATTTTTACAGTAAAAAACTGGCAGCTGTGGTTGCCAGAAAAATTCAGTAAAAAATACTGTGAACTGTAAACATTTTTACTGATCAAACCGTGTTTACTACAGTAATACAGACGCCTTAGAGCTACAGATGAAAAGGCTCTGTCTCCTTTGACTTTTCATCTGTATTATTTCATCTAATTATGATTTGTTCAGTAAAATTTTTTACATGTGCACAGTATTGTTTACGGAATTATTCTGGCAACCACAGCTGCCAGTTTTTTACTGTAAAAATAAAAAAAAAATTTTTACAGTGTAGAGAAAGTGATCAGTTAAAGTATTTTTTCATAAGATCTTTTTATCTTATGCTGTCATGAAGACCTAAGTTCTTGTTTTAGGTTTGCAGAATCATAATCTGATTATTTATGAAGATCTTTGTTTAAGTACCTAAGTGCTTTGATGCTGAATTTAAATCTAAGATGAAAAACTGTTTATAAATTAAAATATTTGTTAACTTAAATAATATTTTAGCTGTTGGATGTTTAAACACATGCAGGCAAAATGTTTTTTTCTCTTATTTTTAAAATTAAATCTTTCATATTTATTGTAGGACATTTTCTAAATGTGATCTTTTTATATTCCCCTTAGATCCCCAGACTCCACACCGCTTTGCCTTTTAAATACGTTTTATTATCTGCCTTCACCCACCTGTCTGGAGTCTGCTTCGTCCCTCTCTCTCTCTCTCTCTCTCTCTCTCTCTCTCTCTCTCTCTCTGCCTTCCTGTCGGTCCGTATCCTTTCTACCTGAGAGCTTAAACCTGTTTCGTCATCACTTTTATGTCCTTCTGTGGCACTTTGTGATCACTCGTTCCCACTGATGCTGTCTATCAGTCAAGGATAGACGTGACTAACAGCTAGCTAAGTGGTGCTAATTGAGCTGTGGCCTGGCAATAACTGCGCCATAGAATGGAAAGTCATTCATCATGACTGCATCAAACGTACAGAAAAAAACAAGAAGGAGGAAGATGAGTGGAGAGGAGGGACAGCTACTCAATAAATGTAGTAAAGACTGAAAAGAAACAACAGTAAAGACTATTTTTTCTTGTCTAAATCTTATTTTGGTCTTTTTGAAGTGTGCAAACGTCACTACAGGACAATGAGCCACCATCTATTACAAATACAGCTGAGACAGAAGTGTGCTGCTGTCAAATTAAGACTGATCCAGTTTCCAGAATGTGAGTGTTTAATAGATGTTATTAGATAAGTCATCACATCAGTATAAATTTTGCACTACAGGGTCATTTTAGCAGAAATGTTAAAATGCACTGAATGCAAAGGAAGTGCTGTGTTTTAATGCTGGTTGGGATTTTTCTATTGTAAATGTAAGAATTGCATATAAATTACCATGTAATGTGAAACTGATTTAGAAAATAACATTGCATGAAACAACATGAAAGTTTAAAGATCTGAGCTATTTTAACACTTTGGTTTGTTTTTTTCTTTTCCTATAGACAGTAGATGTCTTATTTGTGACTGAATTACACCTTGAAGCTATTTTTAAATAAGCCACAGAAACTCAAAAGTAGATGAGAAACTTATAAACCGATCAATAAAATGTTGATAAAATATTATTTTCCATTTCGGAACATTTTTTTTGAAGGGCTCTTTTTACTTGTAGCATCTTTTCAATACATATTTGTAATAAATATGTTATAAATATATAATTGCATGTATAGAAGAAAATGTTAATATTTAAAAATGAAAACTTGCTCTAGAACGGCCACCCAAGATCTCTTTTTCTGAGCTCAAATCCAACATATTTACTGTGTCACATTAAATAAAAAAACTTTGCAGTGTCTGCACAAAATAATTAGCCTTTTCTTGGTTACTGACACTTTTTATTTCATGTGGACTGTCACTGTAAAACAACTAAGATCTCTTGCTGGAGAAAAAAAATAGGGCACTATCATTTTTATGGCCTTGAAGCAGAATAATCAAAGAACCTTTCAGACATCTTATGCACCCACAACTGCTTTGTTCAAGGAATAAGCGCAGCCGCTGCTGGATGACAGGAAGCTGTTGAAAAAAGGAGCTGGTTATGTGAGCTCCAGCGCTACCTCTCTGCTGTGGAGGAGGCCTTCCTCTGACAAATCACTGCCAACGAACTGCTTCCCGGTGCCATTTCCTGTTTGATC
Organism: Callopanchax toddi; assembly: GCA_006937965.1. Classification (NCBI taxonomy): domain Eukaryota; kingdom Metazoa; phylum Chordata; class Actinopteri; order Cyprinodontiformes; family Nothobranchiidae; genus Callopanchax; species Callopanchax toddi. Next base: position 3,005,018 of record SSNR01000050.1, on the reverse strand, counting down.
TCCCACGCGACAAGGTTGCTGGGTTTCACAGCCAGGAAGTTGATGCCTGACTGGAACCACACCCTACAGAGAAGAAACAGACAGAAAGAGAGAGAGGGAGGTTAATATAAAGTTCACATAGGCACATTCTAAACAAAGACGCTGAGTTTTGACAATGAAAGTTAGGAGGAAATTGGTTTTAAAAGATTTCAACCAGCTTGGATGGAATTTCTCTGCCCTGATTTTCCTGCAGATTTTCCTTTGATCTCGGATACGTGCCATGCTTTTTTGGTATGAAAGATCTTTTTAAAATTCATTCACAAAACACGACTCTGCCTCCCACGATGTTCTTTGGTGGGAGAAGAAAAAGGTGTGAAGGGAAGAAGACAATCGAGTGACAGCAGAAGCTCTTATGAAAGTTAATATTTTTCCCTTCCAGTGTTATATATCTGTGCACACGACGAGCAGGAAGCACGCTGAGACTAGAGCTGATAAAATAAAACTAAAACTCTTTATTTTTCCCCCGTTTATTGTGTTTTTGTTTGTTTACAACTTGCTATATATATTCTTATCTTTTATAAATGTTTTTATTTTTAAATCCTTCTTAAGTCCAATTCATTTTCCCTGTTTTCTTTCTTTCCTGTCCCATTTTTTTCTCCAGTTTCTCTTCCTGTTGTTCACCCCTGACTTCCTCATCATTATTTAGTTTATTCCCAACCTGCTTCAGAAACATTCCTTCATTTTGTTGTTTAATCTGTTTGAGTCTTGCTCCTCTTCCTCATCCTTCCACATCACTTCCTTGTTAGTCTCCCAACCAGGATTTGTTTTTCTTTTTTTCAGCTCGTCTTCAAGCTTCTCTTTGGACTTTCATCAATCCTTCCCTTTTGTTATATTCCTTCCTTCATCCCTCTCTCTGTCCGTTCTCAGTTCTTCAGTCTCACAGCGTCCTGTGGTTTATGTCTCTGTGTTCTCTCATCTCGTTCTCTCTATTCTGTCCCGTTGAGTTTTGTTTTATTTATCATTTTGATGAGACCCTCCCTTAACCTGCACCTCAGAGGTGTTTCTCTAACTCAGCTGAGCTCAGTTATAAGTGAGTGCTCTAGCCGAGGTCATTTTGAGAATGATACACAAGTGTTGGTTTTTACAAAGGTTCAGTGCTTTTAGATCTTCGCGTCAGAAGTTTCTATGAAGCTTGACAATTACTTTAGCTTAATGCAACCAGTCAATATTTGCAGTGTTGGCTTTTCTTTTAGAAGACTTCTGAAATTCATCCAGGCATCCTGTCAACCAGCTGACTGGTGGCATCCCAGTCAATAGCATCAGTGTTTGGAGTTTGTCAGAACTTTCCTGTTTTTTCTGTCTGCTCACATCTTGAGTACTGGCTACATGTTCTGAATTGGATTAAGGTCTAGAGAGTTTCCAGGACATTGAGCCAAAGTTCTTACATTTTGTTCCCCCGCCACCTGGTTCTATTGTTCACCAAACCATTTTGGATGATGGGAGATGTTCCTCTGGGAGGATGTTTAGGTGCCCATTCTTTGTTCTGTGATAAAACCTCCTCTAACCTGCTGAGAAGGACTGTGCTCATGAGGCTTTGCTGCTGGCAGGACACGGGACTGATGGGAGAGTTCACCTTTTCTTTCCAGACATTCCTTTTTCTAGATGCCTCAAACAATCAGAAAGATGATTCATCTCAGCAGTCCGATCCCTGAACCTTTGGCAAAAAACCCTAACTGTCCCTGATGCTTTTCTTGGAAAGACTTGACGTCTTTGCTGCCATTCTTGGCACCATGCCATCCTCCAAAAGTCTTCCTGCTGCCATTCCTGAGAAAGCTCTGCACTGTAGGAATGATGAAGTCAAAGAGGATCTTTGTAATTAATGCAACTCTTCTGATCACACTTCATAACATTTTGGAGTTTACTGCCATCAGATTGTAAAAAGGAACCAAACTTCGGTCGTGGTTGTTCACTGTGGGAACTGAAGATTGCAGTTAGTGAACACTAATGGACCTAATGGCTGAACTTTGACAGTCTGTCACCTGGATGTAAAATGGAATTTCTGGGTAAGAAATCATATAAACCTAAAGTCTACTGATAAAGAAATCAGTGGCTGGAAAAACCTTCTCAAAATGATCATAACCTTGAGAACAAGTATCTTTTAGCTAATTTATACAAAAACACAACACACAACCCAAAATCATTTTAGCAGTGAAAGATATTTGTTATGAAATATGACTTCTGCTGGAATGAAAGATCTCCCAAGTTGTTCTGGAGCACTGAGGCATCACCAGTCTCTCATTAAAAATGAAGCATGAAGCTTTAAAGACAGAAAACAGACTTCAGCTTGTTCTCCTTTTAGCTGTGAATTCAGAAGAATTAAGAAGGAAGCTGATCACAGAGGCAGCGGTCTTTATGCTGTTGACCCTTCTGTCATCCACTACATCCCCTTCAAAACAACAACAGCAAAAGGCTGGTCATTCAAGCAGCACACACACACACACACACACACACACACACACACACACACACACACACACACACACACACACACACACACACACACACACACACACACATTATTGGACAACTAAAACATTTTGTGTCTTCTTGTGAAAATTGAGGGTCTGATTTTAGCGGATAAGAAAAAGGGTTTAGATATCCACAAATTAAAATCCAGATTCACAAAGCATGTAGAAAACCACATATAGGATGAAGGATGAATCTTTAAAGTTTTGATGACTAAATCATCTTGGCTATGACAGCTAGAAAAGGATCTAAAACAGGGAAAACAGCATCGTAGACTGCGATAAAGAGACCGTGAAGAAGATAAATTCATCCCATAAATGATCAGAGAGGACCACAGGCTGAACTCAAACTGATATTAGTAATGATGTAATCAGTGCGTCCTTCTTGCCTGTTTGATGCAGGCTGGAAACTTTCTTTGCAAATGTCTTGAGCTCGTAAAGTGATAAAGTTTGTTTGTTTGGTAGATGTAATCATTTTCATTTGATGATGCAGCTCCCCTCAAGTCCAAAAGCCTTTCCGTACTTTTTGTTTTAGCGTGTTTATTTATTCTCACAACACAGAGCTCTCTCTCTCTCTACCTCTCTCTATCCATCCCTCTTTCTCCACATACACAGTTAAAGTTAGTTATGTTTATGCAAACAGATACACAAGCCTAATACAGCCCCTTTTGTCTAGATTGCAGAAACTAAGAGAGATTTTATACACCCAGAAACAGCCCTAGTACCCTGAACCTTTGGGGTATGGTAGAAGTTGTGCTAAACATTTCTGATTAGGGATTCCCAACATTTTAATTTCATCCTGTATTATTTGCATAAACAATGTTCAAACCCATTCAGTCATGCAGCTTCTGTCATCTGAGGATTCAACACTCAGCCAGCAGCTGCAGCAGAACAAACTCCAGAATGGGACAAGAAAACGACCCATAAAGCATTCATCTCAGATTGTGTTATAACAATTACAATCTAAAGCATAAGTGAAATCCCCCCAAACTCTGTGAGAATGTGGGACTGTAGCAGATTTTAAATTAACTCAGCCGACACACACTTACATTTGTGGCATTAAAGGGAGAATGGAAATTGCTCCCTTCAGCAAAATAAAGGGGCAATTTACAGCAATAAAACTGTAAATGTCAGACTGTTTTTAAAGCATTTACATTCAAAGACACAAATAAAACATCCACAGTCCATTAAAACCTGTATAATTAAGAGATTTTAGGTCTGAACAGACCACGGTGCTGTGTGTGTTCCTGCAGCGTCAGCTTTAGTAATCTGTTAATGTTACACATTTTCACAGAGTTTTGTGTGATTTTTGTTTTTTGTGGCTAAAAATTTGACCTATAAAAATAATAAGATGTTAGCCTTTTCATATTTAAATCACTTATATTTTGTTTTGTTAAAAGGAGCTCTCTATCCTGCTGCTGCAGAGGCAGCTGACTGAGTCTAAGTTGCATGGTCTAAGTTAACAGACAAATGAGTTTTAATGTAATGTTTTTAAATACCGGTATATATACAATACACATTACAGCTACTTCTTTTGTATTAGTGGAAGTTAATAGAATTTAAAGCAGCTTTAGCACATTTTTTTTTGTTTTTTGCTGCTGCTTTTCAATCTGCAGCAGCTGCAGCCCTTCATGCCATCCATATATGTAACTAAGTAAATATATTGACTATATTTGTCTAATTCACCTTAGGCACTGGTGAAAATTTGATCAGAAATAAAATAACCTAGTAGCAGTGGCGTCTCGTCATGTAGTGCCGGTAGGTCCCGGCCCCACCAGCCACCAGACGGCGCTGTGGGGATCAGCGGGAAAGAATAGTTTCTTTTTAGACTAAAACTGCATAAAAACCCATTCTGTTACTAAGATATTCTGTTATAAATATCTGTGTAATCATATCTAAGTCTTTGCTTTGATACTGACAAGCTCAGGAGGTTAAATCCTCTTGAAATCCTGGCGAAGGGCCAGCCCCTCGCAGCCTGTCTAAAAGACGAGCATCTGAAAATCACTGTGCGCATGCGCAACACGCTCTCAATAGACACACATGGGGCACGAAGCGCTGGGCCCCAAACCCAGACCGTCCAATTAAAACACTGGAATATCACGCGTGACGTTACCTTCACGTTCGGTGGGAAAGCAGAGCTTCTCAATCTAGTGTTGTTTAGCTCATGAGCTACCAGGACAAAAAGACAATTCGAAGTAGATTTTTTAAAATGATTTGCATCTTTTCTTTTAAAGAAATGAACAACGCTGGTGAGTGAACCTTTATTTGCAATTTCATGTATAAAATAGTTGTTTTCTTAAATTAGATTTAGAATAAATTGCATTTATAATGTGAAAGTTTGTGCTACAGTTATATATTTGAGTTGTGCCCCGCCTAACACATGATGCCAGATGCGCCACTGCCTAGGTAGGAGGTTCCCCAAAATAAGTTTGGGGTGATAATGTTTGGGGTAGAAATGTTGAAAAAATAAATAAAGAAAAAGTAACACATTTGTCCTGTGTGCATCTGTCAGGATTCTACTGTAAATGAGTGTGTGTGTGTGTGTGTGTGTGTGTGTGTGTGTGTGTGTGTGCGCGCGTGTGTGTGTGTCTGTCAACTAGCCTGATGATGGACAGGTCTGCATCCCTAAGCTGCCTCTGTCAGATCTGTGTACAGCAACAGAGCCTGACAAGTGTCTGTGAGTGCTTCTTTTGCTGTCTGTTTTTGGTAATACAGGAAGACAAGCTAACTTCTCCCTGTTCTCTCCTTCACTTTGCCTCTCTCACCTCTCTCTGTATTTATCAGCCTCTGTTATATTTTAGCTGTCAGAGACGCTGCTCTGTCTGGAATCTGCTCCACGCTGTGCCTGATGAATTAACAGCTCATATTTTACAGACATCGCTTGTTTTATTTTCATTCAGTAATTTAATACTGAAAAAAACACAACTTTATTTGCAGCAGAAAACATGATCAGTCCCCTGATGACACACACTCACAGTAACGTCTTCCCCTGTTAGTCAATGAGCAGCTCAGAGAGCATTACAATTGATTTTCCTTTCCCTTTATTTCAGAGCAGTGCCTTGTTTATGGTCACATCAACATTCGATTTTCAAGAAGGAAAACATAAAGAGTGAGTGGAGAGAAAAAGTCACATGGATCTGTTTAAATCAGGTGAAAGTAGGAGAGGAGTTTTGCACGTGAAATGTTTCTGGCACTGTTTTTTCTTGTGTAACTCTGTGTATAGAGCAGAATCTGAAAAAGTTCTGAGATTTTTTTTGTCTTCAATTACTTAAAATGTTACTAAAATAAAGTATTGCTTTTTTTTCTCGTTTGACTTCATGACCCACAAGCAGAAGAGCTTTCTTTGGCAGAATTTTTTAAAAAGTTTTTATTATCATTATTATTAATAATATTATTATAAACAACAACAATAATAACAGTACATTTATTGTAGTAACAGTAGTTGTGGAACTTTGGATTTCTGCATCTATGCAAAAAATATGACCACTTTCTGAATGTGAAACTAATAAAGTACTTTTTTTGCCAGGGTTTGTGGGCTAAAATAAAAAGTAGAAGATGAAGAATAGATAGAAGAAAATGAAGAAGCAGAAGCAGAAGAAAAAAACTTTTCTCAACAAATTGTCTCCCACTAAAATACATTTTTCCACATGAGCCATGAAGGCAAAAAATAAAAGTGTTGAACTAGAAAACGGACCATCCTTTAAATGTTCCCTTTTCATTTTTTTTTTAACCTTTCAGGACTTCCATAAATCACTTCTCTGTTGCTGTTGAGCAGAACCTTTCAAAAATACCAGTTTACTGCAATAATACAGGATTACAAAATACATGTCAGTTTCTCACCCACCTCTAAAGTAACTCTAAATCTGTTTTACTGTTTAAAAATATGAGTTAAAAGTCGAGGAGGAGAGAGAAGAATTTGAATGATGTGATGTCTATTTATAGTTCACACCTGCCTCAAAGGATTACCGACCCAGGAAACTAAACAATATGTTCAGGGACTTGATAACTAATTATTCACCTACATTCACTCAACGCTATCCTTAAATGTTCTTCAAATACACTCTGGTTTAAAAATGTCAAAGAAAGAAAAATCTTTGTCAGAAAATAGAATGAATTTTTAAAAATGTAATCGCCTGTCAGGATTTGCCAGTGGACCATTTTTATTCTCTCGAAAATTAAAATCAGCATAAATACCATGTCATGCAACAATGTAAATCACTAAAAGTCTGGATTTTAGTTAAAAACTGTAAAATCTCTTCAAGACGCAGATCATTTTGAAGAGATGACAATAAAAGAAAACAATAAAAGAACAATCCATCCAAACACTAACGCCAAATCCACGCTTAACCCCTCACAGTACAGACGCCTCAGTACAGACGTTCTGTTCAGGCTATAGTTTTGTGGCAAACCTTGCAGTGATTAGTTGAGATTTCAACATCACAGCTCACGTGTTCAGGTCATCAAGCCGACCACCTTCAGGGACGACCAACAATTCATCATGTGCCAGTCTTGAGTAGACGTGCCAGACGGTGTTTGTGTACTTTGCCTGGATTTTCCTCTGTAGTAATGTTGACCTTCTGTCCGCCCGACCCTTTTGCCTCGTCTTTCCACTCACTTTATCACTTTTAAATTAACCTTCCAGGGTAAACAGTCAGCAAGTGTCTTTTTGTCTTTGTTGTTCTTTTATTTGGCAACATTCATGGGACTTTTTTTATATCTTTCTGCAAGTTTTGTAAGTTTGTTTAGGTTCTAAGAGAAGAAAAGAAAAGAATGAGGTAAGAAATGTGGAAATTTAGGGAGGGATATACAAAAAATTTTTTTTTTTTTTATAAAAATAAGGTCAATTGCTCCAGAAAATCAGACAAAATGAAAAAAATTGCAACAAGAGAAATTTCCCAACAGTTGCACAGCTGGCTTGTTATAATTTGTTCACTATTAAATAATGAACCCAACAACTATAACGTGTTGCTAATGTGTCCTAAACAAATTCAGCATGATTCCAACTGACGTTTTGCATGTTTTCTTGAAGTTATACAACAAGTGGTTGACATTCATAACCCAGTCAGAAAGTTGCTCTACAGTTTCCTAATTTTTGGCCCATTAAACATGTCAGGGGATTTATACAGCTGAAGTTTAGAGAGTTAGAATAAAACTGAAATAAAGCCCAAACTCAGAACAAACGTTTTACAGTTTCAGTTTAAAATTCATTGGGAAAAAATGTGTGTACTCTGAACTTTGAACTTTTGTTAATTTATAATTTAATTTTTATCATTTTTTGGAGTCTGCAATAACAATCTTTGCTTATCCATATTCTTGAATGATCTGACCACGTTGTCAGTGTACGGCCACTGCAGTGACTGAATGCCACTTGGGACAAATGTGTCAGCAGGACAGCTTCTGCAGCAGCAGATCCAGAGCCATATGCTGTGTGTCAAACAATGTTTGCTGTGTACAAGGCAGCAGAATAAATTAACAACAGATATCGGCTGACTTAAGTTGCTTTTGGAACAAACATCTTGCAGAATCACAGGTTGTGTCAAAGAGCGACGTCAGACATCGAGTAAAAACATGCCAAGAAAACTGTCTAGTGCAGAAGTGTGAGGTCTGAACAAGGAGGAGGAATTATTTTACTTTTCAGAGATAAATTGCAGAATTTTAAGTAAAATTTGCTGCCCCAGTGTTATGGTCTGGCTTGGGAGGCCATAACAATTGGGGGCTCGTCCGGGATAAAATTAAAGGTCTAAAGGATTGGAGTGTAACACCTACACACTAAAGCATGTAATCTGAGCAGATGAACAATTGATTACAATTATTACTCAGTTCAGAAGTGACCACTTTCTGCTTATTAAGGTTATAGAAGCAAGCGAGAGAATTCCTCATGGAAACTTTCACTGGTTGCCTCTGAACTTCACTAAGAATCCTTGACGGTTAAGATATTCAGAAGCAATTCATGAGTTAATGTTGCAGCTGTGGCGACAGTAAATAAAATAACCCCAATGCAGATCAAATTCAACGCAACAGCTGCATGTTCCTAAACACACTCAGCAGAGGCAACCTGCACTCGACACGAATGGTGTTTAAATGAATCAGCTGTCAAATCATTAAATCTGCTGTTCTGCTTCTTGAAGACAGAAGGAAAACAATCTGCTGCTGTGATCCTAACAATGGGAAGACTCGGGGTGACTTATTACATGTGAGAAGTTGTCAACAATTTGGAAAACTGTCAAATAAAAATAAAAACTTTTATCAGATTTTTATATTTGTGTAAATTTTTTAAAAGTATTGATTTGAGGAATTGAACACCATTCTTGGTTTCTCAGATTATTGGTAAATCAGAGGAGTCATAATTTTTTGTAGTATACTTTTAACTGTTTTCCTTATTTGTATATTCTATAAAAAATATATAATGAACTAGGAGTCACAGTTTGGTCCCTTATTTTGCTGAATTAGATGTTTAGACGTTCTGATAAAATAGCACTTTATATACAGTATATATTCAGCTCTGTGTATTTTATAAATTATAGTCAAGGTTCTTTCCTTCTAATGAATGTAGCTAAAACATCAGTATTTCTGCAATTATGCAGTAATGTGTGGGACATTTACAATCACATATTTTCATGCAGGACGTTGACAATGTAATCTGCAGGTCTTGATGTTTGGATACTGGATTTCTTTCCAATGCAAACCCTCACACATGGAATCGAGCCGCCCACACTTCTTCCCACCACACATGGGATTAGAACAGCATATTTTTCTGTAAACAAAGACACAGACAATGGTGGTGGGCTGCTGGCTGCTGTAGAAGCTTCAAGCTTGTCCTTTGGGCTGCTGTCCTAGATTAGCAATGTAGCAACAAGCAAGTCCGCTTCTAGCAGGTGAAGACAAGAATGGTGAAGACAGACTTTGAGTACAGGATGAGATCTCGTTAGAATAAAGAGAAACACTTTATTATTCACATGGTACGTTAGCATCACTTCTTTGCTAGTTTATTACTATTATTATTATGTTTTTCTGCAAACTTGTCAGCTCTAAAGTATTGAAAGATGGTCAAATTCAATTCTGAATAACAAAGATAAAACTGAGGGTGTGATATATTCAAATTAGGTCTTCTGTTTGTGCACATCACATTATATTATAGTAAAAAAAAAAAACAGGAAAAAAAATCAAAATTGTCTCATTTGGAGACCGAGGTTTTTATTTAAAGCAGCCGGTTCGTCATCCTATCAGATTTGTTTCTATTGGGGGGGGGGGGGGGAA
>SSNR01000050.1:2941473-2995247 GCA_006937965.1 Callopanchax toddi | reverse complement strand
GGGGGGGGGGGGGGGGGGAAATGGATGCTATCAGCTCTGTGATTGGTGGACATTCAGCATAATCATACAGGGCATTGGATCTGATAAGTAAACCGTCTCAAATGACAGTAAAACCAACATTTCTCCCCTAAGTGGGTGGACTGTGTTTCCTAAACTTTATCATGTGACGTTCTCTGAGGGGATGAGAATCTTGTCATTCCATCAGAATGGCAGCTGCCAGTCACACTGAGAACACGAGTGATATTATTGTTAATCTCCTAGGCCTACTGCTCTAAGGATGAACTTGTATTAATGCAGTGAGGTAAAATGCCAAAATAAGACCCACAGCAGGTTTGAATTTGAAGCAAAACATCAAAACTCTCAGAAATATCCTCAGCTGAACTAAAGCCGCTCGGTGTTACTGCTGGGATTGGTTGCTTTTTTAACTTGAAGGTTACATCTCCCGCTTTTTCATTGGTTTTTATTAAAGTTTTATTCAGAATGGTTTGATGATGGACTTAAACTGTAATTAATTCGATCAGGTGGTGAGTAATCTGCTCACCATGCTTTAACTCAACACACTGCTGCTGTTTTCTCTATGACTACATTTTATTGTAAGACATTACACTTTAATAGAGAATAATTTATGAAGTCGTGGGCCACAGTGTGCTATCATTTTCTTATTATTTTTAAACCTAACTAACCTAAAATGACTGTTTTTCCTGAAGAAGAAACACATCAGCTGCTCTTTTCCTCACAGAACAGAGTGTGATGTGTCCAACAGACACCTGAGTAGGATTCTTGTTCGACGTTTGTTTTCAGTAGACTCTCACTCACTAGTCAACCAGTTTTAAGTTGCACCATCAATTGATTTGTGTGAGAAGACATTCAGTAGGTTTGTTGCTTTTTAACCCAAGGAGGGATTGAATGTCAGGGGTCAGAGTTCACCACTGATTTATAGTCGTTATGCTGTACCTCGCCTCCTCTTGACTACCAACTAAGTAATAAGTTAGAAAATTAGTCAAACTATTGTATAATTCTAATAAATCCTGAAACAAACATGAACAAATTGCAGACTCCTTTGACTTGTGAGTGCCTTTCACACTTTCTGCATGAGAGGTGACTCAAAATGTGTTAGTTGGGTCCAACCTGGTCAACCTACTGATTATAAAGGAAAACAGAATGATGGATTGGAGCGAAAAGAGGCGAGGAGATGGAATCTTAACAAGTTGGCAACAATGTTCAAAAACCGGAGTCTCTGGTTTGCTGCTGCTCCGACACAAAGCAGGAAAACAACCTTAACCTTGAACTCTAGTGTTTGAATGTTAAGTTCTTTCATTTACAGGGAATAGAAACCATTAGTACTAGGAAATAAAAACAACACAATAAAGAGTTCAGAGAATATCAATGGAGATTCAAGCTGTTTATTTCAAGCCTGTGATCGCTGGGTGTTTTCAGTGGTGCTGATGCTCCTGTTGTTTGGAACAATGGTGAGCCTTACAAGAATTTTCTTTGAATGTTACCTGATTTGATTTTCTTCCATCTAATGCAAGACTTCAACAAAATCCTGCTGCTTTTGAGAAACATGTCAATCCTAAACAGAGATCAAAATAAAGCAGTTTCCTTTTTAAAATGAACTTCAATGGAGTTTTCACAAGTATCATTTGTTTACGTTGGTTGATCAGTTTGTTTCATAGTTTTTTTTTGCACAGAAACAATTGCAAATGCACCAACATGTCACTAACAAGCAGCAAGAGAATATTCCGGCTGCTTAATGGTCAGATGTGTCTGGAAGTACAGGAATCAGGTGCTGTATTCACAGCCTGAGGGAACATCCCCTGATTGTGTGAGCTCTTGGTTCATTTTTGGCTATAGTTTCTGAAGTTTGTGTACTCACATCCAAGAATGCAAAGCAGACCTGGCTACAGGAAGGCCTTTGGCTCAAACCTGCAGCATAAAGCTGATGGTTGTATCAGACTGAGTTGGACCGTTTTCACACTAAAGGAACTAATCTGGACTTTATTTGGAGTTGCACCAAGACCACCTAATGCAAAACATCCTGCTGCACCTTAGTGTGATTACAGTGTTTGATTTAAACAACCCAAACACCACAGGAGGGAAAATACCCCAAGAGACACAATGAGCAACAATAAAAATACAACTGTAATCGGAAAACTTTATTTGAGTACGTCTTGCTCACCTTCATGTGAATGATTTCAGTCCTATGAATAGTTCTAGAAGTTCATCAACTATTAAAAGTTTTAAATTAGTGCCAGGATGGCAACTTTCATTCAACAGTTGTGTGTTTATTACTGTGCAACCTGGTATTGATTAATTACAGCGTGCCTTTTGATTGAAAGCAAACACATTTCTCATTCCGTTTCTCCTGACTGTGCTCTGCTGCGTATAGGCATTGATTCTGACAAGCTTCATTGCACCCACACAAAAAGAACGTTGCAAACGTTGAACACTAACAGGCACAGAGACCGCTGCACACAAACACACAGCTATTTCCTTAGCCAAGCAAGTAAAGTTACAGGTTGCCGCAGACTCTAACAATGATAACCCGGGTACCAGTCGGCAGGAAAAACAAACAGATACGCATGTCAGCAAAACCAACAAAAAACAGGCTCCATCCACTAACAAAGCTGGGAGCACAGGCTGTATAATAAGAGGGCAGCTGGAGTTTGAAGTGTGTTTCAGGAAGTGAAACAGCAGTACATGTCATATCAGCCTGATGTCCGGAGAGGAGCGCTGTCAGGGAGACTCACACACCTACTCATTCTCACACAGCTCATCATGAGCAGGTGGAGTAGGAGCTTGTATAAGTACCGGTCTCAGCAGGTCTGAGAGCTGTCTCAATACTTTTACAGAGAAAAGGGTTTAAACGGGGGAGGCTGGGGGGTCAAAGCTAAGATTGTGTAAGAACAATTGTGAAAAAATGCCACAAGGGATAAAACTGGGAAGCGATCATATGAATAATACAACCAGATAGATTCCTCGTTCTAATTGGGACGCAAGTTCTATAAATCCAACATAAAGCAGTAAAAGTAAAATCAATAAACATTAAGGTACAGAGAGAAATGTGAGACGTAAAAGCAACAAAACTGAAAAATAAAAGCATGAAATGACCATGAGACTGCAGGAAGAGTAGGATGTACATAAAGAGATGAATTAAGAGGGAAATAGAAATGACAGGAAGGCTACAGTGACCTTTAGGAGCTGAAGAGAAATGGATAAACAAATACGGTTTACGTCATGTCTTTGTATATGTTGCACGCAGGTATTTGTCTCTGCTTCAGTCGGCTATTTGACAGACGTCTCCGTGCCACCCTGTCTGTCGTGGGTCCAGGTGTTCCTGTGTGATAAGAGCTCCACCCCGACTCCTCCTCTCCTCCCTCGACCTGGAAACCCCCCCCCCCCCTCATCCTGGTCTGATTGAGGCTACTAATTCAACGTGCCACAGACGAAAAGACTGTTTCCGCTTCGTCAGTCAACTCTTTGGAACGCATTCAACAGAAACATCCAGTGTAGACTTTTCGAACTACATTCAATGAGCAGACTGAATTTATCTGCAGGGGCTGACTCATCTGCGCTGCTATAAGGTGTTAAACATTAAAATGACAAATAGACGCAGTGAAAGCCTAATGGAGAGGGAGAACTGAGGCGCTGGTTGGAGAATCACACACTCTTTATGACTCCGGAGAAAGAAAATCTGATTAGAAAAAGGAGTGAAAGGCCTTGTTTGCATCTGATGTTGAGTGGGCAGAGTTTACATGGACGGAATCAAAACGCAGAAAAGACGTTTTCAGACCTGATCATCGTAAAGTTTCAGCCCTTTTAGGGTCTCTGAACATATCTTTATGTTTGTTCAACTTAAACCTGGATTCAAACACAAATCAAACACATTGTGTGATGACTGCTGGACTAAGAACAGAGCAGTTTGTTTCCATAGTCTTCATCCCTGAAAGCTGTAACAAATCCATGTAAAGATGTGCTTTAACTAGTCTTCCAAACACTGGAGCCCCATCATGCTAGAACCTCATCATCATTCAGCCTGTGGAGTAAGATTTATTACTCTGTATTTTATCGTTTGCAGCTGGGTTTTCATTAATTCATTCCCTTGTTTATGTTGAAAACATAAAAGTTTATTAATGTCAAGGTAAAAAAAACTAATATGTTTTGTTTTACCAGTATTTTTTTAACCATTTTTTCTTGTAGCATACTGAATTGGATTACTAACATGTGACAGAACCAACAGCTCATAACTGTGTTTCTACAGTGGTCCTGTAATAAGCTGGTTATCTACTGGTTAGCTGGCATGCCTTATTGTGTAAACTGTAATCCTATGTGCACAGCAGGGCTCTCGCCATCCCTTTACAGGCCCGTCTGAAGGAAGCCATGAGGAACATTAACACTACACTGACCATCGTGTAAATACAGTTCCTAAACAAACTGATGAAGCTACTGATGGTAAATAAAAAGGGCTTCGGTGTGATGCTGAGGCGTAATGTCTAAAAAAGTAGAGGACACGTGCTCCTCTGAGCAGCTTCCAAGTGGGATTTTTTGGATGTAAATAAACTAAATATATGTAAAAAAAAAAAAAAAAAGCCTGTTACTAAAATGTTGCACATAGTACCTTTTTGAATAAATAAGACAATGAGAACTATTAAAAACAGCTACTTATGCTCCCTTGGTCTCTGCTGCGTCTCTTTTCTTAGGGCTGAAACCCAGAGGAGACGTCAGCGCCGCGGTGCGGTAGCGCCGATTCTTTGGGGAGTCTTCTGGTCTCACAGGACACGTTCCTGAAGCGGAGCGCCATTGAACGCTGCTTGCAAAATCACGTGATGTCACAATATCTCTCGGGAACTGAGAACAGGAAGTATGAAGTGCTTCTTTTGGTCTTTATGTGGTCAGAACTAAAGTCATGTTTTGTGTCTTTTAATTCTTCAACAATAGATAAGTGAGCTATTTATTGGAATAGTCTGTTTCTAAAAGCTCAATTATGTCAGTAAAACACAATAAAACGCTCCTCGTCTGTGTATTGACAGTTTTTGTACCAGTAGCGGTTCAGCGTTTTGTCATAATGTTTGTGTCATAAAGTACTCCACAATGTTGTGTCTCAGCTGCGCCACAGCGCTGAAATAGAACTGGAGCGTATCTTCAGCGCTGCAGCGTGGTCCGGCACTTCTGGGACACACTGTGAGTCCACTCTCACTGACTACAATGGGTTCATTTTAAAATCACGGCTCCTATGGGTTTCAGCCTTTAGTCTCTTCAATGAACTCCTACCTGATGACAGCACCAGTAACTAGTTCCAGTTTGACCTCTTTCACAATGTTTTAATGTTAAAGTTTCATAAAAACACGACTAACTAAAAGTTAACGGAGCGATCACAAACAGCGACACCCTGTTAGAGCGCTCTCCTGATGGGGGAAACCTGGTGTCATCCTCTCCCTCTCCTCCCCTGTTCCCCACCAAGAGAGGAGATGTCAAAAACAAAGAGGAGATGTTCAAAAAGTAGAGAAAGAAAAAACATGAGAAAAGAAGAGATGTTACAAAAGTTTGATTTCTGCTGCTTCACAATTGGTGGAAGTTAGTGTTGTATGTTCTTAAAATCTAACTGTTATCGCTCGTCTCCCTACAGTGATTGTGTGTGTGTGTGTGTGTGTGTGTGTGTGTGTGTGCGCGCGTGTGTGTTACAGTGGCAAGTTAATGACTGCCAACATCCATCAAAAGCATCCATCTGTAATACTGTTGTTAAGAGAAAGTCTGAATTTGAGCTAAAATCTTGATTTCACAAACGACTCGAAGCCATCATTCCTCGTGTTTTGACTAGCCTTTATAATAATGTATGTAATTATAATAACGTCTGTAATACAAACCTCACATTGTATTTCAGCTCTAATTGATCCTGTTTATATGATAAAAGTTGATTTTATTGCCATGTCCCTTAAAATCAATAGTTTAATTAAAGTTATTGAGAAACCTGCAGCCTGATTTAACCATAAGCATTGGCTCATTTCTTTAAGATGTGGTTAAAACCTTAAAAACACCATAAGAAGTGTTTGTTTTTCATCAGAACTGAATATAATAACAAGGTTGTACACAATGACAAAAACCAGATGATGATTATGTGATGCTGGAGCTCTGCGTGTCATTGTTTCTCTCTTTATGGGTTGCAGTTTTATTGCTCCTGTTCATTGTCGCTGCTGTAAAAACAGACAGAGTATTGACTTGCTGTAAATTTGCCAGTTGGCTGCAAACAGAAGTATGAAGGAACGCCTGTGTTATTCTGTCACTGCTGTATTTAAACTATAACTGGGCAACCTTTAGCTAAACAGGATTGTTGTAGAAAGACATCGAGTCAGCAGTCTGTTTACAGCCTGGTTCTGCTTTCAAAGCTGCTTTTTTTCCTTCAAATAAAATACAAATACCCACTGATTAACTCCAACTTGTATTTATTCTATTGTCATCAAATTTTCTCTGTTTCTCTCTCTCTTAAACCCAAACTCCTGATTTCCATCCTCCCCGCTCGCCTGCCTCAACTTTTTACATTTAATCCAAGTCAACGCCTACTCTCGTCTCTCATCCCTCTCACTTTCCCTTCCTCCATGTTTCAAACTTCTTCAAATCAAACTCCTCGTCTTCCTGCTGGCTCTGATGCGCCTGTTTCCGTCTCTTTTTGCTACCATTAAGACTCTGTCTCCAGCTCTTATGTAACTCCACATTAAACTCTATAGGTGTTTTCTTGCATCCCCGTGTCAGTCGCAGAAGTTGTGTAATCCTTCTGCGTCTGATTAGTGGGGGAAAGCCCACTCGTGTCACTTGCTGCATGTCTGAAAGTTTCAGTGGGTTGTTATGGTGGAAAAGAGAGAAAACAAAAAGAAAAGGGAAAAAATGTTCGAAGATACAGGAGATAGTCTGTATCAGTCACTGGCAGAGAGGATTGTGCAGCTTCTATGCTTTCTGTGAGCTATATTTATTTATTTATTAGTAGTATAAAACACAATGAAACACTAAAGATTAAATACTTGTTGAGCTGGTAAATAAATCAGAAAATAGATTAAATTGAAACGATTTAGTTCACAGATCTCTTAATGTGCACCTCTAAACACATCATGGGTTTTTATTATTAGCACTATTTTGGAATAATAAGAATCAAAATGGAATGTTAAGATAATAAAAATATAACAACACTTATTGTAATGTACTTTTTTTGTTGGATTGTCACCATATTTTTTGTTTTGTTGTTTACTTGGATTTGTTGTTGTTTCTGTTTGTTTTTTCAAAGAATCCAAGTTGCTACGATTTTAGGGTTAAAACTACAGTATGTGTGTCTTGGGTGAATGATTACGTAACATAATTAGTTTTTTCTCTATAGTCTGATTAACTATTAGAAATAATACAGAAAGTGTCTTATTGAGCAAAAAAGACTAAAACATAGATTCATATAGATTATTTATCCCAAAAAAAAAAACAGATTTAATGGTAAATAAATTTAATAATTTCACCTGTTCAAAATCATCTGAGGAACAGAAGTGGAGAAAATCCAACGCAATCAGGAGACCACTTTATTATGTTGAACTTTTTAGAACTTAAATGCGTTTTGTGACAATCCAAATCATGCAGTGAAATAAACAGATAGCTTAAAAGATTGTTTAGGAAAAACAAACCAGCAGCACAAAGAAACATTAAATGAGAAAATGGTCAACCAGCAGGTGATGGGTGAGTTCTAAATGTCGTGTCAGAACTGGGTCCAACTTGAGCGTCTTTTGTTCTTTAACGTCTAGTAAAGAGAGTTTTGAGTGAGTACAGGGTTTCCAACACGCTGCCCTCAATACATGGACGTACTAATGTTTCATCCACACTCTAAAAAGAGTATTTGGGCTGTAGTTCAGTTGATGGACTTATTTACCTAAATCTGACCTATTATTTTGGTTTAGTCAGAACAACTTAAGTTTTTGGGTTCAATCAAAGTAAAAGTCAGTGATATTCACATTGAAGAAAAAGATACGTTGAACCAACTTAATTGAATTGTTTCAACTGGTAACAAGTAATTCAATTAAGTTTATCCAACTTAAATTATTAAGTTTGTTTAACTTGAAAAATTTAAGTCAAAACTTACTCAAATCATTTAGTTTCGTATAAATCAAAAATTCAAATCTCTCTGCCTGAAATTTATATAAATTCAACTCAAATTATTAAGTTCTCCAAATTGAAAAACTGAATTATCAAAAACCACATTATCAATTACTTTGAACTTTAAAAACTGTTTAAATGTAAAGCATCTTAAATGTGTGTTTTAGCATGTTATTTTAGTTTTTAGTGTAAAATACTTCCATTGTGATTGATCACCTAAAGTATCTGCTCATTTCCAGTTTCTCAGGAGGATTTCCACATAGTAAAACATTCCTGCTATAACTCATAATATCTGAGCTGTAAGTGCAGACTGGGGGTGTTACTGAATTATCTAATTTACTAACATCTGAAAGGAGGAGGCTGAAGGAGCTCACACAACCAAAGAGACTTGGTTTCATTACCAATGTCAAAGTTGAATTTCAATTAACTAACATCTGTTTAATGGGACCTTTATGCTTCATTCTATTTTTATCATCTATTGATCTATCAGCTCTACAACTTGAAACTCTAGGTTTGATTTAGAGAAATGACTTCATTTCTTGAAAAAATCAAGCAAATTAAAGCTAAAACTAAAAGGTCTGCAGAATCAGCAGCTTTCAAATGCAGCGCTCCAGAAACAGATCACACCTTCATCATCTGGTATTTAGCTCACGTAAGAAACCTCTTCAATGGTTACTTTACATCATTTTATCAAATGAGTCAATGCATGAAATCACTTTAGATATAATAAGTAATAAAAATATATTTTTTATTATTATTTTGCAGGCTGATATGCTTAGAAATATGTAGTTATGTTGTTGTTTTTAAACACTTTTATTCTTGCAGTATCCTGAGTCTAATGTACACTACGAGTACAATTTGTTGTGAAAAGGTTCCAGGCTGTTATTGTTCAAAATCAGCTTGTTGTGCAAGGTTTTGATGCTGAGTGACTGAGAGAGATAAAATGCTTTTTGCTTTGTTTTAAAAACAAATCTACCTGCAGCAGGTCAGTCTGACTTTTCATGAACTGGATTCAAAAAACAAGACACAACTATTTGTTCAAAACTCTCAAAATAAGGCTTTTTATCCCATGAAAGCACCAGAAACATCACAGACTGCACAGATTATGGATTATATGTGTTTTAATTGAATGCGTTCTGGCATCTATCACTCTATGCCTTATAGAGTAAATGTGTGTTGGTTTGTTTTTATGCATTTCATCAGCATCCTGTCTGTTCGTGCTGCTTCCATCATTTATTTTATTCACTCTTTTTGTTTAATTCCTTGTTAAATAGCAGAAGAAAGAAAATAAATACTGTTAGTAAATTATGTAGATTAAAATCTGAGTGTTTGTTCATAGAGTTTTTTTATTCTGTATATATATTTTTTCTTCTGTTCCTCAATCTTTCTATACCTCCAGGGTCTGTAGATTTGTGTCCTCCTCTGATGCCACCCACTGCGGATCATATTATGACAGCTTCTGGGAACAAACACACCAAGCAGCGCATGGCATCGTACCCCGCAGTTTGATTCTTAAAGCACCACGATCCTGGCAGCTTGGTCTCAACTATCGGCAAAAACTTTTGAATTCGGTGTTTGAGATTGAGAGCGCGTGAAAATGAGTTTATGAATATTAACACGTTAGTCACAGACGCTGGCAGATTCCTGCAACGCGCTGCAAAATGGATACATAAATATGTTTATGTGAAGCATGTTTCTTTAGAACTTGCATATATTCACCTTAGCTTTGAAAATAAACATTTTAACTATAAAATAACACAAATACCTTTACATTTTTTTCATGCAATTCTTACATTTGGTCTATGTTTATTAAATTAACTGAGAAAGCTGACAAGAAATAGACTAAAATAGTAAAGGCGAATGGCATTTCTGTGTTCTGAGGGGAACAGTTATCATTAATTTGGTTCTTAAACACTCTTTTATTCATGCCCACTGGGAAAACTTCAGGCAGACCTAGTGGTTTCTGGATAGATTTGATGAAAGCCTTTTAGCCCAGAGACACCCCAGAGTCCCCAGGAGGAGCTGGTGATGGATCCTGGGAGAGAAACATTTCCAGATTTTCCTCCCACACTTGTTGCTTCTATGACACGATGTCAGCAAAGTGAACAAAACAGGGAAAAAACATTTTCTGTTAACTTGTATTTTTCGGTGTGAACAGGAAAAGTTGGTTGCTCGATCATAAAGTGGAAACAAAAACAAATGCGTGGTCAAAAACATAGAATTGAGTCAAAAAGAACTTCTTCTTTGTGTTTTATAAAGTTTTGTCTGAACCTGTGTGAATATGAATATTTCATTTGGAGGGAAACATGCTGACCAGACAGTTAACGACCACAGGAAAAGTTCTCTTTTGTCCCTGAATTCCCATTTTCAGCTTTTAGCTCTACATTCAATTTGTATCATGTTCACTCTCAGACTCTTCTTCCTGTCTGCTGGATTACTCATTATCCAGGCCATTTTCTGTGATCTAATCCATCTCTCCTGCTTTCTCTATTCTCCACTGGAGCCGTTGTGTTCCTCCCTCCCTCCCCCTTCCTCTCTAGCCCTCCCACATGCCACCTCCATGCTGGAGGACTCATTATGCAGACCAACTCTCCCTCTGTCTCTCTTATCACTCTCCACTGGAGGACTCATTACTGTCTCTCTGTCCCTCTCTACTGTTTCTCTCACGTGTTCTTTCTTTATATCTTAATTCTTCTGCTCTGCACACAAAAGCAGACATGTGCAAACTTCTCTTTTGGATTAAATACCAAGCATTTATTCCCTGATCCTCTTTTTTTATTTTTAATGAAGCTTTTCTAATTGTCTAAAAAGTCGATCTACAGACGAATCTCCAACCTAAACCTTCATTTTAAATATGTCTCATCATTTTGCTAATGTTTTTCATTTTTTGGTGAAAGTTTTTTGACATGAAGCAAACAATCTGCATGTATTCTGGCAATTTAATTATACAGATGATCTCCTTTAAAGTCCCATCCCTGAACTGGTTAACTGACCTGCTTCATTCTTATTCTAAAAGATCCCCCATCAACATTCAACCTGTTGTCTTTCTGCACATTAAATCCGCTTATGCATCGCTGCTCCTAGAAGAAAAAAGGAATTCTGAGAAACCATTAAAACCTTAGACACAAATTTAAATAGCATCAGATGCTCGGGGCGCTATTACACCTTCATGCAAAAAGGACCAATAAAGATGAAACTGTGGCTTAATTAAGCTTTTTATTGCCTCTGGTTCTTTGTTTGATTCTTTTAATGTCACATTCGAGAACACTTCCAGTTTTTAGTTCAAATAAATTCGTCTTGGCAAACCGGCGTTTTATTTTTGCCACCAGAAGAGTAAAAGCCTTATTTGTTTGACAACACAGTTTTGAAACAGACATGTGAAACAAGCTAATCAGCATAGAAAGACAAAAAAATGAATATATTGTACAAAAAGTACCGTCATTCAGTTCATCTTGCACTGAACTGCATTGAACATTGTGTCAAAGAATCGGCCCCACGAGTACAAATAAACCGGTTATACGTATGTCTGTCCATGTGTTTGTGTGCATGCATGTGTGTGTGAATGAATCGAATTCAGTGTGTGCGTGCGTGTGTGTGTGTGTGTGTGTGTGTAAGGTATCCTTGCAGATCATGTTCCATGGGCAGATAAAGATGGGTCCCTCCACAAGGCTGTTGGGCGACTAATCACAAGATGACTACTTAAATTAATTAGCTGACTGTACAGCACACATAATAAATGCTAATGAGGAGAAACAGAGGGAGTAGAAGGGAGCTGGTGAGAGACAATAGACGAGATAAGTGTTATAGGACTATAGACAAAGACATTAAGAAGAAATAGACTTCTCTTTATCGTTCCTCGTGTACGTTTTTCGAACTTGTTACATATTTGCCCACACTACTCATTTCCTTTTCTTTATCTTGCAATTTTCTTTCATTACCAGTGAGATTTGTACAAATATAAAGATTTGCACGCACAGGAACTCAGTGTTTTGACTTCATAAGAAACTCAATGTAAGAAAGAATTTAAGAGGACAGAAAGAATATAAAAGATCAAACATGCCACATGCGACTTAAGTGTGAGAAAAGGAGTGCATATGGGTATGAATGTGTGTAAGCTGGTCCTTTTTTTTTGCAAAGCACTGCTAAAATTAGATGTGAGGGGGGTTTGCTGAGGAGAAAAGACTGTAGAAAACAGAATAAAGACCAGAGGCATCCAACGCTTTTGTTTTTCCAACAAATATTTTTATCATTTGTTTACAGTGTCATACAGTTTCAGCTCCAGCCATGGGGATGTCTCCATGCTCATATCTTTATTACTTTTAAAAGTATGCTCTAAAATTTGCATAGCATGGCACGAGATCATGCACTGCTACGGAATAATATCACCATATAGGATACAGCACACAATAAAACGGGCCGATATCGATGGGAAAAGATGTACAATCAAGATAAGGACGAAAGAAACGAGTGGGGGACGTAGAGGGGAAGTGGAAACAGAAAGGAATTGGACAGAAGTGGGGGTTTTGCTATGAATAATAGCCCATTCATCAGCTCTAATTTGCTAGGCTAATGTTCTCACTGAGCTTAATAGAGAGATTAGCTGGCAAATTAGCACTGATAAACGAGCAAACATGAAGCATGGTGGTCAATCATGGAGCCCGCCATGCATTCACAGCATACCACATGAATGGGAAGCATCTGTTCTAAATGCAATTTTAGCAGCAATTAACTGGCCCTTGCAACCAAACTTTGCAATTGAAAATATGAATGCAAAAGATGGGAAACAAGACTTTGAAGCAATCAAGCCAGCTGTATAAAATAAATACAGATTGCATAAATACAGCCTAGTTCCAAAAGAAGAATCACAATGGAGGAAAGAATGTTAAGATACAGCGTGAAGAAAAAAAAGGTTCTCCTAAACCCAACGGGACTTCGGAGGTTCTTCAGTTCCTTCATTAATAAGTAAGATAATGATTAAAGTTGTATGCTTTTAGGCAACACTCTTGTCCGAAGTTATTTGACAGCGAGTGCAATAGTTGAGCAAGCTCAACTTCCCGAGAACACGACTTTACAAGCAGCCACTGGATTACATGGGTCAGTGCAACAGTTCCCTGTGATATATCATCCGTGTGAGCTTACAAAGGTCACGCAACACAAAGAAAGCACCAGGTAACTGCTGCTCGTGCAATAGATGGAAAACTCCTTAAAGGATTTAGGTTGAAATTTGCTTTTTGTACAGGTCCATCAAACAGTTCCCCGTCTACGATTACAGTGCATGCCTTGAATGAAGAAGGGAAGCTTTAATTCCAGGGAGGGATCTTCAGTGATTACACAGTTCAGAACCAAACTTCTACACATCATTGGATACATCTGATGGGAAGCCTTGAGCTCTGAACTTTAAGCAGCCATGCATTGAATTATTTTGTTTTTGGGATCTGATATAAGAGCACGTTCCTCACAAACACATTAGAAACATGTTTTAAGCCAAGACGATACGTTTCAGCAAGCTGATTTTTGTCTGCTGTGTTGGAACTGGGCCTGCTGCAAAAACACAGGTCATTACTGTCATGGATGGAAAGCCATCGTTTTGATGGCAGCTCACTGGTTCAGTGGGTAAATGTGACAGCCATTCAATGGCTGATTTGCAATTGAAAAGGGGAGAGGAAGACAGTCACGCTTGCCTGAGATCAAATAAGGTTATTATGTGATGGAGGGGAAAAAGAAAAGCAAAAACTTATTTTCTATGTGCTTGTTTTGGAGTTTCAAACATCTAAAGATAGGACATTTACCAAAAATATTAAAACGTCCTTTTAAATGTGTGTACCTACTGAAGAATTTTCTGTATAAAAACACAAATAATCACATTAGAAAGTACATTTTTTACAATAAGTAATAAAAATGATCATAGTACTTCCTATCTGAACCACAATAAAGGAGAATTATAAACAGAAGATGTCATTTAGAGACCTGACTCTTAAAAAAATCGACTTATATGTGCACATCCCTGTAAACAACAATATTATCTATTACAAACATGCACACATACTGGGTTATTACTGTATTGCTTGCAGTCATTTATATATATATATATATATATATATATATATATATATATATATATAATTTTTTCTTTAATTAATCATCTCTGTGATAACAAAAAGCCAGTTTTCCTAAGGCGGGAAGTGGAGACGTGAGGTGGATGAAACATCTTTTAGGAGGAATGTTTGAGAGAGGGAAACTCATCAGTCAGTTAGTTGTGTTTCTGCTGTTTGGTCTGTTATTTGACATTTGTTCCCCCTAACTGACTTTATTCCACATCTTTAACTGCATCGGAATAAAATATGGTTTACATTGCACATGGGATGTTTTCATTCTCAGTTTGTAAAAGTTTATGAATGAGTCTCTTCCTTAGAGACCCATAAGGAGTACTGATCTGAAGAAAGAACATAGTAAAGGTTGTGTTAGAAGTCCATAAAAAAGGTCAAAGTTGCTCCCAAAACTATAAGAGTGGATCTTATCTTTCAAGGATAATATGTGGGTTGGAGCACATACAACTTTTCAACCCAAATGTTTCCATGTTTGCTGACTTTATCACTTCACACAGGTAGAAACAGCCAGGTTTACTTTCATTAAGATCACTTCCATTTCCAGGAAAGTGCACTGTCAGACCCTCGCCATATTTGGGAGGGGGGTGGGGTACAGCGCGCATGCATCAGCACACGTTCATCAGCGCCACAGTGGTGTGACACACCCCCTTCCCCTGGACGGAGGTTCAGGAATTGACCTGGATTTGGCTCTTGCCGTCCTTTGAGGGCCTTTGACAGTTCTGTGTCTAGAGTCTGCAGCTTCCCCGGTGTGAGCGTTCCTCCGCCACTCCCCACTGTTGGATGTGAAGCCGTCAGCTTTCAGGATGTGCGGTCGGTGCAGAGAGGGCACCGGTCTGCAGAGACGCGTTCAGGCGGAGAAGTCCGGTAGCACTCATAATATCTGGTGCGCTTACGGACTGGCGGCCCAGTTATGTGCCGCCCTGTTATGTGCAGCCCTGTCTATAACACATAAAGAAGGAATAAAGAAGAGCGAAGAAACAGATCTGCTTCAAGCTGCTTCCTTGTTCTACTTGTCTGGCGTTTAACCAATAACTGCAACAAAGTGATGTCATACTGCACGCGTTGCCGTTTCTCTGTGGAGTCAAGAGGTCTAACTCTGTGCCACTGCATAACTAAAGACATGTTAAAAAACAATGAGAATATATATTTATATCTGAGTCTGGATCAGGAGGTAACGCCCAAATCTGATCAAATCTGAAATCAGGTGATTGGATCGGGACATCCACCTTTAAGCAGACCTCCTCCCTAAAGCTATTTATATCTTTCTATTAGATTAACAACCCTTACATGGTTTTAAAATAACACTTTCATTAACATGTGGCTTTTTAAAATGAAAAATCAATAAGAGTCAACTGTTCTGTTTATAGTAACCGTGTGTCCATATTTTAAGGCAACACTCGATCCATTGCCATGTCAATAGACACAGCTAAGAATTCATGAAGAGAAAAAGACTACCAGCTACTCAAAATATCATTATTGGAAAAAATACCAGCTATTCACAGCATAATGTGTAAATTTCCCCACTGGAGATTGAGCCAAAGTGCAGTTTTAGTACAGCCAGCTTGTTGTAAAATTGGGACTTCCACAATAAGAACATCTGTGGCTCATTTCAAGTGGATCCCAGAATAATAAAACAGACAATATGTTTTCATGAGTCCCAGGCCAAGAAAATGAAAATGTTCAAGAGGGAAGAAATAAACAGGAAGCTTTTCAGTAGGGGGATTTTTTTTTTCCATTAGCAAAAATATCAGCTGCTTCTCTTCTGTCTTGTTAAAATAAAAACAATCCAGTTTTTTTTTTTTTTAACTCCCGGGGTAACTTCAAGGTAAATGCTTAAACTCAGAAAAAAATCTACACTTCAAACATTTAGTTTGAGCAACTGGTGCATCTTCAGCTGCACGTGCTGTTTGGAGGTTTCTAAATGGGGCTCTTCTATCCTGCACCAGCGAGTGGCACGAAGAATAAACAACATAACTGGCCAGGCATTTGCATATCAAGCACCATGAAACAGGCGATGGCAGACCCAGACTCAAAGAGCAATAGAGACACACAAAGGAAAGATGAAGAGACTCAGGAGGAGTACCGGAAGCTGACAAACGGGAGAAATGAGGAATTTTTGTGCGAGGAGACATTTAAATGGGTGTGTGACGTGAAAACGTGCTGCATGTGCAAAGAGGATCACTGTCATATGAATACCTGAGCCTCAAACGCAAACAATGGAAAATTCAAACACACACTCTCAGAGTTAATTATAATTTTAAGCGATAATGTCAATTATTTTCCAAGTGAGACTGCCAAAATAGTACCTTTGTCTCTTGTACTTTGTTCTTCCTACTTTGTCCTCATTTCATTTTCCCCTCCTCGGTGTTTACCCCTGTCTATTTTCCTTGCCCTCACACAAATGCGCAGCCACAAACACTGGTGCTATCTTGAGGCTGATGGCTGTCACCTTTGTGTACTCAGCCTCTTTCAGCAGCCAGCAATGCAAACACCCTCATGAATATTCAGAGCCGATTTCAGATTGAAAGAGCGAGGAAGAGGGAGTAAAAGAGGAGAGGGAATCCGGGGAGGTGGTGACAGGGAGACTGAAGGGATACAGTGGAGAGAAAGGGAAGGAGGATCGCTTTAGGCAGAACGATAGCACAGGGTGGATTATGGGAATAAACAGATACCAGTGACAGTTTGAGTTAAATAGACAAAGAGTGCAGTGTTTGTGTGTTTATGTTTGCCATCAGTTTGCATTACTCCGTTTATAATAGTGTCGTTTTCCTTATTGGAGGGAGAATATTAAAAGGATCACAGAGAAACAACACCAGTAGAATTAAAGTGTGAACGCCACCATTTGTCATGCTTTAAAGTTAAAGATTGCCTAGATTTTACATCATGTTCATTTATTAGGAAAATATTAAGTAAAAAAAAACACATGTAAGAAGGTCCGGATGGTTTTTAGCCATAAAAAAATCCTAAACAGGAAGCACCTGATCCTCCCTATGAGAACCCTCAGGGTGTGTGCTGTCCTGGCCAACGTTAAGATATTCTTAACATTCTTAAAGGTGTGAGGGTTTGTTTCTGAAGAGTCGAAACCTCAGTCTTCTTCCTCTGTTCTCATGTTGTTTCTCCCTCTTTTGACAAGATAGCTTTTTTTAACTGCTTTCTCAAACCATCAATCTTCAGTCCTAAACGTGAACATTCCTGTCTGAGAGTTTCCTTTATCCTCAGGTTGGCAGCAAAGCCTTGACCTGAGGTGTGGGCTCTCCTGTGCTGTCACATATGTGTAGTTACCGTTTGGTTTCCTCATACACTTTTCACTTTTTTTTTTTTTTTCACTTTTCACTGCACTGGACTAACTCACTAGACCACTCAGCTTCTGTTTGGATGTTTGTGGATGAACTAGTTTTTGTGTGGTGGTGTTTTTGATCTAGTTGACTTTTTTCTAAACCTTCTAGGTAGAGTTCTCGATTAGACCTGAGCGTCGGATCGGGTTTAATGTTTGAGTTAATTGTTCGGGCTGCGTCGGGTTCAGACAGAAAAGAAAGAGGAGGGTAGGGTTGTCACGGTTACCGGTTTCGCGGTAAACCCCGGTAAAAATGTTGACAATAATTATTACCGTCATGTTTTTTAAAAACTATATTATCTCGGTGGGTTTAACCGCCTTCGCAGTTGTGGCACGGTTAGCTTCCCGGCCACCGTCCCCTCTGGTGAAGCTTCTGCGCATGCGCACTTTGTACTGTTTACATCCACAACTTTCTTAAGCTAAAGCTAAAATGACGACGAAAAGAGGAGAAAACAGCACCGAGGGCATCTATCAGCCATCAGAGAAGACAAAGTCAGAAGTATGGGCATATTTTGGATATTTGAAGAATGCAGAGGGACAGTTGTTTGCTGAACGTGCTGGAAAAAAAGTGCAAAAGGAAGCGACACGCGACGCATCTGTGTGACCATCAATTCTACAGTCACTGCAAGAGAAGGTATTAAGGTAACGTTTAGCGTTTTAGCTGAAATACATGATGTGAGGACTTTGGGTAACTGGTCGTTTATTAGCCATGCTGTGGGGAGCGGGAGCAGTACAGAGACCACCTTAAAGTACGACTGGTAACCATAGAAACGAGGTTGTTTTTGTCAAGTACGGTGGCCCATACAGTACAATAGGGTGTTGGTCAACTGATCTACAGTCGCCAATGCTGATTGATTATGAATTATTATGAATTTAACAATGATTACTGTCTGATGACATTTTCCTAAATCTGAAAAGTTCACAGGAAGGACACAAGCTGAGGACAATATTTTCCTGATATAGAGTTTATTTAGTTGTCTAGTTGAACATATTCAACATCCTTTAAAAAAATACCAAGATAATACTGAAAACCGTGATAATTTTGGTCACAATAACCGTGAAGGTCAATTTTCATACCGTGACAACCCTAGAGGAGGGAAAACCTTGTGTCTGTTGGAGCAGCGCCCTGAGTAATGGCCAGTTTGGGCTTCATGTCCTTCAGGTCATCTCATAAATGAATAAATAAACAGTATGATATGTTGTAACACAGCATTGCATAGTATTTAAAATGCTTAAAGGTCCCATGACATCGGTTTCCGTGTTTTCTGACTTATCTATCATGTTGCAACGTTGAGTTCTCACCTTAAACCTGCCAGAAAGAGCAAAAAACGGCGTCCATCTGTCTCCTAGTCCAGCCAGTGAGAAGCTCTTCCAGATTTCAGACCCAGGTTTCAAACTGTTTTTTTCACTCCAGCTCGCTATGAGGTCATAGTGATCCGGACTTGCTTATATGGTCAATTCTCCTCCCACATGCACGTTCACGACACCTGGAGCGAGGCAGTGCCGCCGCCATTGCCCATAGACCGTGTAGTGTTCAGTTTCAGATTCGTTTCTCTTTCACGCGACGGCACTGCCCCCTACTGCAGCAGAAGTGTCAGGCTGCCAAATAAGGAGAAACCCAGCAGAACCGAAGGCGGCGCTTTCTTCTGATCTCTGAGTTGCTCGTTAGGAAATAATTACAGCGTATTTTGAGTTATAATGGTGCAACGCTAATCTAGAGGCATCAAAGACTACACCTGTTTAATATAAAGTGAATTAAATATGGAGTCACAGGCACTTTAAATACTTGTATTCAACTTAGTCCTCATTGTTAATTTAGGGTAATGGGAGACTCTCTCTGTACTGCAAAGATTGTGTCAACTTTTACCATTATTTCCAAACTGATAGCAGGTTTTTTTTTTTTACATCAATTGCTGGTTATTTTCTCCTAGAAAAAGCATTTGAAATGACAAAACAGCCATATGTGTTTTAGTCCTTGAATAGAAGCTGTTTGATCAAATTCATGAACGTGTAATACATCTAGGGACTCAGAAACGTACCACATAGTACAATAAAAGTACTCTCCAGACATCAAAATATCACAATGAACAATGTCACATTTCTTAAAAGCCAAACATATAACTGTTGTTGTCCAAATGTTAAGACACCAACTTCCAGCATTAGGCAGAAGTCCAACAAACACAATAATGTCCTGACAGACTTGCTCTAACACTCAGATATATTCTAGTTCTGCACATCGATGGGATTTTTAAACATGTAAACATCGCCTGAAGAGGTTGTTTTCATTTACATGTGTTTGCTTTAATAGAGAAGAGTCATGATTAGTTTTTTTTATAATAAATTAAATTTTATCAGCAGCAGTTTTCATGTCTGGAAGCATTTGCACGCATGTGTGTGAGTATATGTAAAGTACTTAACATATGTGTGAATATAAGCGTTAGCATGATTTTCTGTGTTTATATAGCAACGTTTCTAACACCTCCCCCATCAGAAGGTTGCTAATAGTGATGTTCTCATGATATCATTTAATCATTTCTTGCACTTTTACTCTGGTGTCTATGAAATTGTAATATCTGCCTGGAGGGATCCACAATCAAGTTTTGTCAGTGTGAGAAGTTAGAACCAAAGTGAAAAAGACACTGAATATATAAATGTGTCCAACATCACACACTGGGGTTAACTATCAGACAGACGTATTTCATCAAATTATTCATTGCAAGTTTAGCAACATATTTATTATATCTTAGAGTTTGAATATGATTTTTTTGCTAATTATTTAAGAATGATAGGATAAATACATTGATTTCTACCACGTCACTTTTTTTCATTTTAAGGAAAATGAACCTCGCTTGGGATGTTGGACAGACTTAATCTGACTTAATGTTGTAAAAAGCAAATATGGGCCTGAATGAAAGATAAATCCTCAAAGCTGCCAAGTACAGCGTTGATTCTCAACAACAATTCAAATATTTAGCATGTTTTTGGTCCAAAACATCAATTTGAGCACAAATAATGATATATTTTAAACATTTATTAGCAGATTCCAATAAGTCAAACTTTTCTAAATCACTATTCCAACCTAAATGAATCAACCACAGCACATTTTTTAAAAATCTACCCTGCAAATTCTAGTTGCTCTGCATTTTCTAGTTTAGTTGTGCCTCTTACTGCGTAAGATCTCAAAGCAACAAGTGATTTTTTTTCTTCAGAACAATGAGGGTGAAACAACACCCTGGGACAGAAAGATGTGCATAAGCAAGAGAACATGCTGTGTTCAGGCCTTTTTAATGGATCAGGTGATTATTTAGAGTGCTGCCTCCAAAGAGCCTCAGAATGAAATAAAGACTGGTCACAGCAGTAAACCTGGACCATAGAATGCTTTGCAGGAATATGAAATATAGAGGAAAAAAAGGGAGTGGCACAAAGGGTGGAGGCATGTGAGACGTCGACATGGTGTTAAATGCTTCACACGCTGTTTATCAAAGCAAATCCCACCTAGTTTTATTTCATTCACACAAACATGAATGCAGTCAGAAAATGCAAATGATTTAGCTTTTTTTCCCCACACAAAAAAAAGAGCATTTGAGGTGAAATCAATAGTGGAACTGTGGAATAAAGGCAGGATCAACTGTGTGTGTGTGTGTGTGTTTGAAAGTGACTGTGAGTGTGAGACACACAGAGGGCAAAGCTGTGTGCTCTGTTACCACCGGGGAGTAGCTGGTCCTTAGAAATACATCTCCCCTCTGATCCGAGGAAAGAAATCAGCTCATCCTTCATCACAAACAAACACAAAATGCTAATTCATCAACAAAAGCAAATGATCGAAACACAGCACACACACACACACACAGGCAAAAACACCATCACTTGTTTTTTTTGCTTAAAGGCAGCGTGTGATTATTAGCACGGGGACAAACTTAGCACGAAGACGGATTCGTTGTGTCTCTTATTAACGCACACTAAACATTTATCCACCCATCACTAATCATCTCTGTAATTAGCAAACCAAACAACGGCAGCACAGTTAAAGACGCCAGCTCTTTAATGAGGGAGATACTAATCACTTTGACCCTCAGTCTGTCAACATCATCATGAGGAAAGGATCTACCAATCTTACACCTGAAGCGTCAATGGGAAAAGTTCCTTAAACTTTGCATAAAAGACCAAATATTAAATATTCAAATACAAAACTAAATTCCTCATCAGGAATCGGTGACCTCTGAGACACTATTTAACCTTTTTGTGCTCTTCTTTCTTTTTTATTTACAGATATAGTTTATGATACATAAACTTGAGGCACGCTCGCATCACTCTGCAAGAAAAAACACCCAGAAACTACTCATCAGCATCAGGAGGTCTCCCAGTGCGCTGAGTTCAGAGCTTGGCATAGTGTTTAAGGATGAAAGAGAACTTCATTCAGAGAATTCCTTTTCACTGAGCTGCTGCTCCGAAAATCCTCTAAAGTGAAACTGGTCCAAGCCTCTGCATGCAAAGAGTTTTAAGACATTTAAGTCCATCCTCCTCTGGTACAGAAGAAACAAAATGTCAGTTACATTCATGAAGGAAGCTAAATAAATGTTGGGTGAATGGTTGGACAAGAGCAGCAGCTCTGTTATCTGAACCCAGAGGCTCAGATTAGGAAATGGAGACAAATTATTTGCTGCTTTCTTCATCCATTAAAAGCAATCTTGATTTGCAAAAATTAAGACTTGAAACAGTGCAATTTTATTCATACATGACCTGAAGTGGCCATTTTTTTTATTTGACTTACAGTAAATGTGGCTTATTGTAACTTATATAATGACCAAAGACTCTCCACAAGTTGTTTTTCAAAGAGAGGATTTTATTCACTTTATGCACTTCCTGTCATCTGTCCTCATATCTCCTCTTATGCTCGTCTTTTGTTAAATCTGTGAGGACGAGTTAAAGTGAGGAAGCTTTTCTCCTCCATTATCAATTCCCCTCATTAAAACTTGGAGTTGTTTTAAATTTCTCTCATTGTTTTCTTTTCTTTCCCTGAGCACCGTCCGTCTCCCATCCTCTCTTCGTGTTCCCTCATCTACTCAGCAGTTTATCATAATCACATCACCTCAATGTAATGGAGCACACTTAAGGCTTATTATGTGTCACACACATAAATACACACATGCACACACACTCAAGCACACAAATGAGATCCACTTAAGCCTTATTACATGTCTGACTGTGCCTCTGACATAGAAGATTATCCATCAGAGTGGATGCTTGGGCAGAGGGCAAGAGCTGCAGGTAGGACACACACACACACACACACACACACAGGTCCCAACTCATGTGCAAAAACAAACTACAGGTTAAAGCGGCACTCCGGAGGATTTCATCAGGAGAGCAGTTTTTGAATCTAGCGTCCAAAGGCTCCTCCTCACAACATCTCGACACGCGCGTCCGGTCGCGTGTGCGCACGTGCACGCGGCGCATATACTTCGGACATGAACTGTACAGCTCAATGTGTAGGGTTTAATCACTCACAGTTCACAATCTTATTCCAACAATACTACGAGGGTCTGATGAGCCCTCTCTGTCCCTGCTGCTTCTGATATTAGCTCTGTTAGCAGAGAGCTGCTGCTGGACTCTGAAGCTGAACTTGACTCGGCCCTGGATGAACTTTCTGACCAAAATAAACGCATAATCTTGTCAAGCCTTGCCATTCTGTGAGGTGAAAGGTTTAAAAATAAAAATAAACCCGTCTTTAGCTGAAGAATGGTTAGGTTTTTAGTAGAAATGAGCCGTGAGTCCTCAGTGAACGACTGAGACGGCAGAGAAACACACGGAGCGTCCTGTACGACAGCGCCCCCTACTGGTACAGGTTTGGTCGATGCGCGTGCATGTTCAGAGAATGCAGAAATTTGAATTTCATTGGCTGAAAATGTCGGCGGCAAGAAATAATGGAAAGCGGTCTCTAGGAGGAAGGAGGGTCTTCATCAGAATGACAGATGTTGTGGAACTCAACCCATAGATCATAGTTTAGACCTGAAATATCATTTAAAACATTTAGAAAACTTTGATACAGAGAAAAATGCTCCAGAGAGCCGCTTTAAGAGATTTTTACTCTAAATGTTTAAACTTTTTTTACATGCACAAAGTGTCAGATCAGTGGTAATTGGTAAATGCCTGTGTTTGCAAAGCGTTTTTCTAAGTCATGAACTGCAAAGTGCTTTACATTACAGTCAGTCATTCACCCATTCATACACACTGATGGGAGTTAGCTACATTACAGCCACAGAAGCAGAGCTGCCACACACAGGCGCCACCTGACCCTCCGACCACCAGCTGGTGTTTTTCTTTAATAATTTTAATAAACATGCAAAAACATTTAAAATCATATTGTTTGGATTTATGTTTTAAATGGTTCAAAATGCATTCGTTTATTAAGAATAATGCATTGAGTTTGTTGCCATTTCTCAGTGTTTCACTGCTGAACAGTCACGCTGCACCACAACAGACAATCAACAGATTACCTTATTAAATAAGTGTAGGCATCACACTGGGGGTCCTTCATCACGCTAACCTGTTCTCACTTCACTCACATCTTGTTTTATAGTTACTCCATTTGGTCTAGTGAGATGATGAGATGAGATGACTGGAGTCAAAAATTAAACGTGCTACAGGGTGTTTGTGTAGAATGATCTAAATTTATCCCACAATTATGAGACTGGCCTCTTGATAGGACTTCTTTCTCTTCTTTAAATCTGGCAGATGTCTCCTAGAACAGGCCTTGCTTAAAAAAACAATAAATGAACTGAGATCGATCACAGAGAAAAGACCACTCCTTTAAGGAAAAGGGTCAGACTAATTCATTCAGGTGAGGTCATGGATGTAAAGCGAGAGATGATGGCAGTAAAATGATCTGATTCACATTGTTGTGGATTGTTATTATGCCTATGATTCATGTTTACCTGTTAGGGGACATGTCACTCTTCCTTCCTATGATCACTATGAACAGGTATCATTAGAGTAGCTGAGGCTTGAGAAACTGCACATCAGTGTATGAAGCCCCAGCTTCTTACATCTGTTTAATCATGTTAAATATGAAAATCAAACAAAAATCACATGATTCTTAAATTGAACACCTTTATATTAATATTCTAAAATCTAAAAGTTATTATATTAACATGATTCCAATGTTTTCTGAGCAACATGACACTTTTTAAGCTCATCCTTTCCTATATAGTTGTGTTTAATGTGATTTAGGATCCTCTGACTGTCTCAAACACTAAGATTCTGTCCTAAATGTTCTTGATAGATCTTCATAAGAAAGACAGCTACAGCGTGCTAGAACCAGCCACAGCACCGTTCACACAGCAGAATGATGAATTTGCACATCTGTCATTTGTCAGCCTGAATTTTCTAAAGTCAGGGAAACAAAGAGGAAGAGATGGAATAAAATATGCATCTGTAGTCTAGATAAGTAGTTGTGAACTTTCTGTCACATAGACCTAAACTTGGCATTCAGCCCAAAAGCCTCTGGCCTCTGTTGAAACCCCTATGACACTCCATAAAACCCTTCTCTGGTCTCAGTAACCAAGACGGTCGTTATTTGTATAATTCAGTCACCGCTTCCCTTTTGCACCATGTTTTTTTCTTGTTTCTTTGACTCTTGGATGAGCCACAAATATTCACAAAATTGTTATTTGCATTACTGGCTCCTGAAAAGAGGCTGAGCAAACAGCAATCAACTTCAAGAAGTGCCAGTGTTTAAAGATCAAAGAGAGCATATAGAGAAGGAAAAAAGAACTAGAGAGACGCTCAAATAAATAATTAGACAAAATAAGAGAAAGATTCATAAACAAAGCCAGTGATCTCTATGAAAGCACTTGATGTCTTACCTCAGCATAAACTGGTCTATGTTTGAGTTTGTCTTCATGTAGACGCCGAAAGCCACAGTCTTGCCAAGCCGAACTGGACTGGGTGGCACAAGAACATCCACGTTTTCATCCAACTGCAATTTTTCTCCTTTGGCAGAAACTGGGCCAGTGCTCATCTCCACAGAACCGGCTTTCAGCATGTCCTGAAGGCCTCCGTCTTCTAAGGAGCTCCACTGTCCTCCAAGACCCATGCCAAGGCCTCCGAGAGGTCCAGCATTAGCGCTGTGAGCTCTCCATGGCTCACTAACAATTGAGGGACACTCTTGGCCAGCTCTTTCCATTGGTATAATTGAGTAATACACTTCCACTGGTGGCAGAGTCACTTCAGGAGGTCTTTTTCTCACTTGTGATGGTGTAAACCAAGCTGGTGGAATCTCAAGACGGACAACACAGATGCCAGATGGTCCCATGAGACGGCAGCCTGCTGAAGGTGCTGCTTCACTGGCGTCACGGATGGCCAAGGCTCTGACACACGGGAGAAGAGATGAAGGAGGCGGGTCAGGCTCGTCCCAACGCCGGCCAATCAGATAAAACAATACCTAGAGAGAAAATGGACACATGTAATGTCCTAGCTGGTTGATTTAGACAAATCAGTTTAATTTATTTAGAAAACACCAAATTAGAAAATACATTTTGATCAAAATAATTATTGAAGTTTATAAAAAGTACATTGTTATAAAGTTTACACATTTTCCAATAAAAAGAGTAAATTGCCAGTACCTGAATCCATGGTCTCGTTGAGCCCACTTTGGGCACCACCACTTGACCTTTGACCTTCCAGTTTAAAGTCACGTGGTTGGTTGAGGTGAGCAGATGTGGCAGAGGACCTTGGAGCAGCTCCACAGGGATTGGCTGCTCAATGCTCAGATTTCCGTAGCTGCAGTTGACACTCGGCAGGGACTGCGGCGCAGCAACGCCCGGCTCCAGCTGGTGAAGGAAGAGAGGCTCAGTCCGAGATGACAGGCTGCCATTTCGCATGACCTCCTGATTAGCTTCCCGCAGGAAGAAGGTGGAGTCTGCCCCACTTAGCTGGCACTGGACTGGGAGATAGGTAGGGAGGGAGGAGGAGAAACGAGGCTGGGAGGAGTCCGACCCTCCGCCCGGTCCACTCCCTGCTGCTTCTGCTGGGCTGTCAGACACTGAGGAGAGAAAAACGACAAAGAAAGAAGGTTGGATTATTTAAAAAAGGAATAATAATAGATGTTATAGAAAAATAATGCTCCTATCAAAAGGAGCTAAAAATTAAAAAATTATAAATGCATAAATCAAAAGCTTGTTTATCTTTGAAAAGCATCTTTATTGTGTTCACACAGTAATTTAAACACATGCACACATCTATCAGCTTTTTCAGACAAATTCACACATACATCACTGACACACACCATAATATATGGTGTGTCTAACACTTCGTCTCCTTGGAGAAATGATAAAAACACGCGCTCATGGTTGTGTATACAAATGATTGACTCAGCGTAACCGCTCATATTCATGCATCACTTCTTTTTTTTTTTTTTTTTTTTACACCAATTCAAAGAGCAAAACACCAGCATATATTAAAAATGACTTATTGCTCTTTGGCAGTTTATTTCCATATATTTACATGCATTTTTAAAATCATTTCCCTGTGCATTAACCAGACATTTCATAAACACTGGGATTTTGGATAGAAGGATTACTGGGATTTCTGGGGTAGTATTTCATTTCCAGAGTAGATATGGGCTCAAATGTTGTGTTGGGAGTTTGAATAACTAATCTTTATCCTCCATCTGTTTGGCTAGTTGGCATTGCATTTTGCGAGGCACCAAACCACAAAATGGCTCAGTTCCTTTAACCTCTCAGAGTGTGGACGTCAGCTAAATGCTAACATGACCCACTTTGAACTAGATTTTAGTTTTGTAGATTTCACAAAACAGTTATTTTTTTTATGGTAAAGATTTGGGTTAAAAAAATTTTTGAAAAAAAAAAGTTTTTTTAATTCATATTTGAAAGAAGTATTTAATTAAAATTAACTCTTGCAGCTTAATTAAAACCACTAAAACCATCTAATTAAAATAACATAGGAGCTTAAACCATCAAAAATTATCCCATTATGTACTAAATGATTTGGGTTTAACTGCTGTTTAAAATGCTGTAAAACTATTATAACATTAAAAAAAGCTACCTGATTGTATAAGAAATAGGATAAATTCTCTTGTACCTTGTAGTTTATTTATCAAAATTATTACACACTTTATGATTTGCATTTTTCAGTGTTAATAAAATGCTAAAAAACATGACACGAGAACTGATTCATGGGTCTGATCTGGACTGATCAGAGCCTATGATGAAGGCTACATGTTTATGTATATATATATTTATTTGGCATTAGCTTGCAGTTAAACCCCCCATACACTAGTAGGTGCTAGTTGTCATTACTAATAAACTAAAAGTTACTAGAGTCATAGAGTCATTAGAGGAACATTCACGAACATTAATCTGTAACTGCTTTTTTCAATTGAGAAATATCTCTAAGATCAGAACTCTTGTGTCAAAAGTTGAATTAGAGATGATTATTCATGCTTTTATTTCATCTCGTCTGGATTATGGTAACAGCCTTTTTACATGTCTGAACAAGAAATATCCGTCTCGCCTCCAGTCAGAATGCCGCTGCAAGGCTTTTAACCAACACACGTAAGAGTCAGCACATTACTCCAGTTTTAAGATCCCTGCACTGGTTACCAGTGCATTTTAGAATTCATTTTAAACTTTTAGTTTTTACTTTTAAAGCCATGCGTGGTCAGGTCCCTGTTTATATCTCAGACCTTTTAAAACCCTACAGTCCTCCTCGTAGTCTGAGGTCTGCTAGTCAGAGGCTGTTGGAGGTTCCTAGATCACATTTTAAGTCCAGAGGAGATAAATCTTTTAAGGTATGGCTCCAAGATTATGGAACACTTTACCTCCTCCTCTGCGTAGCCTGGATTCTGTTGACTCTTTTAGGAAACAGTTGAAAACTCATTTATTCAGGCTCGCTTTTAACTGATTTTAGGTTGCATGATGTTTTTGTTTCCTCCTGTTTTTATTTTGCGTTTTATCATGTTCTTATCATGTTTTTATTTTGTGTTTTATCATGTTCTTATCATGTTTTTATTTTGTGTTTTATCATGTTCTTATCAAGTTTTTATTTTGTGTTTTATTATGTTCTTATCAAGTTTTATCCTTTGTGTTTTTATAATTGTTTTTATTGTAAAGCACTTTGTGGCCATTGGCCTGAGAAAGGTGCTATATAAATAAAGTTATTATTACTAGATGTAAGGCCCGTTTCACATGGCAAGATTACTGTGCCCATTTTCAACTCAAATCTCCTCTTCCGACAATCTTAAAGGTCCCATATTCTGCAAAATTGACTTTCTAAATATCATTTAACAGTCATACCAGTCCCAAAGACTGTCTGAGACCCCAAAGTGTTAAAATATTTTCACCATTTTCATTTCCTTATTCTCATTTTTGGGAAATGTGTTTTGAGCTAATGCTAAAACGAGTGGTCTTTCCCCTGCTGATTTCAAGAAGGAAAAAGAGGACAGAGCCAATCACGAGCACCTTTGGCTACCTGAGCCCACCCCCGCCTTTTAAAAACCACGAGAGGGCGCACCCCCCCAAACAGTCATGGTGAAGCTACGAGCAAAGCACAGCAGTTGCTTCGTAGATGGTTGATCAATGAACACTAAAGTAATGTTACGCCCCTCATCTGAGCCCCTGAAGACCCACTGACATCTCACGAACGTGCATGGAGAAGAGAGATGGGCGGGGCTTAGAGAAGCTCAACTCCCCAACTGCCCCGCCCACTTAAAAAGAAAGTTTAGCTTTAGGAGGTTGGATGAGGAGGTGGAAGAACAACAGTAAAGTAAGGGACAGTTTAACCAATGCAGAGTTTTGTTATTGAGATGCAAAAGAAATGATTCAGAGAGGATAGAAAGTGCAGAATGGGACTTTTAAGGATGCCCCGATTACTGTAATAGCTCTAAAGTTAATCCAAGATATTCCTGCTGTGTGTGGAGTTTTAGGAGTGCTCTGGTCTCCTCGGAAGGACGTCAGGACAACTCCGATCACAAATCCGGGATATTCAACATGTTTGTTTAGTTCAATTCACGTTTGATTGAGAAGTTTTGTGAGAATTCCTGTCAAGAATGTTCTTGGTTGTGCATAACACATCCCAGGAAAGCGTATCTCTTCTGCTTAGAGGAAAACCACTTACAGACAAACTAAGAGTGATAACATCTATGTTGAAAGAAGATCTATCTATAAACAACAGGGCTATATATAGATCATTAAATACAGATGTTTATGCCAAGCAAAGACAAAAAAAAATCAGCTATTTAAAAATAATATTTCAGAAACAGTGCAGTGCAGCTAAACTGTAGATTTTTTTTAAAGTGAGGTCTTATGAGACTGTTACAGCTTCCAATATAGAAAAAGCAAACAAAAAAAATCGTCATCACTTTATCAACTGTGCATTTAGGCATTTACACCAAGGAGCATCAAAAATTGTTAACATAAAGAGAAATATTGATATAAAATGAAATGATTACAACTTTCCTCTGTAAAAGTATCATTAAGCCTGAGATATCACAACCTTCCATACACTTATTGCACAAGGAGACTTCTGTGCTGAAATTATGGCAAAACACACACAACACACACATGCAAGAGGGAGTTTGAGTGGAAAAGCGTGCGTCTGTATTTTTGTGTCATAAGGAAGCGGAGTGTGAAAATATAATGAGGGTGGGACAGAATAGCACTGTCTGGGGCAAGTCATACTGAGGCGACTACACAAAAAAATAAGAGCAGAGAAATAAACTGATACCTCGGTGTAAAATGAATAAGCAGGCTGGTTTTGGTTATGGTGCGTGGGCACATAGGGATAAGTTTAAAGGCAGAGAGACAAGCAGAGGGAACAGAAGACAGCAAGTGAGCAGGAGAATAGAGGGAAGAAAAGGGAGGTGGAGGAGGAAGAAAACAACAGAAAGTGGGAGGAGGTGAAAAATATGGTAAAATATCAGCTACATTTTGCACAAAGACAGTGGTTTGGATGACTGAGGATGGTGGCATTTCTCTGTTACACAGATTGGCTGCATTTAGTTCACCACCAGTGACACCAGTCAGCTTTTGAAACCACGTACAGTATGTAATGCTGTGTATGAATAAAAGTTTAGAGTGAACATTTAGAGAGCTGCTGACAAGCAGAAATATAGTAGGAGCCATCAGAAATTTGAAAAAATAAACTGTCTTTAAAAGGTTGCATCATTCTGAATGCTTGAAAATATTAATATGCATCAGTTCACCTAAAACATGCACCTGATTAGCTTCAGAAAAGACTTTGATCCTGTTGATTTGGGGGATAAAGTCCTGATCATTTTAGTGCAAAACATAATTTATCTACGAAGTCAATTTTTTGCAGATGCATGCCTGCAGCAACAATATGATTGGCTACTTCATGTTGGATTACTTAGTCAAACTGAGCATTGCATGCAAAAAAAAACAGTAAATAGATACAGATACGTTCAAGAAAATAACTGTAACACACTAATACATTTCCAGCTTTTACTAAGCAAACAAACCAAAATGGCTGAACACCATTGCTCTTAAAATATGTCAGTTTTGATGGTTTATTTAAAGCTGGAAACTCAAGTTTGCTAAGGTTATTTTCTTGATAATGGAAGATATCTGTTCTTTCTTTGTGAGGCACCTGAGCCAGCCAAATGATGGATGACATGCAGATTAACCTGATTTGAATATAAAATGTATGCTTGAAATGTTAAAGTATTCTCAGGACGCAGGTCATGTGATCATAAAACATTAGCACATGAGTTTTTGCAAGCGGTGTGTTTCTTCATTCTTTCCCCTTCGTTGTGCGTATCCTTGAGGTGTCTGTATGTGTGTGTTTCTGTGTCCACAGGAATCATTTAAAGCATATGTCTCAGTCCCATGCAGGGACCCTGAGCAGCTGACACACATATGCATGCAGTGCTTTCTCATGCAGGCCAAAGTTGACCCTTGGATAGACTCGGTAGCATCATAAATGTGAGAAATGGACTTTAAAAAACAAATGCATTCATTTAATTAGATGTAGATGTTCAGTTTCCTTTATTATTATCTCATTATTGTTTTATTAACTCAAAAATTCAAATGCAACTGGTCAGAAATAATTTAAAGCAAGTTCCTTTATGGTAAGTTTGAAATTTATTGTAAATCATTACAAACAAATCTCAGCTCAATAGGTGGTGCTATGCTACAAGTCAGGGTTGGCACTCTATCATTCTTACAATGGTATGCCATTGGCTAACATTAAATCTGGCATAGTCCAGATTCCCTGGCATCATTACTTTGGCAACCATAAAACCCAACAGGAGTCCATACCCGCTGCGTCCTGCTGCACATTGCATCTGTCTGTGTCCAAGTGGATTTCTGAGCACTCCAGTCTTCATAAATGCATAAATATGTACGCTCCATGTTTGAAACTCTAAACGCTCATATGTGTAGTCTTGTGGAGGTTAGATCGTGCTAGGGAAAGCAAACCGAACATAAACCTGTGTGTCTTTGGGTGTAAAATTGGACAGGAACAAAGCCAGATGTACAGAGATTTGACAAGGCCCATCTGTGATCCTTCTTCCCCCTCAAAAAACGCCCAGCCTGCTCTATTTCCAAGTACACACACACACACACACACACACACACACACATATATACACAGCCAGTAATCAAAACACACTGGAGCGTGTAGAACAGGAAGGGAAAGAAAGAAGGAAAGACAGCAGGAGCAAAGCCAGATGGGTGTGAGTGAGAAAGATGTGATAATAGTATCACTGGTGCTTGATATTGTGCTGCTTAAATATTGAGTCAGATTATTATCTTTGATTTGTGAGAGGCACACGCAGAAGCACATATGCACACATCTTTTATATTATCACAATGGGCCCGCAACTTGGAGAACGAGGGCGTGTCGTCGAGCTGAATTTAATGAAAGGCCGGGCGTGTCTGGAACAGCAAGTTGATGTTAACCTGCACAAATGTGAAATTAGAAGAAAACATGCTAAATTCATTACTTTTTATCTTTCTTTTTTTTAATTTATTCACTTGCATGCCTCCTTATATGTTTATTTACAAATGAAAACACCTGTTTATGTGGCACAGCCCTATGCAGAAGTGGCTAATCTTTGTTGCCGGCCTTATAACTGTCCCTGTTTGCTTTTCTTTTAGAGTTCCTTGGAAATTCCTAGAGCTATAGAACAGAAGTGTTTTGAGCATGCAGTAAAGTGTATCAACACATACAACACATACAAACAAAACAAACAGCCTTCTGCACATATGAGTCGTCGATCCACACTAAAATGCCCGTATCTGAGAAGTGTTTGATGAAAAAACATCAAAACAGCAGTTTGCTTTTGCCTGATGCAACACAGGCTGCAAAGTAAATCCATCACAGGGGAATTTTCTAAGAATGAACAGCATTGATTAGAAAGATGGCACGCTATCTGAGAGTGAGACGGGGTGAGATAAGAAGAATGGGGGGAGAGCTGCAGACAGATACAGTGAGATAGAGACGGCTTGAGTTATGGAGGAAAGAAAGGAAAAAGTAAAGAGAAGAGATACAGGGTGAAGCAGGATGAAAGAGGGATGAGGTTTCTATTTCTGAGCAGCACATTCATCACAAGCAGAGTTTATTTTGGTGGTCTCTTCTTCTCTTGTACTTCCTTCGTCTCACTACTGTCCCACAGTCTCTCCTCACAGGTGTAAATAGCATTATTTTCTTATTTTAAAGGAAAATCCTTAATGTTTTAAATGTGCATTGTGCCTCTTGTCCAGCACCCACTGGGACAGGCCTCAGCCAACTTGAGCACAAAAAACAAAAAGTTATTTTCTGACGGGCAGATCTCTAATTGCTGACTAATAGGAAATCATCAAATACTCGTACACGTCTTTGTGATTGATGTCCTTGTCAGGGAGCCAAACATGTCCCATCTCTAAAGCTAGAGTCTAACCAACATTTTTCTCTTCTGTTCCTAACCCCTAACCTCTTTCCCAGATCACTTACTTGGA
This sequence comes from Callopanchax toddi, assembly GCA_006937965.1. Taxonomy (NCBI): domain Eukaryota; kingdom Metazoa; phylum Chordata; class Actinopteri; order Cyprinodontiformes; family Nothobranchiidae; genus Callopanchax; species Callopanchax toddi. The sequence goes on along the minus strand of SSNR01000050.1, from coordinate 2,961,708 downwards.
CCCAATATCCCTTCTTTCACTTTTTATCTATCAGCATCTTTTTCTCAATTTCTTCTTGTAAACCTCCAGATCTCTCTTCCTGTCCTCATCAGTCCTTCTTGTTTTCCCATTTGATCCCTTTATGTTTTAATTTATCTTCACATTTTCTCAATGTCAAAAGAGGTTAGAATACTATAATTTCATAATTTACCAAATATCTTCTTCCAATGACAGCTAACATGTTCATGAGCGTTATGAGACTGTATGCGTTTTTAACTCCAACCATACAGAACCTGTTTCTAAAGGGTCAATGTGGCTCCATAGATCACGAGTTCATCAAAGACAAAAGTTTCCTTTGAAATAAAAAAAATCAATAAAATGTTATGTTTTTTACAGGTAATGCAACAATTGGTCAGGTGTTACAAGTTGTTGCTCAAAGTATAGTCAGAGAATTGTTAATTATTGTCCTTTATCCTCAAAAAGTTGAATCTTTCATATCCACTTTCTCCTTCTTTTGCATTTATAATTATTAAGCGTCTCCATATATTTATTCTACCCCATTTCTATTCATGCAATATACTATCCAGCCTCTCCTTCCAAAGGAAAAAAATTCTTGGGGGAAATTCAGTACCTTAGTGGTTGAATAATTTTGGAAATTCAACATGTGACTTTTGCAACTGTGATTTATTGTGTTGTGTGCATGGCTGTGTGAGTCGGGGTCAGAACATGGTCTTTTAGGATGTGTGCGCTTGTGGCAAGAGAAGCAGGGAAGTGTGAAGAGCAATTTCAAATGGTCACCCTACAGCTGAGAGAGACATGGGCAAACAAAGGAAAGCCCTCTCAGAGAGGAAGTCGAGCAGCACCGACAGAAATGGATGAGCACCGTGCACGACATGTTAAACTCTCAGCCACTCACAGACACACTTTTTATTTATTTATTTATTTATTTATTTATTTATTTATTTATTTATTTATTTATTTATTTTTCCCCTCTATGAACTGGATGCAGTGAATCATACTGGCCAAAAAAAAAACCAAAAAAAAAATCCCACCTGATCTTAGTCATAAGTTTTAATTGTGGGAAAATTGGTGAACAAAATGTTGAACAAAAGGAATAAAATTGCCTCCATTGACTAGTTCCTTTTATGGCATGCTTGTGCACTTGCTGGAAAGGTTTTACAGTCAGCCTAATTCACAAAAAGGACTGGATATCTTGTCCTACAGCATTTAACTCCAGACATAATAATGAAAAGAGATCTGAAGAAAAGTCTTTGTGTGTTGGGTCAGGGATGTGAATATTAGACAAGGATAAATCCACTGGTCCTTGGTATCATTCAATTCTATCCTTCAGTGATCCACAGCCAGTCAACCAACTTGTAAAAGCTGCTTATAAAGGGGCTAAAAGACTTGCTGCTTCAACTGACTTAATGGAGCAATAAAAGCTACGTAGCTATGGAGGGGAAAGGAAACACAAGACAAGCAGAAATACTCAAACATCAGGATGGGAAAGTTACCATGGTGTTTGGTATGGTGGGTCTTAAATAAGAAAAGAAGAAAGTCTGCGAGAGAAAGGGCAGGGAGGTAAAAGATGGTAAAAGAAAAGGACAAGCATGACAGAAACAGACAAGAAGTGAGTTAGGGCAAGGCAGTAGAGTAGGCAGGAAAGGGAAGATGAGTGCTGAGAGGAAATACGACATGTGGACAAGACAAAGGTAATGGAGATAAATGTTGAGAAGAGCCAAAGAAAGAAATGAAGAGTGGGGGAAGGGACAGAGGAGAAGTACAAAGAGACTAAATCAGAACGGAGAACTGAATAGGAGGTGACAGAGGAGAACATTAGCACTAAGTATCGTTTCATCAGTCCAAATTAAAAGTAATGAAAAGATGATTGTGTCGCTGGTGCATTTCTAAAAACTAAAAAACGTCAACAGAAAGGGTGAAATGCAAATGTTTTTCAAACTAAAGCTCAGTTTTAAATAAAAACACCACAAATGATCACGGAACTCTCATTTCCAGTAGATCAGATGGAGCTTGGAGACTTTGGCTGCACTGAAAGCCTTAGAGTTTACCTGTGAAGTAAATATCTCTGTAAGGTTACATCCTGTTGCAGCGTGGAGCATCGAGCAACATCTAATTGCAGTTTATTGATTTCCACTTGGACGAAATGCCGCCACTCCTCAGGGTTATTGTAATAGGGCTTTACTTAAAAGGTTAAGGATCACTTAAATGTTGTGTTAACAAAGCGGGGGACTTCTTGATAAAAGAAACACTTTCTGTTCTTTGACTTTCCTGCAGGAAACTGAATTTATTTTGCTCCAAACATGCTCTTGTATTCAAACAAACAATTGTAGTCTTTTTTTTTTCCACTGTGAAAATCAACACAATATGTTTAAATAAATCAAGCAAGATGAAAAACAAATACTTGTGAATAGTTAAATAAGAAAGTACAGTATATCATGGGGTAGAATTATGTATTGAGTTTGTGGGTTTTCTTCAACATGTATCCAAACTTGATTAATTGCTTTAATAAAACTGAGTATTTTAGAAATGAATACCAAATTTCTGAAACTTTATCACATTTGTTGGGGTTTCTGTATTTTATATAACCTACTCAGGATAAAGAAGAGGTTTAATATTCCTAAACAAGAAGCCGTGATCACTAAATGTGAATCTGTAGGTGAAACTAAAGGCAGCACAAAGTGAATGAAAACCAAGATCATATAAAACACCAGTGATTATGTCAAATTCAAACTAAAGTCTTTTGAATTTCCTCAATCTTTCCAGGAAGCTGCTGCTTGAACACAAACCAAAATGTAAGGTTGCTTTATTTACATTTGTAAAAGTGAACAGGGATATTGATTTTGCAACTGGCAAACATGCTGCATTTGACTTGAAATCTTATTAGAAAATATAGCAAAACCAACAAAATGCATCCATTAATATGCTTATTTTAAGTCTGTATCATGCAACCCACAGCTAATTTCACTCGAGTCTCAAAATGTTTTGACTTTTATCAAAACATTTTTATTCATTTTAGCCATGAATGAATACAAAAAAAAATCCAGGAATTTTGTCATTTTTTTGCAAGCTAACTTATAAATGTTTCCATTGGTTGAACAAATTACAAAAATGGACAAATGGTAACCTATGAGCAACTTGGACTGAACTAATGAACCTTATTGAAGGCTGGTGTGGCAGCAAAAACTAACAAAAACCAAGGGAAGCTCTGAGAAAATAACAGGACTTACAGCCAGGTCAACATTGCGAACAGGGAGTGAAAAGACAAGGTGCTTAAATACATGAGGAGGGTAAATAGGGAGGCGAGATACACCTGTGGAGGATTAATGCAGGGAGACAGGAGGAAGAACAGAGGCCAAAATCAAAAACTAAACACAAATAATGATGAAAACTCTAACTCCACCCAGTCTACATGTATGAACTATGCACCCTCCTTCCTTCAGGCAGAAGATTGAGCAACCTCAATTCTCAGGGCTAATAAAGGGTTTCTTCCTTGAGGCTGTTGAGCACTCCTCTGGATTTTAACTAATACAGTGTTAATTTAGACGCCTAATAATGGTTTGATTTGACCTAAAACGAGCCTGGTAAACACATCACACACATCACAAATTAATAAATAAACCTTAACTGTGCCCCTTCTGTTTTTCTGTGACTCTCGCTTCCCAACTTTTTAGAATGTCAGATTACAATAGTCTAACGAAACTGGACTCAATGGAATACGGAGGATAAAAACTGTCATCTCCACAGCGCAGCATGCCCTTGTAATCCCTCATTAATCTGTTTTCAACTCTAATCTGATTAGCTGGATCTGATAAATGTTCAACAGTTAATTACAGGAATCTAGTGTGAGTAATCTGAATCTCTAATCAGAGGAGGATTATTACACATTTGACAGCCTCCTCCCCTTCTACCCCCCCCCCCCCCAGTCCTTTATTAGCGTGCTGTTTTATCACTTATCCGCCGTTCTGCCTGGATCCTTTAGCTCTGTTTCCATGTGACTCTTTTATCTGCCTTTCATTGTCCATCACCCTCTCCCTCCTTCCCGTCACTCTGCTGTCATCAAGCTCTCATTCCTGCTTGTCATTCGCTCTATGTCTTGTAGCCATCGATTTCTACAACAGCTTGACAGACACAAACTTAATTAAGTCTGACAAGAGCGTGTATTTTTATCGCCACATCCAAAACACTCACGCACATGAAAACACAACAAGAACATTCACTCCTTTGCTCTCAAGCTTGATTGTTTTATGTCTAGATTGTTTATTGTTATGTTAAAGTTCAACATTTTGTGAGCATCTATGTGAGGTTATATCTATAATAGTTGGAATATTTTCACACTAATCTGCAGAAAAACACAAATCAGTTTGTTATTCTTCTAATTGGAAGTCCTATGAAGTAATTACATTTGATGTTAACCTGCACTGACCGTCTGACTCATGATAAACTTTGTGAAATCTAGTGACTAATTTTCTGTATTTGTAAACTTTAGTCTTATTCATTTCTTCCTTAACCCTTTAATTAGCAGGTCACCCACTTGGCAGAGACTAGTTTTTTGCTATTTCTTATTGAATTCCAGGGTGAAATTCTTCTTTTAGTGCCACTTGTTTTGTTCCAGTGCTGCTGCAGGTCTCCCTTTGAACAGCAGGCATTGCTAAATATAACATAGCAGAATGGTAGCAGAAGAAGAGTTACACACCGATAAGTTTCCACAGGAAATCCATTCTGTAAACAAACATAACTATGCTTTTTTTTTTTTTTACTTTAATGATATTTTTACAGCAGAAAACTGAAAATACTTGCAGATGTTTCATGAAATGGATCAGATATTCAATACAATGATGGAATGAACCATCACATATATTTAATCCCAAACTGCATTAGTAGAGGATGAATGTCTTTACCATCTAATCACATTGTGTATGTTTATATCAGGATATAGGAGCTGGCTGATCCTCACACCCCTACTAGCTAGCTATGATTATTGAGATGTTTTAAATGTATTAAATACATACTTTTGTTGTTGAGTTACATTACCTTCAATTGTTTGTTTGTTTAGGGAAATTTATTAGCATTAATGCAACCGAAGCAATAGATGCCAATTAAACACATTTAATAAAGGCTATTAATTACTATAATAATTTTGAACACATTAATTTGTATCTGTGCATTGCATCCTGGGAACTTGAGGGCTACTTTGGCAATAAGTCCAATCATTTTGCTTTGTTTTTAGGATATCAAATGCTTGTTATGATTTTAAAAGATTATAATTTTTCATGCATTTCTGTAATAGCAGAAATGAGCCAACCTGATTATAAACATGGGTATTCGTCGCTGAAGCTGCGGTGCAGAGACGAGCGACCTTTGACTTTGTTTAACCGCAGTGTCAAATGAAACTGTAATAAAACCAAAGTACTAAGGTCATTTAAGAATCACAGACATTTTATTTTATGAGTCAAACTGGGACACAACGTGTTCTCAAACACATCCTTTGACTTTCAATTTCTCAACCTTGTTGAGAACCACCCACATTCATCAGCCACTTTTATTCCTTTTTCTCACACATTTTATTCTTTCCTCTGTATTTTATTGAATAATTCTAAACTCAGGACTCAAAGATCTGACTTTCAGTTTGGACATTTGCACAAAATCATCTATAGAATACAGGAAAACAGATGTATGGCTTTGTGTTTCCAGTTTGAGTATATTTACCTGATAACAAACCAATTTCTGGATCAATTCAGCTATGAAATTAGAGGTTTGTTTTGTTTACACAGCTGGAGGATAAGAGGTGTACGCTACATAGTTCTAAATGAGACTCACATGCATGTTATAGTCAAACAAAATGTGGCCAAACCTCAACTTCTGATGGAGACACACAACATAGAATTCTGTATAAGGATATTGCATGGTTAGATTTTTTTTTTTTTACAGGTGATTGATTACTCCTCTTAGTCAATTTTAAAGTCTCTGTGAATTGATTTACATATTCTGCTGACATGGGCTGAAAGGAAAGACAAAGAAAAATGTCTCCAATTAATCTAAAAGTGTGAGCGTGGCGTAAACACCCAGAGAATCACTAAATAATAACACCTGAAACTACACAAACTTTAAATCTGGGTGAATCTTATCTTATTAAATCTTATTAAATATTTCAGCATATAAATAATAACTGCTTATTACTGTAATTTACTATTTTACTCCAATGTAATTTTTATATAGCTCCAATTTTGATGTAAATAGGCCATTCTTGTTCATTTGATACTTTTTAAAATAATATTTAATTATAGTTTGTACACCGTTGTGTCTGAGCATAAGAGGTTTGAATTAATGAAGCAAGATAGGGAGAAAAAAAGACTTGTGAGCATGAAATTGGATAAAACCTTTGCAGAGATGTGAAACGACGGACACAATTTGCATTACACAAGTTATGTAGCTCGTTCCAGTTTGTGATGTTAAACAACCATTGAGGTTGAGAGCTAACACCCACCAGATGTTGTTGAGATGAAGCTGTAAATAAGTCCGCCTAGCAACGCTGGCAGGCAGCCAGGCATCATTTAAAGTTAGTGTTTGTGTGGAGATGAGAGAGTGTAAGTGGCTGGTTAACAACTGGGCTTGGCCGGCCGCCGTAGCCCCGAGGCCAAAAGGCATGAGTCGCTGTTTGGAAAAGTGACAGAAAAAAATGAGACAGACGGAGAGGAGTAAAGCAAGATCAGGTAAAATGATGAATGTGTGTCAGAGAAACGGGTTTCCTGTCTGATGCATAAAAAAAGAAAGGCATCTGTGGTTTTATATGTGAAGGGTATGTGAAGAATAGACTGCTACATCTTCCTGCTTCCAGTGGGATTCATTGTTAACACAAGCAACCTACAAGTAGGACACGTAGGGAAGAAGGACTTTTATTTATGATATTTTTAATTTGGATTCATATCAATCTCCATCACTCTCTGTTCATTTCAACACACAAAAGCATTAAAATACAGACCAGTTAATATATTTTTATTTTGTTGATGTAATAAATAGAAAATGATTCATTCCTCTTGTCGTTTTTTTTTAGTTTGACAGAAATTAGCTCACCGTTTCTCTAAAACACCAAATCAGCCGTACCTGTTGTTGCACTTCAATCATTCTGAGGGATCCACTTATTCATACACACACATTCACAAAGCAGCCATACCTATGTATAAATTCACCTCGGGCCAGAATACAAATCATGACCTCGGCTGCCTGTCACCAGCTGATAAATAAGAAATAGATGCTGCCACACAAACACAACCTGCAGCCAATTTCAGTCTTTAAGATATATTTTCTGAACTAGCACTGTTTGGGACTTATCTATGATCATTTAAACCTTTATTTAAAGTCACAAACATAATACCAAAACTTACTTTTATTGAAACAACTGAACACATGTGATCCTGGTTGATTTACCTGATGATATCCTGAAGCTCTCTGTCTGAATGCTCTACTGAACTCTATCATTTGAACAGCCAGCTATTCCAGTTATAGCTCCCCAAAATTAAGCTAAACTCTGTTGCACTTCTATTTAGCTTGCAATATCTAATTGACATTACATATATTTTAGGACAAATTAAAGGAAAACGCTACAAATTTTGGTTCTTTAAAGGCAAATTGTTCTTTTAAAACATAGTCTGTGGATCAGATCTGTATACTTCCCTGACAAAATGCTGATTAATAGTTTTATAAAAAGATAAAATAGTATCATAGAACTATGAGAGTGTAGTCAGTTAGTCCTGATTCGACTGTTGTAACATAGAGTTCCACATTTCCTCATTTCCAGTTTGTGTGTGTTCTGCTGACATGCATGTGTTTGTTCTGTGCAAAGAGATGTTGCATCAGCTGCTGTGGTTTGCAAACCCCATTATTTCTGGAGCACAGTAACCATTACAGACTTTCAGACAAGTAATATAGTTTCAGGTAATATTATTGCACCTTTTTTATCCCCCCCTCCTCTTTCTCTTCTGGCACAGCATCACAGTCATTAAACTTCATTATAGCGACAGTCTGTGCTTACACAGAGGTGTGTGTGTGTGTGTGCATTGGAGGGGCTTGGAAGAGCTCAGAGTGAAGGATGGGGTGCCACTTGCAACTTTACCATGGTCAGCACCCACACACGTTCACATTACTACATTTAAAGACAAACAAAACAACCTCGGAGACGCCGCTCGGCTGCAGTTTTGCAAGGTCAGACCAGCGTGTTGACCAAGTTACATTTACTGGTATGTTCTGTAACCTCTGCACAGTTCTGACTGAATAGAGAAATTCTAAATGTCTGAGTGAAACGTTTTGATTCTACAGTGATGTCCTAGAAAAATATCCTATAATGTATCTAAATATATGTAGACACATTTGTTTATGAAAGAGGTCAATGTTATATCTGAGTTACTGATAAAGTGATGCAAAAATTAGATTTATTATTTGGTTTTGCACTTTTATTTTCTAAATTCAAAGATTCAGATTATCCAAAGTACTTAAATATAGAACCATGAAGAATTAAAAAGTATTAAAGAATAGATTTTATATTTTAAATCTCTTTACAAAGGCATTTAGAAACACAGAAATAAAGGTTTACTACCAACCAGACACACATTACCAGCTACACACACACACACACACACACACACACACACACACACACACACCTTGTGAGCCACACTTCTACACCTTCCAGTCACACGTTGCTCTTTCTAAGATCTCACCTTTTCTCAGCGTGCGACAGAAGCAGAGATCACTCTCACTTGTCACCAGCATGTCTCACCTGCAAGTGTGATGATGTCACCTACAAGCAACAGCTGTACGGCTATTAAGTGTTAATTCTGTGCACGACGGTGCCTGACTGTCTGTGTGTGTGTGACTGTGTTCAGGCTTCTCTACTTTAAACCACCAGATGCTTTACTACTATGATGGTTGAGAAGCAGCTTTTTGCAGAAGTGAACTTGAAATCTCACCACGTTTACCCTCATACACAGATTCTTCTCGTTTCCTTTTAGCCATTAAATTATATGAATTAATTTCCTGTTAAATTATTAAGCGAAATGCATAAATCTCTTCTTACTAAGAGCAAATTATTTTCCTAATAAAACACTTCATCTTGCAGATGATGTGGTTCTGTTGGCTTCATCGGACCGTGATCTCCAGCGTTCACTGGAGCAGTTCTCTGCTGAGTGTGAAGTGGTCAGGATGAGATTCAGCACCTCCAAATCCGAGACCATGGTCTTGAGCCGGAATGCCTTCTCCGGGTCGGGGATGAGGTCCTGCCCCAAGTAAGGAGTTCAAGTATCTCAGGGTCTTGTTCACGAATGAGGGGAAAATGGAGCGGGAGATCGATAGGTGGATTGGTGCTGCGTCTACAGTGATGCAGGCGCTGTGCTGGTCTGTTGGGGTGAAGAGAGAGCTGAGTCAAAAGGCAAAGCTCTCGATTTACCGGTCAATTTACGTTCCTACTCTCATCTATGGTCATGAGCTTTGGGTAGTGACCGAATGAGATTGCGGATACAAACAGCTGAAATGACTTTCCTCCGCAGGGGGTCTGGACTTTTCCTTAGAGATAGAGACAGGGTAAGGAGTTCAGTCATCTGGGAGGGGCTCAGAGTAGATCTGCTGCTCCTGCACATTGAGAGGAGCCAGTTGAGGTGGCTCAGGCATCTGGTTAGATGGACGCCTCCCTGGTGAGGTGTTCCAGCCACATCCAACTGGGAGGAGACCTAAAGGAAGACCCAGGACATGCTGGAGGAACTATGTTTCTCGGCTGACCTTGGAGCACCTTAGGATCCTCCTGGAGGAGCTGGCCGAAGTGGCTGGGCAGAGGGAAGCCTGGGCTTCTTTGCTTAGGCTGTTGCCCCCACGACACGACCTCAGATAAGCTGAAGAAGATGGATGGATGGACGGAAAACAGTCTCAGTTGCTTCTTTATTATAGTTTTTGGAAGTTATATTTTCTTGAAATTCCCATCAGACTTAGCACACACACTATCACTAAAACATAAATCACCCTGCTTTTAACTATAACTTCACTAAGGTAACTATTGATCAATCATCTTGACCTAAAAGATTGATCAAAACCAGTTTTGACTTTCTATCAATCACACGTGATGATCTGGAAAGGTGAAAGTCTGAATTTAAAAAAAACAATTAATGGCACAATAAGCAAACGCTCAAACAGAAAGATATTATAGGACACTGATTGAAATAATTGTGAATTATCTAAGCAGCTATGAGTTAGTTCTTGTTCTTCTCATTTGCTCTCCATATATATTATTTATTGTTCATAACTTGTACAGTTATTATCCAAAAATAACATTACTTTATTCCAAATTATGTAAAAAATAATTATGACTAAAAGAAACAAAAACCTAGAAAGAATGAGACTATATAACAGATCAGGGGGCCTGTATTCCTCCTGTGTGTTTAGGGTGTGACAACAGCAGACTGTAGCACTGCCATGAATGTATAAGTGATGGATGATTAGCATAAAGCTCAGGAAACCAGCCATCTCCACCTTTATTGCTTCACTCTGCATTCATTTCATTCCAACAGAAGCCAGTTTGCAGCCAAATATAAACAAACATTAATAACTCAAAGGTTCTCTCACCTTATTTTAATACCACGTTCTGTTTATTATTACTAGCAGATTTATTTTTGAACACAATAAATCTGAAGCTCGGAGTTGCCATTTTCAAACTGTAAACTTTATGAGAGGGAGATGAACTAAAGCAGCTGGAAAGTCTTGATGTTTAAAAAGGAAAAGTAAGGAAACTGTTGGCAGAGATTTTTAAAGAACTGAGCATCAAAGAAAGAAAAAAAGGCAGTTCACTTTAATTAAGTTACATTATATCTTACTAGGTTGTTGACTGGTTGGTTGGTGACAGACTAAGTAACATTCACAAGGGCTTTCAAATTCCTTGTGAGTCAAAGGATCTCATGTTTTTGTTGCTGGAATTTATAACTTGTTTGCAAAATAATTTGGACAAGTTTTGTCTCAAATATTAACAGAGTGGTCACAGGAATCTCAAATTCACAGTTCTCAATGTTGTTCCCGTGTGTCAGAAAGTCCATCCATCCATCCATCTTCTGTAGCCGCTTAGTCCTCCACAGAGGGTCGCGGGGGGAGCTGGTGCCTATCTCCAGCGGTCAAGGGGCGAGAGGCGGGGGACACCCTGGACGGGTCGCCAGTCCATCGCAGGGCCACACAAAGACAAACGAGACAAACAACCATGCACCCACTCACACCTAAGGACAATTTACCAGCCCAATTAGCCTGACAGTCATGTCTTTGGACTGTGGGAGGAAACCGGAGTACCTGGAGGAAACCCACGCACGCACGGGGAGAACATGCAAACCCCACGCAGAGAGGCCACAGAGCCGGGATGCGAACCCACGACCCCCTTGCTGCGAGGCAACAGTGCTAACCAACTGCGCCACCATGCAGCCGTGTCAGAAAGTGCCAAAAAAAAAAGCAACTTGGAGAAAGACCTGTGAAACTAAAGCCAGTGTCTCACTGGGATGACTGTTAGCGACCAGCAGGACACACTAAATTATAAGAAAATATGAAAAATATCATGTAGGGTAACTTCATTGCAAAAAAAAAAAAACATGCCTGTCATGAATTTGTGAGCTTATTTTACTAAATAAGTCTAAAACTTCCACCCTGTAAAGTAACAGAACCCTTGTGAATGTTTGAAGATATTTTAGTAATTCCCTTGTTGTTACACTAGACAGTTTAACAGCCAACATCCTGGATTATGCTGTGACTGATGGGGGACAAAATGAGAGAATTCAACATTCTGAGCAAGACAAACTTACAAATTATAGAAGAAGAAAATGCAAATTAATCAAGACATAATAACAACACTTAATGACTAAATTGTGGCAAGAAAACGTGCATGCCTTTTGCACAAATATTAATCAATGTTATTAAAATTTTGACATGCACAAAAGTATTAGGTAAACAATTCAGTGGGATTCCAGCTAAGCCTTTGCTAAAATTCTTTAAATAGACTTAACCCAGTATGTTATGGACCTTAGATTTATACACGATCCTTTTGCAGCCCCCAGGAAGACAAAAGACAAACATCCACACAAATCAAACCGTCTCTACCTCTTTGGGAACATGATATCTGGGCTCCTTTGTGTCAGCGTGTCCAATATTGTGACTCTAAGCTACTGTACTAATAACTTATTTATGTTTAGGTACTGTTAAACTGTACAATGATTGTTGCTTTATATTTATTATTTAGGATGGCAGCTGTGGGTTGCCAAAAGCAGCCTTTGATAACAGCGATACCCTTAACTCTACCGACAGGTGCCAGTCAGAGAGGAGGTGTAGAACGGTTCTGGTACTTGTATTTTTGGAAGTACTTGGAGGAAGTAATGTAACACTGGCCATTTTGTTGTCACTAATTAAAGTGGTTATAAATGTGACTTTAAAAGTGCATGGATACACTATCTGTAATCACTGATAATCTAATCCGAAGACACCACTCAGTGTCGGTTACACTGACCTCATTAAAGTAGAATTAGGAGAGAAAAAAAGTCACTCAGATTATATCAGCTGAGAAAAGCTCTTCACCAAATGATGTTTAAAAAGTAGTATAATATACTGTATTTATGTTGGCTATAGGTTGTTAAAAATTAGAAAATTAATGTACATTTTCTCTGTAGGCTGAATTCACGGTGTTACTTTAATGCATTGAGTTCAACAGGTGGAGCCATGATGTTCTAAACCTCCAGGAGAGGATTCTGTTTAAACAACTGTTGAAAAAAACAACTTTTTGGTTGTTGTTTCAATCAATATCTTAGCCTACAGTAATCCTTATTGGTAATGAGTCAATTCTTCATGTCAGCATTAAAGACAACTGGCCTCATAATGACCTCGATGCCTCCATCAGTGTTTCTGACCAAACCATATAAACCTGATCCGTCCAGCCCAGGTTTTAGAACTGAAGGTGAAACTTCTTCAAGAAACATCAATGTCCAGTTGCCCTTTATATATATGAGAATTCCTCTACACCTGGATATGTGTTTTTTTTTTAAGAGATGCTCCCTAATCCACTCCACCAATGTCTGAACTTCTTGAAGGTTAAAGCCAATGAGGCTCCAGCACTGCCAATAAGTACCAGATTATGATCAAAACAATCCCATTTTATGCCCATGATCAGCTCACTAATTATTACTTGAACTTCATTGATGAATACAATTAATAAAAACAGTGTTGAGTATAATATAAGAGGGTTTGAGAACAGATTGCCTTTGGAAACTATGACCTCTTTTTTCACACATCTCTCTAACTTCAAGCTGCCTCTCCACCTCCCCATGTTATTGTACTTCCTCCCACTGACTGTCACCCATCTATCTCTTTGTTTCTCTGTCTCAGCTCCTGTCACACCCTCTGCCTTTGCTCTCTCCCTGCCTCTGATTCTCCCTCGCGTAATCCTGCCCTATCTCATGACACCAAGCTGGTAATCCTACATTTCCTTTAATGCACACACTCACGCACAAAATAACACAGCGATACACTCACACACACACACACACACACACACACGCAGGTGCTGTTTGCCTGCATTATAAGAGAAAACATGAGCACTGAGATATATGCATGTGCACATAAATGAATACTCTGTTTTTATGCTGTCAGGTACTTTTTCTAGCTAACAATGAGATAATCAGATATTACTCATGCAGAATAATATATTAGTGTTTAAACTATTTAACCAGTCTGTTTTTATCACCTTCAAATACATTTGAATTCTTCAAACATGCTTAGTTTGAATGCCACCACAGATGCTCATCCAAAAACTAGGGGTGCACCGACACGATACTGGATCCGATGTCTTTGCAGATCCAGGCCTTTTAGCTGGATCGGTGGAAACTTGTCGATGCTTCAACTGATATTATTTACTACACTTTATCCTAATTATGAGCAGAGAAATAATGTGGCAAACTACACTGCAACTCACAAATTACAAAAGTTAGACCATTGTTTTTTCTGGTCCAAGTTATATTATATTTGAGGTTTATTATGTCTGATATTACAATATTTTAGTGTTTGCATTAGCATCGGTGGATATCTGGTATCAACTGATCCAAAAAGTCCAAATATCAGGACTGAAAAAGCTGGATCAGTGTAGGGGTGGGGGATATATCGCGTATACTCGATGTATCGGTTTTTCCACATTATGCATCAATGTGATTAGATTGTAACCATCGAGTATAAACTGTCACGGCAAGTTTAAGCCGTGTGCTTGAAATTCACCGTTAGATTTGTTTCTCCCACACGCTGTGAATGCATCACTACTCCCCCCTCCCAACCTGAAAACGGTCTACCTGGCCACGAGTGTGCGTGAGGGTTTAATGATTTCCACGGATGTGGAAAAAGTGGACAGAATTTTAGGAATCACCAAACAAAATGGAATTCAGTACAAGGAAATAAACAGTACAGTATTTTCTGAGGTATTTTGGCCACTGCAGCCACCGTACCTGTCATCACCTGATGCCTCAGTGCTCAGCTCAGAGAAAATCGAACCAAAAATCAGTCCGCCTTGGTGAAAAGTCTAACCAACTTTCCTCCAAAAAAATTTAAAACTGAGAAGTTTAGTGCAAAGCTCAGGGCAGAACAACACCTAAAGGACCTTTATGAATCTGGAGAACTTTTCTATGACTTTAGTCAGCGGATGATGGGCTGGCAGCGTACGAATCCATGTAATGAGTTCACAGAACGCCCCGTGTGTCTCTGCTCTGTGATGGATGGATGGATGGATGGATGGATGGATGGATGGATGGATGGATGGATGGATGGATGGATGGATGGATGGATGGATGGATGGATGGATGGATGGATGGATGGATGGATGGATGGATGGATGGATGGATGGATGGATGGAAAAAGTAAAAATGAACAAAGGTCCTGTCTAAAGGCAGGAGCAGGAGGCAATGGATCAACCCAAAAGGGTTTAGTATCAATAAAACCAGACTATAAGGACTCAGGTGACAAGACAAGGGAGCCTAAATGAGGAGGGCAATCAGGGAGACGAGACACACCTGTGGAGGATTAACAGGTAGTGGAACTACTTAGACACACAGGGCAGGACACGAACATGAAGAAACACAGGGGCAAGAACCACACGAAACTAAAAGTATCAGACATGATAATAAACTGAACATTAAACAAAATGCACAGGACAAGATCACACAACAGAACTAATCAGGGACAACAGGAGGCAGAAAAACAAGGTCCAACTAAAACCAACACATGAATCATGACAGAACCACCGGACTTTGGTTTATTTAGGTTAAATAACAGTCATTAGATTGTGAGTCCTGTGATTTGTTGAATTATTTGTCATTAACTTTATAATGACTCACTTTTTAAGTTAATAAATGTGGTTAGATCAAAAATGTGGAGTTTAGAAAAATTTAAATGGGTTTTGGGAAAAAAATGTAATGGAAAAAAAGAAAGTCAAAAACAGAAAAAAATGAATTTGGGAGAAGAGTCAAGTAGGTACCAGAGTAGAGGCGTGTGTTAAAATAGTTAAAATAAGTGGTTGATTTAAAGGAGCAGCAGTGCCTTTTGATGCAGAACAACATTTGTTTTTGGAGGTTATTTAAAATATCACGATGCATAGATGGTATCACGATAGCCAATAAATATCAGGATATTATTTTTTCCTAATATCGTGCAGCTCTCATTGCATCTTTACCAAAAACTTCAAAAACACTAAAGAGGAGTCATTTCCACGCTGTAGCTCTGGTCCCTTTGAAGAAGAAGCATTAAAACAAGAAGAAATGATATAAAACAAGTTCATCTTTTGCCTGATAGAAATTTCTACTCATCCAAATGAATCTTCTCTAGCAGGTCAGTAAGATTATTTTTTTTTAAAAACATAATTTTTGCTACAACTAATCCCCCCCCCCCATGAAGCTGATGTTGTAATTTGGTAACAAATATAAGTTCTACAAGTCTGTCTGTATTGTGCAACGTCCTTTGTGGTTACAAATATCCAGTACATTTTTTTTGTTTCTCATTTTTACCTAAAAACTTTACAAATGTTGCAACATGTCCAGAATACAAGACAAGTCTGAAAAAAAGCCTAACCTCTTGTTCTTTCCAACTCTGAGTTGGTCGCTCTGACCTCCTGCAGCATATTGGATGTCCTCTATTTCCTAATGTCATCACACCACATAATGCACCATCAGGGAAAAAGTTTTCACCTCCAAAAGTTAAGCAGAGTCTCTGTCAGGCTTCTGGGCACCGACCTACATGTTTAAGATCAAATAAACCTTTCATACATCAGCGGACATTCCATCTGTGAAAGATTAACTTGCAGTGACACTGTAATGAGCAGGCTTACTGTCAATAACTAATGTAACATTTGGCTTAGAGCAGCGTATTGCATTATAAGCAGCTTTCAGTCAGTCACTACACAACAAACATCAAGCCGAGTCCCGTGGCTTAAAACTAGGCAGAAATCCCATTACCATTCATCTATCCGTTTCCATCTCTCCTCCGTTGCCGTGGTTTTGAACTACAGGCAAAAAACCATTATCATCTATCTACGTCTCTTTCTATTTTCATGTCTGTCTCATTTTATCTTCTTTTCCTCCTTTTCCCCGATATCCCCTTGGCTTGGAACAAGACTGAAATCCCATTTATTCATACATCTATCTCTTTTTTTTCCACTCATGTTCCCCTCATCTGCATCGTTCTCATCCGATGGCTGAAAGCCAACTTATCTATTTATCTTCACGTCTATCCATCTTCCCATTCCCCTTCATGCTTCTTTCATAGCTTCCAGTTCTATGAAAAAAGTAAAGTTTTTTTTAAAATGTGGGGAACTCTTAGCAGTGATGTGCCACTGTGCTTCTAACTCATTTCCTTTAGTATAAAAGAAAATGTGTCATTTCAACAAGATAATAAAATTAAAAGTAGAAAGATGCACACAATGACATTATGCAGATGATATATTTGGTATATCTGGTTCTGTTCCGTATTAACAAGATAGCATCACACAGATGCTACAGATTTATTAGCTGCACATCCAGGATGAGACTTTCCTGTTCCACCATCCCATATGTTCTGGGCTGGACTGAGATCCTGACTGTGGAGGTTGATGGAATCCAGTGAACTTGTCATGTTCCAGAAACCAGTTTGATTGACTTTTATGAACTGATGCATTATCCTGCTGGAAGGAGCCATCAGAAGATGACTGATACTGTAGTCATAAAGGGATGGATATCAGCAACAATACTCATCATGCTCAGTCAGTACATTAACCACTGATACCAACAAGACCTTTTGTTCACACAGCTGCTGCTCACTGGAGATTTATCTGTAAACTCTATGGTTGTACATGAAAATCCCAGGAGACCCGCAGTTTGTGAAACACCAAACAACAACCATGCTATGTTCGTAGTCACTCTATCGACCCCCCCTCCCTTTCCTCCATTCTGATACTCAGTTTGAACTCCAGCATGTCATGTTCAACACGTCTAGTCAGGGGCGGTTCTGGGGGGCGGGGGGAGCCCCCTGTGGCCCCCCTGCTGAATGCTGAGTCTCTTGTATTAGAGACAAATATTGTTTCATGTTGTCACTGAAATAATAACCAAGAGATCAAAATAGTTTTATTTTGAAACTTATTGAGGTTATTGTGTCCAAATCAACTGAACTGCTGTTATTACATTGCTGTAATTATACACTAAAATTAAAAATAATTAAAGAAAATGTTTGTAGTTTTTTTGTTTTAGAATGTCCCCCTCTAAAAAGCAGCTGCCCCCCCCCCAATGTTGGTCTAAAGCCTCCACTGCATCTAGATGGCTAAATGCTTTGAGTTGCTAACAGGTGATTTGTTGATTAACTATTTGTAACAAGCGACTAAACAGGTCCACTGTACCTAATAAAATGGCTAATAAGCACACACACACAGACACATATTACCAAAGTTAAATGTAAGTTCCAGTGTTAAAACACATTGGATTTCAATTCAAACGACATATATTTTTTTTTAAATGTCCCAAATAAATGAAAAAATCTTTATGGCTGAAATTGTATTCTTTATAATAATTCACGCAGGGAGATTTACGAATATGGATCTTTTGTCATACAGTAGATAGTAAAGGCATCTTTTCTTTGTTTAAAGAAGTTTGATTTCATTGTTTGACTGAAACTTGTTCTTTCAGTCGTATCAGAATTTCCTAACTGTTCACTTCCTGTTTATTTTAATATTTACTTCTTTGCCAAAGAAAAACTCAAGCTGCATTTCAGCCCTGAGATATTGCATTTTTACACACAGGGATAATTGGAACGTCGACTCAGTGGTTGCTGCTTTGGGCTGACAGTGAAAAAGCTCTGCGTTGTGAAGACTTTAACTGTGAGAGAGAACAAACAAAGAGAGACACTTCCTGCCGGCTTGTAATTCAAAAATGCATTTTCTGTTTTTTCCTCTCTCACACCTATTGGTCAACTTTAATCACATGCAACTGTTGCCAGAGAAAATTAGAAGTCCCAGAGAGATGAAATAATGCTATTTCATTACAACACTGAACTGCTGTTTAGCTTTTTCTAAACTTCTTCAAAAAAAAAAAATCACATTCTGAGGGAAAAAGTTTGCCAATTTGCCAGCAATAAAAGATAAAAACACATTGGCATAAACACAAATAAATATAGTTGCAAGCAGCAGCTCTGAATGCCATATTATTGGAGGCATGAAGCAGCCTTCACCAACACACTGTTGTTTTCATCAGTGATTCTAAATGCCGACTGGTGACATTAAAAGATTAAATGGCAGGGAAAATTAGATGAATAATAACCTCATGGGCGTAGGCCGCTGCCTTGGCTTAATGTCCGTGCACCAACTTGGGTTTTATTGGTTCTGCTTTAAACTATGATTTTAAATAAAGTTTTTGTTAGTTTTATTGGTTTCTCATAACCCCGTCGTCGCCCCCCTTCTCGCTGTAGGCCAGTGTGGAGATTTTTCTTGGCAAGATCAGAGATTAAGCCTTTTAATGTCCGAAACCAGATTAAAATGAAACCTATTTTGTGTTGTTTGTGTCTGTTTAGAGAAGCTGTGCTCTAAGTCATAGTGTTGTTTGTGCAGAATCTAAAATGATCATAAATCATGTGCTGCTTGCCTTCCCTGCTACCTGAAGGCGTATTTTAGTGTTAAAAGGCCAAGATAGTACTACATCTTTTTAATTAATGTTTATGCTGATCTGTGTGTGATCACTTGTTTCAAGGCATCGTCTCCAAAACTCACAAGCTTCTCAAAGCCAGAGGCGGCGTGCACCGCATCTGCTCTCGCTGTTCCACAACTGTGCGTGCACGTTTGCATGGATGCCTGCATTGAAATGTGTGTGAATGTGTGCTACATGCGAATGTCTGAGTCCAACAGTGTGCCTGGCAGTATTCTGTTGCATAACCCTTAATTATAACAGGAGAGGAAATGTGACAGCTTGTGACCTAATCCTTAATGCAAGAAATACATTTTTACAATTCAAAAGGGAATGTGCATGCATATGTCTGTGTGTGTGCGCGTGTGTGTGTCCGGGTGTAATTTGAACATGCCAGATAAAGGAAACATGAGTGCTGCAAACACATGCCTCTATTTGGAGATGCAACGTCTTGATAATGACCCAGTAATGAGGTTTTCCAGTATTTGTGTGTATGTGTGTCTGTTTTGTTTTGATAGAAGATTCCTAAAAATTTGCTCAAGTGATTCAGAGTGTTATTTGAGTGTGCAGCCTTGTCCTTTATTTTGGAGCGGAATGACAGATCTATTATGACGAAAGGGTGCACTATTATCACTATTAAGAGGTCACGCAAGAGCACACACACACACACACACACACACACGGCGTTCTGCCATTAAAGCTGTCTGACGTGCTTTGTGTGTTTGAGTGAGTCTGGAATATGTGTGTGTGTGTGTGATTATAGCAGAATATGAAAAGCTGACACTTGGCTTTGAAGGCACTTGCTAATGTGGCCTTTGAAGGCTTCTCATCTGTGTGTGTGTGCACACCTTACACGCAGCTTTTTAGTCCGCTGTGCCCACTGCTAACACTTTTTTCCACACACATACATGTAGCTGTGTGCCAAAAAGACTGAAATTTTAAAGTGTCAGAATTTTTCCACTGAGCCAAACGGTTCATGAAGAAGTCCGAGTGTCCTGTTGTGCCGATTCTCTTGTTCACATTGAAGCTGCAACAACGATGCCTCCCCCCCCCCCCC
>SSNR01000050.1:2916387-2941463 GCA_006937965.1 Callopanchax toddi | reverse complement strand
CCCCCCCCCCCCCCCATTCTGTCTGTGCACCTTCCAGACAGAGCTGTGTGAAAGGGCTTTACGCTAACTTCATCCAACGGCTCAACTGGATCTATTTATAACTATGTCAGCCCCACAATGAAGGTTTACCCCCTCTTTACCATCTTTTATTGGCTTTTACCACATTTTGCATTTATTTATTTACTCTACTCCCCCTATTCATTTCCTTCCATCCTTTATAATCCATCCACTTTAAAAGATGTACAGCTACAACTGCTTATTTAATATAATAATAACGTTAAAAGAGAGAGAGATGTGTGTTTAGAGGACTTGATCTTGGACAAGAAGCAAACAGTGTCAAACAGGATGAGAGAAAATGTTGGTACTGTTGTGATTTCCCAGCACTCTGTTATTGGACAGAAGGTTTGCTGTCTCCCTTTTGGACAGCAGGAAATAAGCTGATTAACACCCAGCAACCGGGGCACAATGATCCGTGGCCCATTTTCTGTAAGAAAGACTACATTTTAAAAAGAAGGCCTTTGAGAAGCAGGAAGTATCATTCACTCTTTTAGTTTAGTGACCGACTTGTTGGGTCACAGTGAAATACCTCGAGTCCTGAAGCCTGAAAACACTATTTATTACTTCTTGCACTAAGCTGCCATTTTGCTTCATCTCGTCCATTCTGCGTCATCTCTGGTGGAATAATTGGGAGCGAAGAGAATCAAGAGCCTGTAGTTGTCTACAGCGACTGTATAACTGCTGCTCATGTCCATCAGAAGGAAGGCAGCAGTTTTTACAGCAAATCCAAAATTCAGGAGTAATGTAGCAAAGCCTTGGTGGTTTGGAGAAAAACTGAACAAACAGTTTCAAAGAGAGTAACAACAGAACGGCTAATGCAAAGGATTATTTTCTTCATTCACATTGTTCCAATGTAAATAAAAATTACACAAGAAAATGAACCATTTGTATGTTTCTAATTACTGTTCCCTTTTTTTTTTTTTTTTTTTACACATTTTTAGGACTGGAGATTTTTCTTAAAATGTTTTTACTTTAAAATGTTTCTTATTATCATAAAAAGTATTCATATTTTTTATTCATAATTTCAAAAACTGTGAACATCTTCACTCTGGCTCTTTAACAGATAAGTGTTTGGTTTGCTACAAACATCTCATTATGATCTTTTTTGCATTTTTTTAAATATATTTGTGGCGATAAGCATTATAATCTAATGCAGACTCAAATTAATGAAAACATTAGTATTGAGGTGATTAATGTAGTGTAATAATGTTTAGGTATGTATTCATGCATCTCCATATATATTTTTTTTACTTTAGTAGTTTTTTCCCTTTCTTTGTGTCCAGTTAAGGTCAGTGCTTTAATGAAAGTTGGGGACAAAATGTAGCTCTATGAGGAGCTGACCTACATTTAAAGGGTTAAAACCATAACCTGGGTTCTTAACCATTGACTAGTGTCAACTAATACCAAGTGAACTTATTGGAAACCTTAAGTTTCTTAATCTATAAACACGCTTTTGAATCAGAGGCTGAAATTGTCTTTCAGTGTAAAATATTTTGTGGTGAACCCGAGTCAAGCCACTTTACTGCTTCACAAAAAAAAAAAACACATTTTCATTTTAAAAAGTGCTTTGAAAAGCTGTGAGGCAGTGACATGGTGTGTTCAACTTTCAATGAAAACCATTTCTCCACAACATTTATTTATCAGTTAGAGCGCGTTGTAATTGGACAAGAATTTCCCCTCTTTTAGTGAGATATGGAAAAATCTCATTTGACACTGCGAGCCCCGAGCAACATGACACCAGAGAGAACTGCTGTGTGATGATATGCTTTTAGCTTTACCAACATTACATTTCCTATATATTCTTTAGCGCACTGCGGTGCTGTTTGCCATAGTTTAAGAGAATACCTAATTCCCTTTACTCAGACGTTTTTTCTCAAGACAAGCCTGCAGCCAAGCGTGAAAGTGTCTCTGTTGGTCTTTCTGCTCTATTTTAATTAAGTTCAGCTCCATTATTACTTGTTAAGAAATCCACTTATCTAATAATGTCTGGGGCAATACCCAAATGATCCCATTGTCTATACCTTGCACCAATTACTTTTTCTTTTTCGTGCTTGTCATGGGTTTTACTTGTTTTTCATCACAGATGAAAGACGACGGGTTTTCTCTCCTACCGGTTTCTGGTGTCAGTTTCTTTTCTTTCCCAGACAGATTCCTTGTCAAGCTGTCTTTCTTTCCAAGATAAGTTTAATCAGTTTCTCTATTCCCTTTTCCCTTTTTTTTCCCGATCAAGCATCTTCTTTTCCGTAGGAGTAGGTTTAGACAGAATTACCTCCCACTTCACTTCTCTCTGTTGCTGCCTCTCATTCAGTCTCCGTTTCTCACCTCCCTGCTGGGTTTTGTCATGGTGCCTTCAAACGGTGTGCAAAAATTTAAGCAGCATTTCAAACAGGTGGCAACTGATGGGCTGATGTGTTTCTATGGATTACTTTTATGCAAACACAAAGGTAGTGGATAATAAGATTATGTAATGAAATCAAAGCGCTGGCATTTGTAAGCTGTCATTATTTTAACACTACTAGCTAACTATATACGTTTTATTTAGTCAGTTTTATTCATGTTTTTAATTAGCAACAAATTTGAGTTGCAAAAAATAAAAAATCAGAAACAAAAACACACCTTTGTTTTTGTTTTAGAATAAAAATCTATTTCTTCTGCGCAACAAAAAATGTTTCAAAATAAAATGTTTTTTTCCTAATTTGTTCACTCATTTTTTTGTATTATAAGCCAATCAGATTGTGCAAAGCATATTTTCTGTTATTTATCAATATATTGCAAGCATAACTTTCATATTTCCTACTTTATTGCAGCTTTAGACCAAAACACAAGTTACCTCACAGCGCCTTTCCAAAAGTTCACTCGGTATCAGACGGATAAGGGCAGCGGGAGAGTTGATGAGTGTTGCTGCCTGTGAGATGAGTGTAAGAGAGATGACAGCTTCAGACAAGGACAGGGAGGATGAACAAGGGACGAGAGGTTAAGAGACATTATCAAAGACCATAAAGGGGGAGGAGAGCGAGATGTCCAGGAAGGATGAGAGCCAGATGAGAGCAGAAGAGGCAAAAAGAGGGATGAGGGTCTGAGTGGCGTAGTGACGGAGGAAGGCATGCTGAGGGGTGGAGAGAAGGTCACGAGGTTCGTGGTTACAGAATGCATCCTCTCATTGCCTAAGAGCTTAGCCACTTAGTGATCCAGGAGAGGGGAGGATGGGGAGACAGCAGCGCAATTATGATTCCAGGACATACTAAAAGGATGCAACGGTACCTAATGCACGAGTTCAACACGTTACACAAATTGGCTTCATAAAGCAGTGCTAAACCGTAGCAGCGCTCATCGGTTATTGTAACACTTTCTTTATGCAACTGAAAAGAGCACAACCTGGATTTTCCAAACGCTACCTCCTCAGGATGTGGCGAGAGCGTAGCAGCTGTTCAGCATTTTAAAAATGGGACTGCTGTGCCTAAAAATAGTAGCAGAAGTCCCACGCTTTGGTATCCCAATGAATTAGAATGGCATCCACCCAGAGCTTCTCTCCTGTGACCGACCCTGCTCTGTTTTCTAGTTTCCCTCTCAGCAATGTGATACAGCATTATGCAACATGTACTATGGGCCTGTTTCACTAAATGACTCACTAAATGGGAGCAAACCACAGACAAGCCTTTGCGGTTTCTTTGTGTGTCTTAAACTGAGCTGCCAGCTAAATGGTGTCTCCCTGCGCTGGAGCAGCTTGGTGTTATGAGGCAGAAGACGACACATAATACTTAAAGATTAACATGTAGTTGTCACGTGTGGCTGGAGTATCATATTTAGCATCTCCTCAGGCTAACTGCAGTCCAGAAGAAAAAGAAACAGGAAGTGTAGCATCCTGCTGGTTTTACAAATAAAAAGATGCTATAATTCAATATATCTCTGTAATTTGCAAATGAAATCATGTCAAAAACGTGCATAAAATCACATTGTTGGTGATGGCTCCAAATGAAAACCCTTCATTTCCTATCTTTCTACCTAAAGACCCTCTCTAGTTCATCCTCAGTCGACTCTTCTTGATGTGGAGGAGCAGCAGCTCTACTCAGAGCTCCTTTTCTCTAAAGTTGAGACTCTGTGGAGGAAGCTCATTTCTGCTGCTTGCATCCAGAATCATGCTCAGTGGTCATGATTCAAATCTCATGGCTATACTGTAGGTTGGGGTTGGACTTAGACAGTAAATCAAGAGCTTTTCCTTTCAGTTCATCGTTTTCTTTACAACCACAGGCTGGAGCGACGATTGATTCCATCTCAAGATACTCAAACTCTTTTTTTCCTTTCGGCATTTCCCCTCGGGGGTCATCACGGCAAATAATATCTTGGATGCCCTTCCTGCCACAACCCTCAGCATTTATCCAGGCTTGGGATCCGCTCAAGGATGACACTGGCTTGTGCCCCCTTTAGGCCGGATTCTCAAACTCTGTACTTGATTAAACTCAAGAATTACCTCTGTAAATAAACCCTGTGATTACAGCGAATACCTGACGCTCACTCTTTGAGGAGCAACTGTTTGAACCAATGTGGAGCAGAGGGGTCAGTTGGCATCTCTTAACAATGACATGATGTCATGACTTCTATCTTTGTGGATGGACAGACGGATGGCTAAAGGGAGTGAGTCACGTTATGTTCTCACAAAACTTATTTGTAATCAACCTCAGCAACATTTCAGCAACATTCACCAACAACAACAGACTGTGTACCAAGTTTTTTCCTCCCTCCGTGATAGTACCACACTCTGCATGAACTCAAGTTACCATGGCAATGCTGACAAAGAGCTGTTCATTATGTTGACACACACAAGGACCAGGGGGAAACTGTTAGCGTAAACACACAGCAGAAGTGTTAGCCGTATACAAGGTGCGCTCAGTGCATGTGTATACATCAGTATAGGTCGAAAAACTGAGACGCACCTGCTCATGCTCAATAACCTGCTCATGCATGAGTTTTTAAGACAAACCAACTGTTTGAGGTTTAAAAGGAGCTGTTTTCTGTAAAGATAATGTCCTGATCTTAGGAGGCTGAAGTCAATGCAGAATCAGACTTATGGGGAGGTTTATGAACTGGAAATCATAATGAATATCTTTATATCTTGATTTTTTAGGACTACAAAGTAGGAAAGTGTGATTTGAAATAGAAGAGACACCTAGCCACAAAACGTGCATAAATATAGATGAAATGAACATCTTTTCAGAAGGGCAAAGTACTCTTATTCCAAGTGAAAAGTGCTTCTTAGAAAGTTTTCCTCCGTGGTAAGGAGGAGGAAACAGTGGGAGGCAAGATGAGAGGCACTTGATGGCACGCTCTTGACTCGTCTCGGTTTGAAAAGCTAAACCTGCAGCTAAGAAAATCTCAAAGCCATTTTCTTTGTGCGTGCGCTTGTGAGCGAGCAGGCGCGATATAGGTTTCATTGATTAGGCGTAGTAAAATCAAAGCGAGCTTTGGGATGTCGATCGATGGAACCTGCTAACTTTATTCTCTCGTGCAAAGTGGAAAAAAAGGAGGATTTAAGAAAAACGTGTTTTTTAAACCAGATGCGTTCAACAATACAAATACAGGAAACCAACAGAGATTGTAATATGTGTGCATGTTGTAAAGATGCAGAGAAATACATTAAAACACACACACACACACACACACACTCTGCCAAAAGTGATCAAATGCATGCTGACGTACAGAGAAAGATCACCAAAATGAAGCTGCACGCACACAAAACAATAATCACCATAACTCTGACACAAACGGCACATCGGTGTTGTCACGCACACGGCAAAGCAAAGGAGAACCTGATAGATCTGCTGAGGCGTACACATGCGTACACACACAGCAGGTTCTGACAGGATGGCGCCCACACAGCCAAAACACAGACATGCAGATAGGCAAGCTGCAAAGGGAGAGACGGCGGTGGGGGGAGGGAAGATGGGCATGAAGAAGGAGAAAGGGGGAAGAAAAAGAGCTCACATGACAGAAAGATGGAGCCGATGGGGGACAATGAAGGGGAAATGATGGGGGGGGGGTTAAAAGTAAAAAGAAAAGAGTGACAGAAACAATAAAAGGGAAGCGATGACTGATGGAATGATGAAAGGGATTTCCTCTGAAACACGATGCAACTACGAATCAAACACTCAGTCCAATTATAGCACACCTTCCTCACACACACACACACACACACATCTAGCTCTAAAGCTTTCTACATATTTAAATTTCTACTTCCTGTCGACATATCCTCCACTAAAACACAGATGGCGTTCATCCTCCACAGATCGATTTGACCTCTGACCTGCGTGGCTGTAAATCCGTTTCCTCCTCGCTATCGAACCCCGTTTCTCAAAAACAGATCATGATCTGAGAAGATATGTAAAACTACATCCCTGTCACGAGCAATTACGGAGGGAAAATGTGTCCCACGATGACAGGACGGGAACGGATAAACCGGCTGAAGCCTGTAAATCACTTTCTCCACTCTGCAGCCATACTGCTGCTCCATTCCTCACGGAAAATAACTCCGTAATTTACACCCCGGGTGTTTAGATGGGCAATTTATACCGCCCTGCTCCCACCCCGGAATCACCTCTGTGAGATCCGTTTTGAGCTTTATGAGGGGAGGAAATATGTTGGGCTGAATCGACAGCTGTTTATTGGATGTGTACTGTATGTGTTTATATTGAGGAATAAAAGAAATGGCAGTGATTTAAGGAAGGTTTTCCACGGCTGTTTTTTTTTTTTTTTTTTACCTGGTGTTATTCTTCACTTACAAGTGATCTTTTTCAAATGCTGCCAATGCAGTTTAGAGGCAAAAACTGAATGGATTTAAAGAATTGGTATAAGTTATAAACAGCTCGCCGTCGCTACAGCTAATAAATTATTTTAAAAATAACCAACCTCAACACCAAAAACTGGTCGTAAGAACTGAGGATTCCCTCGAAATCCTCCTTTAAAATAAGTCTGACGGATGATATTTCCTCAGTAAATTATTGAGATAATTTCACTTCTTTTGAACTTCCAAAAAAAAAAACCCCATCTGGAGAAATTAGCTACTCAAAACGAGGTTTAAAGAAAATACATTCGACTGCACCTCGCTGTATATCAGCTCCTGTTCAGGCTTTTATCTCATCAATAGGAAAAAAAGTCAAATCAAATGGCCTCTCTCTTTTTGAACCTGCAGCTCAAATGTAGAATTGAGGCAGAAAATGGTCAACGAAATGACTTCTGCTTTTAGATGTGTAAGTGGGTAGAACCATAGTAATGCTGTCATGTGTGTCTTTGTGCGTTTATGTAAAAGCAGCAAGTATTGCACTGAGAAGTTCTCTTTGAAAAGCATCCTCTTTGCCGTGGCCAAAGCTGGCTCTGAGCCTCCCAGTTCTTCCTCCTACCTCTTCTACTTTCATGCACACATGCACACACACCGTATGAGGTCCAGGCACTCCTCCCAGAGCTGATGTAATGTATGGCTGTGGAGTGGGTGCACAGGGATAAAGAAGGTACATCACACAGGGAGAAAGTGCACGTACATTATAAAAAATCAGTGTGTGCTTTTGACTCTAGATTCCCAAGAGGGATCAGTGAACCGGATAAAGCTATTTTACTCTTAAGAATCCTCTTCGTGCTTTTAATATCCAATTACTTGCCAGTTTTGTTGTAAATTCCCTTTATAAATAATACTAAAAGGCATGTATTTAGACACTTTGTTTGAGACTTTGAAGCAAAAGATCTCGTGCTTTTTGTGGTAATTAGTGTGGAGTTCCCTTAGATGTTTCCTGCGAGCATCTCTTCCTTAAGTTTGTTTTTAGACACACGGCTGCAAGAACGGGTTTTTATATTTTAAAAAGAAACCCTTGTATATTTCTGGGAACATGCTTCTGAATATTTCGCATGATTTCTGACAACTGAGAAGAAGCAAAAATTACTTTTCCAAGTGCAATCTCTGAGGGATGAAACTAAAGTGGAGCAGGAGTTGAGTAGGCACGCAGAGCAAAAAGTGGGATTTCTGAGTGTGTGATGAAAACACAGACTTCAAAGACTGCCCATTCTAGTGGGTGATACATTTATATATATATTTTATAATTTAGTAGCATACTTTTGGTTAGTGTTACAAATCTGAATCCATCATCTTTTATCAAGGAAGTAAAAACAATCATTCAGGACTGATTTCTTGAGGCAGCCTCCTTTTCAGTGATTTTTCTCCCTCTCCACCCCTCAGTCCTCCCCCTTTCCGTCAAAACAAGCTGAGCCTTGTCTGAGTCATCTGTGATGTTGCTCCGCTATACCAGCCGAGACATCCATCCAAACAGACAGACTGACAAACACACACAGAGACGTGGAGGAATACAAACACAGGCTGGGAAAAAAACAGGGATTGTGGTTTCTTTAAATGTTTTGGGAGTATCAACTAAAAATGGACTAATCACGTTCCTCTAACACATGCTAAATTAAAGAGGCATAAAATAATAATAGAAACATTCAGAGAGCAATCATTTTAAAGACTTTGTCCCCCCCCCCAAAAAAAAAATAGAGTCAAAGATGAAACATGAGCATAAAAAAGGGAAGGTATAAATATTTAAGCCATTCTGCAGCAACTTCTTGTGAGTTAAGTGTTTCCTTTATGTGCACTCTGAACTATCACGCAGAAATGTTGATCCAAAATAAAAATAAATGAACCACTCATGCACAAGTACATGTACTTTTAAATGGGCACTCGCATCAGCAGCAGCAGCAGCAGCCGTGTAAACACATTTATTTGGAAGTTTATGGGTCAAAAACGAAGCGTGTGCGTGTGTGTGTGTGTGTGTGTGTGTGTGTGTGTGTGTGTGTGTGTGTGTGTGTGTGTGTGTGTGTGTGTGTGTGTGTGTGTGTGTTGCATGAGGCTGAGCTGTCCCACAGAGTTAATTTTGTGCCACAGAACTGAGAGCATTTAATGAGCTAGAATTGCCAGACCACAGTCTGTAGGTGGTTAGTTGGCTTAGAAACAAATTGTACATCAGTGAGGAAAATAAGTGGATCACTGAAGCCCCACAGACCGGTGTTTTGAGTTTGCCAGCACTGCTTGGTGGGAAGCAGGAGCTCTACAGGTCTCAAACGCTCCGTCGCACTCCTCACATCCTAAATCAGAGCTGGGATCAGTTCTTTGTCTGACTGTCAACGTGTATGACCAGATAACGTGTAAAGATGTGGAGCATTTCATTCTAGAAACTGTCAGTTTTGTTGTTTCTTAAAGTTTAAAACACGTTTCTCTTATATAAACTGTTGTAATTTTGGTGTGAAGGTCACAGCAGTGCTCTAGAAAATCCACATGCACAATGTGTAATAAGCACACTTACACAATCATGCATGTGTGTCAGGGAACGTTAGCTTTTCACACTAACACCCCTCCACCACCATCACCTCCTCTTCCCATTCCTCTCTCAGCGCCTCCTTTGGGATGACACTAACAGCTAAAACTAAGAAGCAAAGATGAAGTTGAAACAACTTGGGACAGAACGGCAGAGGACGACTGGATGATGGGAAGGGGAAGCAGCTTTTTAACTTTTTTTTTTAGAATGCTAAAATGTGCTGTGTATAGAGAACGTTTCCTTATACCTGTCAGCGACTGTCGTTTCTGCAGAATATGAAGCAACAACCTCGATGGCCTTGCTTCTCTGACTAATTCTTGGTCATTTTGAAAATGTTTTATTGAAGGTTACAAGAATGCAGGCCAAAATACTTCAAACATGCATTTAAAGAAATGAAGAATGCCCTAGCTCTCATAGTGTATTTTGTCAGGTGATCCAGATGCAAATTTAGCCACTGAAAATCTCCCAACGTCACCAGTCCTTGTTGGAGTATCTGAGATCCATCCAGGACCAATCCAGGACTCGTCTAACAGAGAAGTTGACCTTGTGAGTACAGTGAAATCTTTCGTGCCTTTTCTCAGGAACAGAAAGAGAAAGAGACAACACTCACAGACAGAAAAGAACATCAAGGATGCCAACTGAAGCCAAACAGAAAACGATGGGAAAAAAAGTTGTTTCTCCGCCATCCGACTGCTTTGTGACGACGAAGCTGGAGTGTCCCTCTGCTCCGTGTGAATAATAGCATGAGTTTTGTCATGCATAGGGATGGGAATCGAAAACCGGTTCTTAATGAGAACCGGTTCCCAGTGTTTCAATCCCTTGGAATCGTTTGCCATTTTTGCTAACGATTCCCTTATCGATTCCAGTCGGCGCAAAAAATAAAATAAAATAAATTCCAGTCGGCGCGACTACGTCACCACGAGTCACTAAACTCAGGTTTCTCCACGTGTAGATTAGAGCCATATCTTTGTAGATGTACCTGGTAACAGCAGCAGTAACCTCCTCCTTCCTTCCATTCCACTCAGCTGGCAGCTACATGACGTGCTGCAGGTAAAAACCTGATCAGCGTCTGGAGTTTATTCTGAGCTCTTACTCCAACACTCGACGCTGCTCTTGCAGCTTTTCCTCGTTGACTGTCTCTGTATTCTTCGACGTGGTTTTTGTGCCGGTGATAAAATATATTAGTGGCGTCGGAGTCCGTTGTTGGGACCGAGAGCCGGCAAACTTTACAAACAGCTGCTGTCTGGTCCACGTCGGTCTTTTTATATTTAAACCACATCCATGAGACAGAAGTTTTCCCTCTTTTAGTTACAAGCTCCTCGTTTTGAGTTAGCTGGTTATCCTGTTGACCCTGGTCTAAAACGCGTCCACTACCGTCTGCCTCCATGTTTGTTTATGTGTTGCTGCGCGGTGCGTTCATGAACATCCCGTAAAGTGCATTATGCTGTAAAACTTCTATCGTGGCTTAAACGATAGAGCTTTTTATCTGACAGTAGACATTTTCTATCGTCCAGATGAAATATTTCCTCATAACGCACAGCCCTACCTGTCTGAGAGGGTGTCTCCACAGCTGGAGACACAATAAGTCCAGAAAGATCAGGAATCCTTCCTGACAAAGCAGATATGCTCATTTTTCTGCAGAAGAATTGTTAATTTTCCATAGTTGATGGTTGCAAAATTGCACAATTCCATTAAACTTGACTTGAGTTGTATTTGTTGCTGGCTGATGTAATTTTGTGTGTTCAGCTCAGATCCTTTTTAAAAAGAGAGTTGAAATGTTACATTCTTGTGGAATTGCACAGAATAATTTATGTTGTATTTTATGTTATTTCTACAAAATAATATTTTATTATTATTTTATACTTAGAAACTTTTTTTTCTGGGCACCCTGTGACCTTAGGCTCTGGTTTTCTTAAGACCTCACTGTTGGATGTATAAGGTCATCTTACTTCTAAACTTGTATCTGACTCAAAGATAAGATATAAACCAGCTTGAAGCTAATAGATCTGTTTGTTCTCTTTTTTCCCAAATGAGAATCGATAAGAGAATCGATAAAGAATTGAATCGTTATACAGAATCGAAAATGGAATCGGAATCGGAAAAATCTTATCAATTCCCTTCCCTAGTCATGCATGCCTCCCATAAGTGATTGTATTGCTTTTGCACGGGTGATCGTATCCATCACAGTGTGCACCGTACATTTAGGCAACAGATTGGTCAGAGTATGCATGTGTGGGTTTGTGACAGGAGAAAGTGTGAGTGAATTATAGGAAGAGTCTCTCCTGCTGTGTGCGTGTGTGTGCATGTGTGCGTGTATGTATGTGTGTGTGTGGCTACTCTGGCCTCCCAAGGGCTCGAGGTACCAGATGCACTGAGCTTCATCATCACAGCTAAAAATATACTTGTGCACACATGCATGCATGCAGACAGCAGCGCGTGCACACACATACCTATAGGAACACCCAACACTAAAACACAGGAGACATTAACAACATGCCTCACTGACTAGTGCTCCCTCTTTTCATTTGCACCCTCCTAAACTTCTGCCTTTCTACACGGCTTTAAAGCTCTCGCTGCTGTCTCCCATTTTTCTTTCCACCTATCTGATTCTGTCTCTCAACAACTGTCTGCCTCTCTGGCTTTATCTTTGTTTTGCGTAGGGATAGCTTGCTGAGTGTTTGCATTCACGTATCGGTCCCTCTCAGGACTCGCTTCACAATCTCCCTCCAACATCAGTCGGTGTTCTCTGCAGCTTTCTTTACTTGCTGTTCATCTAAAGTACCCGCCACTTCAGCCTCATGTTTGTGACTTCAGGTAAAGACTGTTTCCATTTTAACAAATTATTTTCATTCGAAATGTCAGGAAGTGGCGACGGAGGAAGTTTTGCTTCCTTCTTTGATCATTTCTCATTCTAGCTGTTGAATCAAAAGGTCATGAGCGTTCATTATCAAGGCTCAAGTGCTCAATGTTGATGGAGCTACATGACCACACCACCAGAATACCATTACTTCCTTATAAACGGTTGCAGCAGTTTATATCTAAAAGAATCAGCCTTATATTTATTTGACAAAAAAAAATGCCTGTAGACACAAACCTGCCTGTTTTATTTATTTCTTTTTAAATATAGCAGTTTCACTGGTACGCTGGGATGAGTGCCAGTGCTATGGAAAACAACACTGAAGCACATCTGGTGCCAGGAGTGATAATATCACTGTCAGCGGTGCTGCGTGCAAGGGATTACAACAGGAAGTAGAAAGTAAGCTTTGTCTGGACGCCAAGCAGCACAAAACTTCATGGTGTTCAGTTTATGGTGATTTCAGTCGACAAAAAGGATCAAATCTTCTATTCGAAAGGAGGGTTTTTATACTGATGTATTATTTTTTATTTAGTTTTTAGGCTTTTTTTGTTCACAAGTTTGTTTTATTGCTTCTCAAGTTAGTGATCTCCATGCACTTGAGATTAAAGTGTCAACATTTGTCCTTCTCGTCTGGATGGGGGCCATTCCAGAGACAATAGCTCAGTGGAGCCCGGGACAGCAGTAATCAGTGATTTAAAATCAAATAGTCTCATTTGATTCCCTCCGTTTCTCAAGCCCAAACCAACAAAGTTAAGTCCTCATCTCTTTATTTTCAAGTATTTATAAGATTTAGATAAATGTGCAAAAACAGCTCGGGAGGAGGTGCAAGTCATGATAAGAAAACCATAAAAAGACAGGAATTAAAGAAGGGATGGGACAAGAAGTAAGGCTTTCCACAAAGAAAAAGAAAAATGAGGAAAATCACAAGAATGAGGTGATGAAAGGTAGGGATGAAAACAGAAATGGAAGGAGGAAGCAAGAAGGCAAGACAGCAGGAAGCCCAGCAGGTATATAACTGATTTCAGCGTTATCTTAACCACCTCTTAATCTGGAGCTGCCCACCCACTTGTTAGCACGCTGAAACCTGGCCCAAAAGACAAGGGCATTAAAGGGATAGTTCAGTCACTCTGAAGTGCCGTACTATCAGTTATTTATCTACAGTAAGGACCATCAGTGACATCACCCTAAATCTCTGGAAGCTGGAAGAATTCCCATTAATGTAAAAATATAAGAAGCTAAGCTAACTGTCCTTCAGCCTCATTGTGTAAATGTGAACATGCGAATGAGCAAAAGAGCATCTATTTCAACGACAACCTCCGATCTACATATTATAATAAACCCTGTGCCATTTCGGTAAGCACTGACTCCATTATCTGCTAAAGGTTAGCAGGAGTTCCGAGCGTGTTTTTATGCATGTGTTTTATGTGTGTGCGCACACACGTGCATGCTGATAAGGACACGTAACCCCACGGGATCATGGAACAGAACCACAAAAGGCAAATTGTTACATTCACACAAACACGCACAATCACAGCAGCAGCTAGGCAAACTTACAGTTTTAAAGTGCAATTTGGCTCTGGAGAATTTGTGTTTGCAGGCGTGTTTTCATATATCAAAATAAATCAATATCAGCTCATTCTTTAAAAATAAAAATAGGAGTTGCTCTGGTGGCATATAAAAACTTCTAGCACGTTTTATCTACTTATAGGCATTTGTTTTAGATTAAAATATATATATCAAGTACACTTTTACATAGAAATTAAATTTGTTTAGCATATATGCAGCAGTTTCCTGAATTGATGTTGGATTTCTTTTCTGCAGAGTTGTTTTTAATATCACATGTTTTTACTTTTTTATTTTAGCTTTTTCTCTGCTAGTATATTTTGATAAAACACCTGACAGGACCAGGAGATAACGGAGAATAATCTTGATATGTGTGAATATGAGACGTAATCTCCAGCTAGTCTTCTTTGCATTTCACAGCCAGTCAGACTGAACTTCAGGAATAAGTGAGAACATGATGGGGATTTGATGTTGGCTAAAGTTGCTTTTTAAAAATGTACTTTTTAGTCATTTGTTGGTGGCATGCATAAGATTTTGTGACTTTTTCTGTGTAATAAGCTAAAATGTTGCACCTTGTCACATTTAGTAGGAGATTGTTACCATAACCTATGTTCTTCTGTGTTTTGGTCTCTAATTAAAAGCATCTGAATGCAATCTGCTCTTATTTTAAATCCCAAAACAGCAGGAGGATACATTTCAGCATGAAGAAAATAGTACTTTAGCTTTTGAGCAATGAGCAGCCTGTTGGTTTCTAGCTCTGTACTCACCTTTAGAGCTGTGATTTGCAAAAGCACTCCAGTGATTCAAATGGCAGCTGGGTCAAGTCACACATGACAACTTCCATTTTTCTTGTAAAATTTCTCTTAGACCAGATTTCCACTCAAGACATTTGCATGGGTATAAAACACAGAAACTTTAGTTTTTCAAGTATTCACCTCAAGAAAACTGAGAAAATAGTTTGTATTCTTTTCAAATGACCTGAAATCTTAAAAAGTTGCAAAGATTTTCTCTGGTTGTTACAACAAAACTGGGTTTATATTTAGTTCATTTTCCAATGATTCCAAAAAGCATTGCATTCATATTTGTGAGTAACCTGAAACCTAATGAAGAGACAACATAGATCTCTCTGATTTCCTTCAAACAATCCAAACCGAGCTTTTTGTGCTTGATAATCAGGTGTTTGAGGGAGCAGGAGACTGACAGGTGGATCGAGGCAGCATCTGCAGTGAACTGGTCTGCTGTGGTGAAGAAGGAGCTGAGCCAGAAAGTTCCAGTCCTCTCCTCTATTGTCATGATCTTTGGGTAATGACCAAAAAACAAGATCGTGGTTACAAGCAGCTGGATGAGTTTCCTCTGCAGGATGGCTGGGTTCAGCCTTAGAGAAAGGGGGAGGAGCTCGGACATCCAAACTGCTCCTCATCCAAATCATGAGGAGCCGGTTAAGGTGGTTCTGATCAGGATGTCTCCTGGACACCTCCCTGGGGAGGCGTTTTAAGCATGCTCCGCCAGCAGGAGACCACCAGGTCAACCCTAGATACACAAACTGGGAGTCCAACCGGAGGAGGTAGCCGGGGAGAGGACAGTCTGGGATTTCCTACTTGGGATGCTGCCTCTGTGACCCGGGCCGATAAGCAGAGGAAGGCAAGGCGAGGATCAGTTCTTTATTTGGCTGCATGTGTTGTTAGCACTGACACATCATTGCAGAAGGTCTGTAGTTTGGCTCTCAGCTGTGAACTTTGTGTGAACTTTACATGTTTTTGAAGGGAATCTGGTTTCTTCCCACAGTCTAAAACACAAGCTTGTCAGCCTAAACTGGTCTGAGATGTGAGGGTGTGTGAACGAACCAGAACTCGCAAACAGCTCAATAGATCATCAAACTAAAAACCCAACAACAGATCTATTGTTGTTGTACGTCAGGAAAATGTTACAATTCTACCTCACAATCTAATGAAACACTGATTAGCAAAAGTAAAACTACTACAACCTAAAGCAGGACGAAACAACAAAGTGATGCAAAGTGATGTCCGATTCCTCAGACCAAGCGTCACACGTGTTAGTTTGGATTTCTGTGACTGGCTCTGCGAGTCAGGAGTGACAGCTTAGGGAGCACGTTAAGTCAGAAGCAGTAGCCTATCAAACACGTCCGCTGTGTAATGTGTGGCTGGGCATGTGAATAGACTCAATGCTTCATGCTATGTACAACGTTTCTGTCTGTTTCAGCACGAGCAAGTGTATTCTACAAAGCTGCTGTGTGTGTGTGTGTGTGTGTGTGTGTGTGTGTGTGTGTGTGTGTGTGCGTGCGTGCGTGCGTGCGTGCGTGCGTGCGTGCGTGCGTGCGTGCGTGCGTGCGTGCGTGCGTGTGTGTGTGTGGGAGAGAGGGAGTAAATCTGTGTCCTGGTTCTCCCTACAGGCTGCAGGGAGGATGAAAAAGATTTAATACCTCTGCCAAGGTGATGCCCTACAGTGCTGCTTGTCTGAGACACACACACACACACAGACACACACACACACACACACACACACACGAAACACACACTCACTCTGAGGTTTAGTTTACTTCCTCTGGTGGAAACAGTCCACCAGCATGTCCAGCAGGTCTCACAAACAGGTGATGTTCACATATAACAAGCTCTGCTTCCATTCCTGGCTGGACTAACAGCTGACACACACACACACACACACACACACACACACACACACACAGACACACACACACACACACACACACACACCACAGACTCTTAACATAAAATAAAACACTCTGACAGGCATTTTCAGCCCATGTGGTCAGAACTTGTTCAACCTCGAGGCATTCCGACAATTTTCTCTCTACCTCACTCCACTTCTTCCCTTTTGTCCAGATCTCTCTAACAGTTTTGCCTTTCGCACCATTTCTTTTGATGCACATTCTCTTTTCGGTCCTAACAACACGTTCATTCTAAGAGTCAAACACTGTGAAAGCTGTAGATTGAATGCAGCGGCTGCAAGTTTGATCTCCCTGTAATGGATCTCAGTAAGGTGCATAGTGACATCATGTTTTCCATATTAATCAGAATCGTTATTACAGCTGCTTTACTGATATTTACATGTTTGCATTACTCTCTATTATATTCCAATTAGCTGGCGCCTAATGGAAGCTAAAAGCAGCTCCTTGGATAGAAATTAAATCTTGCAATAAAAATTATTAGAGAGAAAGGGGAACAATTTCCCCGTCTTATTGCCTAATCCATCAGTCGTCACAGTCGCAATGAAAACTGTTATTAATGAGGCAAATTATCCAGAATTATGAGCACAATGGCTCCATAAAGATGTTTTGCGACTCATTGCTGAAATGTCATTTTTCATTGGAGTGAGCAAACAAATTCCACCCACCTTCACTGTTTCAGGGAATCTGGGAAAACTATTAGAATCATCTAGAAAAAAGGTTCTGACTAATTGACTGTTGGTGTTCAGGCAACATTTTTACAGTTTTAGATGTCGTTACTTTTCTTTGTTGTAATTTAAGGAGGGAAAAAAGACACATACTCCTGTGAATAAGTATTTTCCCTCTTAGATAGTTCTTGTTTTTGCTTTTTGTCTCATCAGTCAACAGAATATCGTCCTAAAACTCTTAGGGATCATCAAGATTGTGTATTTTTTGGCTAATGTGAGACATGCCTTTGTGTTGATTTGGCCATGATTTCACCACCCCGTCTCTTTCTTATTATTAAATCATGACCTCTGACCCTAACCGAACGAGGCCTGCAGGGCTTTAGATGCTGCTCTGGCTCCTGATTTTTTTAGAACATGAGATTTTGCTTTTTGAGATCTTCTAGCCGACTCCAGATTCTATTGAAGTGAATTCTTAATTCTACAGGTTGCTTATCTGAAACATTAACTTGTGACAAAATGGTAAAATCCAACAAAATGTGTATATTTTTGGTTTTTAATGACGTGCGACAGCAGCAGTGATGAGGAAAGTAGCTTTAGTGAGCCGCCACCTGCAGGTGCTCCAACAGCCCCGTCAGCCAGTCTGACCTGTGGCTCCCTCCACTGTGATGACTTTAAAGTAACTCCTCCATAAGCTTCTCCGTCTCCTGCCTCCTCCCTGCCAGGAGATGAGTAACTCTCCTGCCAGCAAATCCTTTAATCTTGACCCTCGCTGAAGTTATGACCGATGGACACCGAGCGACACGCTGTAACTTTGGGCTGTTGCCTCTGTTCATGTGTGCTATGTGCAAAGCAGATGCACCGTTTGGTGAGGGAGTGTTACTTGTGCTACTTTTCTGCACATTACTGTAAAAATTATTCCTGCAGTGTATCAATATCTGCATCAAGAAATAAACACATGCATAAAACATGGTGAAAATATGTGAACAAACATCAGGGAAGGGGGGCGGGGTGCACAAAAGTCTTTACAAGCAGGCCCCGAATACACAAACCACAAGCTGACACGAATGCACAAACGAAGCACGACTTGTAACACTGAAGTGGAAGAGAAATAAAGGAACAAATCAGTGAAATGGAAGGTGGCAGGACAAAGGAGGAAAAGAAAGAGAGGGAAACAGTCTTTTTCTTCTTTGGCCTGCCAGACTGCCAGCACAGATTAACACACTTTCCTTCTTCCCACTTCCCTGTTTTTAAGTTTATTCCTCCACCAGTTCATTCCCTTTCTTGGTCTTTATTTTCTCATCTCTGTTATTCTGACTGTTCTTTCGTTCTCCATTCTTTCTTTTCAGATAAAGAACTCTCCACCCTTCTTTCCTCATTTCCTCTCGGTCTCCCTTGCTGTTACCCCCCATCCGTCTACATTTCATTCATTATTTCTCTTATTCACTTGTGTACTTTGTTTCCAATCTCATCCAGTGTCTGTTTCTTTCTCATTTTTATCTTTTTTCTTCTGCTTCCTTTTCCCAATCCTTCCATTTTTTAAATCCATTGCATTTAAGACCCTCCCTCCTCAGATTCCCTTCCCTCCCTGTCACTTTCTGTTCATAAAGAAAAAGAAACCTTTAGAGACGTTATCAATAAATACTCATTTACATACATATAGCGTGCTTATATAACTCAGCTACCTCAGACACCAGTGGCTTGTTTGATAACAGCTAAAAAAATCCTGCCAAATCACATAACCTGCTTCAGTATCTGTGTGTGTACACGTGTGTGTGTGTGTGTGTGTGTGTGTGTGTGTGTGTGTAGCGGGTGAATGATATATTAGGCTGGCTTCGGCCTGCCATCTTTTAACCACAATTAGAAAGCTTTTCTGACAGACTGTCAGACTCAAGGCTACAGTATCAAACACACACACACGAGCTCACACACGTCTGGAGGCACACAGACGGATGACGTATGAGTAGACGCGCTTTCCGAACCATCACACACACACATGCACTCTGTGATGCATGGCCATCATTACACACACCCTTCTCTTGACAGCTGCTCCCTCTGCAGAGCTCCCTGCAATGGTTCTCACATCTATACACACACACACACACACCATCTCACCACCCCACTGAGAGTACAAGAGCAACACGTTAATCACCAGAGAAGTCAAGAGTACACACACGTACACTTTTGCAGACAAGCTGTCTCTAAAAGCATCTAAAGTACTCTTTGAAAAACGCGGAGTCCGATCAGGCAGCCAGTTGTTAACCTGAAGAAAACGGCGTAAACTTCATCCCCTTGGCTTTATACCGCAGTTTGTGACATGCAGGAAATTTTGAGAGCTAAAAAAAGATTTGCCCTCTAAATTTGACAAAAAACTGGAAGTAGAAACTAAATCTTTTCTATGTAAATCAACTTTTAAGAGCTCTTTTGATTTTTCCATATTTGCGCAGAGAGAAAGTGAAAGAAAGAGTTTGAACACAAAGTGATCCTGCCAAACTGGAACAACCAGAGGAGACTTTCATGCCAACTAAACGACAGAAGGGTAGAAATAAAATGTACTTGTCCTCACTTTCACCCTGGCTAATATCCCTCGCACAATTCTTGAGTTTTTTTTCCCTTCAGTCTAACTTCATCTCATTCTCTCTCTCTGTTCCAGTCTTCATCCTCTTCTTCATCTCCTCTGGTTTGAGTCGTTTCCTCCATCTTGGTTCAGACTCTCAGGCAAACAGCATAAAATACAAATGTTCCCTAAAAGTGACACACGTTCATAATTTGGCATTTAAAGGCCGACGATATCAGAGAAACTCTGAGATGGCGATGCGTTTCTGCTCTAGGACACTTCAATTCTTAATGACACACTAAATTATTTTTATAGAGGAAAATGTGGGCTTTTGATCTCAGTTCTGTTAGAAAAAAAGCTGTGAGGAGCGAAAATATTTTTAACAATGATCTTCATCCTTTACAGAAAGCTAAAAACAGTCTTAAGCTGCAGCAGCTCCTCATTAATGTTCTACTTTCTTCTAATCTCACTTTTTTTAAATCCTTTGTGCGGTGCGCTCATCAGATCGGTGTTAAAGTCCAGCTCCGGTTTATTTTTGTCTCTTTGTTTTTGCTCTTGTGTTTTTAATTATGTTTTCCTTCAGCTCAGATCTGCGGCCTCGTCCAACACACCTGGCACTGAGCCAGACCCGGTTCTGAAGCGGCGGTCCGATTCGGACTGAAGGAACTCCGATAGAGGAGGAACGTGTCAGCTTGCTTTTACAGATTAATACATCTTTTTTTATTAAACCGGCTCACTTGTTCCACTGTCTAGACTGGTGTCCAGTCTTTAATATGTTTGAGACAGTAACACGAATTCCCTCCTCTAACATTCCACAGCAAATTCCTTTTTTATTAGTTAATCACAAAGAGAGGAGTTTAAATTTATAGTTCAGCCTGTTCGTAAAACCAAAAGTATCTAATCAAATATCTAAGAAAGCCCTTTTATTTGCTCTTTAATACAAGTCTTTACCGACCTGTTGATCTTTTTGTTTCCACTACAGACCAACAGGAAGCGCTGCCTGCTTATATACATGTGTGTGTGTGTGTGTGTATAAAAGTGTTTAAAAGCACATTGAATCTAATGACTTCTAGATCTGAGATCCCGTTTACATCCAGCAGTTTATCGTGTCCCAGTCGCTGTCCAAGGTGCTGAACCAGTGACTGCTGGCGATGCGACGCTCCTCTGCTTCCACTACTTCTGCTTTCATCTCGTTTTTTCCTCTCATCCTTCTACTGGGCGACCGTAGTTCAGGGGAAGAGAAGTTGTCCATTGATCATGAGATCAGGGATCAATACCCGGCCCGAGAACCCCTAGCTGCCTCCTGGCTGCCCTCTGCTCTGCAGGGATTGGTCAAATGCAGAGAACAAATTCCACTGCATGTGGCCACAAATCACGTCCTCTTCCCCCTATTTCTTGATCACTCCAGTGGATGGAGTCCATCCATCCATTCAGTCCACTTATCTGGATCACAGAGTTAACAAGTCCAGTAGGGAAACCCAGACATCCTTCTCCTCAGTGACGATATCCAGCTCCTCCTGAGAGATCCTGAGGCATTTTCAGGCCAGACAGGATAAATTTAACCCCATCAGAAAGTCTGAGGTCTGTCCCTGGGTGTCACTCCAGAACAGACCATTCTCCAAAGGGATCATCCTATACTTTGAGTTTCTCCTGGGAAACTAATCTGTATGAGGGAGCTTATGTTGTGTCATTAAGTTATTGTAACATTTCAAAAATCAACACTATTTATTTGCTGCCACTGGAGGTTTCTGGTCTGTCTGACTCCAGGACAGCAGCTCCATCAGCTCTGTGCCTTACTGGCTGGTTTAACATGGAGCTGCATCAATTCTATTCTTATTGAAAATTTCTTCTCACTTGTCTGCTTTTACAGTTGGAAGCCTTTTATTCTAATTGAAACAAAAAAGTTTTAATTCTCAAGAATCTCCAACAAGTTGAAACATACTCCAGTCAGTGAAACTCAGATCTTTCTTTTCTAGTTCTGATCTCCTGTCCTCTGTCCTCTAGTTTATATACATTGTTTTTGACTTAGCGTCCACGCACTACATGTTTTACTTTTTTCTCTTCCTGCATGCCTACTTCCCTGCCTCCTTTCCCACCTCTATGAATGCTAATTGTTATTGATTTTAAACTGTCCCCTAGCTTGGCACTTGACAAATTGCAGCTGACAGTCGCCACTTCTTTTTCTATTTTTTTTTTGTTGCAAATCATTAATACAATTTTTTTACACCAAAACCTCACAACAATACTGCAGTTTTTCCAACATGCTGCTAGAGGTGTGACTCCTCCTCTCATTGTGCATTTCTATTGCAGGGGCCTCATCCTGTCAACACAAACACAAGCTATGGGCTCTAGGTTTATGCTTGTGTCGTCTCATATAGAAAACGAGCACTGGGTGTTGGGTTGTGGTTAAAAAGGATCCTTTTGGTTGTATTTTTGTAATGAAACTGAGAGATTTCCTGTTTGTTTTTTTTTTCATATTTAAGTTCTTTTCATTAGAGAGACAATAAAACAAGACTCTGATCTTCAAAACACAAAGAAGAGAAATGGGCTTCAATGAGATTCTTTGTTATTTTAAAGCCATAATAAAGAGAGGGTGCTGTTAGGAAGCCACACAATGATCAAAACCATTTGTTTGTTTGTTTGTGAAATAATTTAATTAAATAAGACATTTAGAAACTGTTTATTTGTGAAAATCAAAAACATTTAAGAAAAAAGAAAAAAAATCTCTTCTAATCACAAATAAACAGGATTATTTTAGCTAAAAACTGAATTTGATGACTGTAAAGTAGCTTTAGATGTTAAATGAGTGTAAAACTCTGAAAAGAAAACCTGAGTGATTTTATAAAAGCTTCCTCGTTATCAATGATAAATTCCTGAATGGAGCCATTAACCCCCAGTTGTTCTGGAGGAGCCGCTCTGTGGAGACTGGACGGCTCCCAGGTGTGAACATGTGGAGCCAGATGAAGTGTCACCAAGTAGAAATCGCTCACTCAGAGCATTGTGGGAAGAATTACAAGTAAGAGTCAAAGCAGGGTTCAAACGAGCCGTTGTGAGCATGTTAACCAGCGTTTAACTTGTGTCAGCTTGTAGTAAATAAAGCAGAAGTGAAATTAATTTTACATTTCAAGTCCATCAGGCTGCCTTCAGGGAACGACACTTCCTCACTCCTTCTCATCTTGAGGTAAACACAAAATGCCATCAAGCTGATGAAACACAAAACAACAGACACAGTGTCACACTCTGTCTCCCCTCAGGCTCACTGTTACACACACACACACACACACACACACACACACACACACACACACACACACGCACACACACACACACACACAGGGTAAAATAAAA
This sequence comes from Callopanchax toddi, assembly GCA_006937965.1. Classification (NCBI taxonomy): domain Eukaryota; kingdom Metazoa; phylum Chordata; class Actinopteri; order Cyprinodontiformes; family Nothobranchiidae; genus Callopanchax; species Callopanchax toddi. The sequence continues at coordinate 2,918,365 of SSNR01000050.1, read as the reverse complement.
TAAAAACAAAGCTGGCAATGATGGATGAGGAAAGCAGATATGTGGGTGTGGCTGAAATGGAACTAATGATAGACATGAAAGTGAGAAAACAAGAAAACAAGCATCAGGGAGGAGAGAGCCAGAGAAACACAGACAAAGAGAGGGCCGATATGGACAGAAATAAGCAGAGAGAAAATAATAAATGACAGAGTAAGAAATACATTTAGCCCTTGTTAGGAGTTCCTAGAGCCTGAAGACTTTAGCTGAGCCTTTGAGTTGTTCTGTGATCACCACGTTTCTGATTTGGAATCATCTCTGTTATTTATGGATAATCAAATTAAAAAATGAACTTTTAAAAAAAAAAGCAACCAGACATGATGAGCAGCCAGAGAAGCAAGTGAACCTGAAGAAACAATTATTCCCACAGAGCATCAGAAGATCAAAAGAGAAAAACTCAAAACTCTAAAATTAACGTAAAAAAATAGAATTCATAAATTTTACTGCATGCACAGTTTTAGTACATATTTATATTTTGTCCTTTTCTTCCATTAAACATCAATTTGTTCTGCTTGTGTTTTTTTATTAATGTGTTTCTGTTGTTTTGACCTTTTATTCTCCTCTCCTTTTTCTTTTTATGTGTTATTTGTTCACCCTGTCGCCCAACTTGGAGGTGATCAATCACACCATAGATCCAATAAAGTTAACTACACAACAGGGAGAGTATCTAGCACTCTGCAAATCTGCTCGACAGAGCACGACATTCAGATCACATTCTATCTGCCGAAAGTATCAGAACAGGACAGGTCTAATCAGATCAAATGAAAAATCTGGTAAAGAGAATCAGGTCTCTGTATTGAGTTTAACCATGTGACTTTTTCTGGAACTCAGTGAGTCTTTATTTACTTTATTTACTCATACCTCATGTCTTGCAAAGGAGCAAAAACACAACAATCTATTTTTAAAACCCTGTAATTTTAGATGAACACGTAGAATTACACCCGCTCTCCTTGTAACTGGCAGAAACGAAAGTTCTGTCAAAGAGGGAAGAAAGGAAATGCAGACAATACAGTAAACAGAGGAAGGTGGTAATTAGCTTTTAATTCTGCTAAATAAATAAATAAAAGTGCTGTTAAGTTTCAAAAAGTGTAAAAGTACAGGAACAGGTTCAGTGTGACAAAAGACGAAAACGCTAATCTGGCAAACTACAACTGGAACCTGGAGCTTTAAAGACCGATGACAAACAGCAACAGTGATAATTAGAAACAGATGTGAGAAAACAGAAAGAAACCCTACCAAATGCACAAGAGTTTAAACTCTACCAAATGCACAAGAGTTTAAACTCTACCAAATGCACAAGAGTTTAAACTCTACCAAATGCACAAGAGTTTAAACTCTACCAAACGCACAAGAGTTTAAACTCTACCAAACGCACAAGAATTTAAACTCTACCAAATGCACAAGAGTTTAAACTCTACCAAATGCACAAGAGTTTAAACTCTACCACATGCACAAGAGTTTAAACTCTACCAAAAGCACAAGAGTTTAAACTCTACCAAATGCACAAGAGTTTAAACTCTACCAAATGCACAAGAGTTTAAACTCTACCACATGCACAAGAGTTTAAACTCTACCAAATGCACAAGAGTTTAAACTCTACCAAATGCACAAGAGTTTAAACTCTACCACATGCACAAGAGTTTAAACTCTACCAAATGCACAAGAGTTTAAACTCTACCAAAAGCACAAGAGTTTAAACTCTACCAAATGCACAAGAGTTTAAACTCTACCAAATGCACTAGAGTTTAAACTCTACCAAATGCACAAGAGTTTAAACTCTACCACATGCACAAGAGTTTAAACCCTACCAAATGCACAAGAGTTTAAACTCTACCAAACGCACAAGAGTTTAAACTCTACCAAACGCACAAGAATTTAAACTCTACCAAATGCACAAGAGTTTAAACTCTACCAAATGCACAAGAGTTTAAACTCTACCACA
>SSNR01000050.1:2823074-2912024 GCA_006937965.1 Callopanchax toddi | reverse complement strand
CACACACACACACACACACACACACACACACACAAACACACACACAAAGGGTGGCAGACCACTGACGGCCCACTCAGACACACACACCCAAAACCCACTGGAACACTGGGAGCTGATGCTCCTCTGTTAGCAGATGCATCATCAGCAAACTCACACACACATAAAAAACATGACAGACTCACTGTAACCACAATTTTCTTAACAAAACACACACACGCACACATTCCTACAGGTGAGCGACAGGCACCATTTACTCGCAGACAGTCCCGCCCGCCTCCCCTCCAGCTGCCACGTACATGAATGCATTAGCATCCAATGAAATGTCAGTGGGGCATGCCCAAGAAACTCATCACACACGTGCACATGCAGATACACACACAGGGAGACACACATTGTCAGAAATGTCAGAGGCCCGTGCCCAGTAATGCATCTGATGGAGAGAGAAGGCAAATGTCAGCTGTTCTTCAAAATGGCAGCCAGCAGATGTGCGGCCAATGAGAATCTGAATGTATCCTGATACGGCGCGACGCACTGACAGCAGATCAGTTTCCGATGCATCAAAAACACTTTGAGGTTGGTACCTTCTTGGTGGCGAAGGAAATCAGCTCCCTTGCTTCATAGAACCAATCATTTTTACGAGCAGAATAAAAGATTTGACTTAGAGGACTTTAAGTCATCGCTGCTGTGTTTTTATTAACGGCATAAAAACAAATCTGCAAAGTGACGCGGGCGAGGAGGAATTGAGTGCAGGCTCTCCCAGTTGGTTAAGCTCTACAGATATTTCACAGCTTGATGGAAGAAATAAAGTATCTTGACGTAAATGATGTGTACTCGGAGGAAGTGATGAACAGATTCATATTTAAGCTGCATTCAAACTGCAAGCAAATCCGATTTGTTCCTCCAGTCCAATCTTTAAGGCAGACTGTCCGTGCCGTTATTTTAAAAAGATCCAATCAAATTTATGCGTCCATGTATCACAAACTTATCTTTTGGTTGCCGTGGTTACTCTGGAGGACATCAGTGACTAACCTACCTTCTGACGCAGGCTTGTCATCTACTTATTGAGTGTTTATCCTGATAAATCCTTATTTAGCATCAAATAGCCCAAAACACATGGCTTAATCACAGTAAAAATTGCAATTCTGACCACCGCTTTTTGTGTGATCAGTCGTTAACAAAAGCTGCGTTCACACACAATTTGAAAAGAATTTATATTGTTGATGGTGTTGGAATTCAAAGAGAAGCTTCGTTATAAATGAACTCCTTGCGAGTCCCAGAAAAACTCCACGGCCATCTGTCAGAGAGGGAAAGTTTTCTCTCATTCATCAGCCGGACGAATGGATGGATAGGGGGATGAAAGTTGTGTGATCCCTGGCCAAGCGTTTTTTATCCGTCCTCCAACCCCCTACGCAGAAATCTCAGCAGCAGCCACTGGCAACACTCGCCCAAGGTCACAAGGACGAAGTCAGGGGTAGAGAGGGAGAGCGAGCCAGGGTGTGTGTGCATGTCTGTGCTAATGGGAGGGGGCTGGTGCATGTGTGTGTGTGTGTGTGTATGTGTGCAGTGGGAGGTGTGTTCATTCCAGGCCATTTGCATTTAAGAATAAGGAATTAAAGATAAGGTATAAAAGGTGTGTGTCCATTTGAGTGTGTGTGTACAAAGCACAGGGGGAATGTGTAATAACTTCTGCAGCTCCTGTAGCTCTCAGTGTGTGTGTGCATGTATTCGTGCAAGAGTGTGAAATAAAGATGGCTGCTGACTGTGCCACAACTCAGCAGGCTGAGCAACATGACGATAACTAATCGCCTCTGAACCACTGCTCTAATGAACCAAACACACACACACGTCATCGTACACACACTAGTCCTCAGAAAAAGGTTTATTTTCCCACCTATTGGAATGAGATGAAGGATTTCACAGCCAAAAACACAGTTTGTAGATGACACAACCACGCGCAGGTTCTGTTAGTTCAACCTGAAACTTCCCCGAACACGAGCAGATGGCAACGCTCACAGAACATTTCAAACAGTATCGATATCTACAGCAGTCAGGGTGTGTGTTGGCGAAAGCAAGTGATCCATCAGGCCCCCTGCTGCCATGCAGAGGTCAAACCCATCAACCCCAGACGCCGCTGCCAGGACAATACACACTTCAGCCTCAGAGAGTCATGCAAGCGTCACAACACACACCACATGGGTCGTTTAAGTACAGGAGAGGAAGACAACTGGGCTTGGAAAAACTCCGTCCAAGCTTGTAAATCATTGTGCAATCCCATATGTTGGCAAATAAATAGCAAACTTGTGTTCAACTGCAAACAAATCAAGGCATAATTAAGACTCTTTATGGCAAAATTGACGAGAAAATTTGCACGACAGGTGCACAAGTGTTGAAATGAAAGCTGCACAATATTAGAAAAGACATGACAATGCAGTGGGGGGTTTTAGATTGTGATGACTATCGGTTGAGATAAAGTCACATTTTCCTCACTTCTTACTTTTTGCTGTGTCATCACAAATTTACAGAATTGCTTTCAGTGTGTTTTGTTCACTATAGTCAAAGGTCAGGTCAACATGCAGATGAAAGTTATTAGAATGTAAGAATCTATGATTTATTGCACATCGTGTTTGATTTTGAGCACATTAATATTACAACAATGATATTTTTGTGATGTTTTCTGCAATTTTCTTGCAATTGCATTGAATGCCTCCTGTGACCGAGCCTTATTAACATATTGCAAAAGTGTCATTACCTTAGATTTTAACCCTCATTGCCCCAAATGGATTATAATTGTAAAAATACAATTCTTGGTGTGAACGTCTAAGTATTAAGCAATATAATTGTGAATTTAAGAAGCTAATTAAAATCAAAATCTTTTTGCTTTCTTCAATATTTTTAATTAAATTATAAAATTTATGCAACCAGTAAAAAAAATCCCAAAAGCAAAAACATTGTTCTTCCCTCGTCCTGCTCTCTTTACTCCCTTTAGGATTCCATTCATTCGTTCTTTTCTTCAGTCTTTATTCATAAACTCACTCAACTTCTCTTGTTGCCGTTCTCATCCTCTCTCCTCCGCTGCCTCTCTAACTCCCCTTTTCCTCTTCGGTGCCTTTGGGTAAACGTTTGTCAGTGTAACGCGAGTGTCTCAGGTAAAGATATGCAGATTAACGCTAGCTCGTTTGCATAACGAGCTCTTATTTGCCAGTCTAATTACAGTAGCATGCCGGGGCCATCCCAGAGCTGCCCTCAGATTTCATTAGCGGGGTTCGTTAAGAGGTTTGTTAACGGGCAGCTAATCGCTTCGTCCGTCTTTAACAAACAGTGGAGCCTGAAAAGTTCTGAAAAAGCTCCCGCTGCAGCGGTGGTGGTTTAAAGAAGAGGCACACCAATCTTCCAGTTCCACACAATCACACACACACATTCACGCAGAAGCTTTCAGGAGATTAAGAAGGCCTCAGTCAATGACGTACTCATTGCGTTTGTTGACTAATGCTGCAAAACCCTTTGGATTTTAAGTCCTTGTAACAAGTACAGCACCAAAAGAAAATGCAAAAAACCATAAAGACTGGACAGGAAACAATAAAGCCAAAAGTTGCACATAAAACTTGAAAAATATTCAAGTTAAATTCAAGTGTTCTCAAAAGGATTAAATGATCAGAAGACAAAAAAAAAGGTCAAAATTGGAGGTTGAGTTTCTTTCAGCAGAACCTGAAGTTGCGATCCGGAGAGACGGCTATAATCACGGCGTATTGTCTCTCTCGGTGGGTGTCGCAAGTCACCGGGCTGTCACTCTGATTGACTACAGATGGAGCTACAAGTTTTCATTTTTTAATCACATCCTGATGAATTTCCCTGAGATGTCGGCGCTCTCTCAAGCCGTTTTCATGTTGCTTTTTCTGCAGCATTCTCCAGGAACACGCGGCGTGCTCTCTCAAACAGATTGTTTCTGTTGTCTCTAAATTCCATAAGAATTTAACTGATTTCAGAAAAAAGCATCAAAATAAGACGAGACGTTAGCCCAAACGTGACACCAAGATCTGGTTTTGATTCCAGTTTCTGCTGCAGCCACTACAACCTCTCTGGGTTTCTCTCTCTACCCTCTAAGCAGGCCTCAGGGACTGATGCCCAAAATCCTTACACTGTCTCCCTTTGATGGGCAGAGTGCAGCTGAGTGGAGCATGTTAAACATTATGTAGATGAGGTCCTGATGCCACTTTGAGATTTGTAAACAGTGGAAATCTCTGCTGTAATTCCAGCCTGGAGCCTAAGAGCAACACAGAATGAAACGTTAAACCTCTTGTCGGCACCCCGGCGATTTCCCTCTCCAAACACCGGTCTCCTCCCATGCCTTTGTTTGCTGAATCTGTTTATGTTGTCTTTTCTCCATTGTGCCTTTTTCTTCTGAAACATGTAATTTGTTTGTTTTTCTGTTTTTGCCTCTCATCTCATTCCAATCTTCTCTCCTATTCTCCCTCCGACACCCAAAAATCTCATTTCGCACCGCTGCTACTTTTTTGTCAGGTTGTTTTTTTAACCTCTCTCAAATTCTCACTCTCTCCAGTTTTCTTCCACACAGCACCCAGGCCTTGTATCGTTCCTCTCTTCTTCCCTCTCACATCACGCTGCAGCTCCTCACTAAGAGTCTGCAGCACCTCAGAGCCTCAACTATTTCAGTCCTGGTCCCTGAACTTCAGCATTTTCAGGCAGCTAATTAAAAACACCTGTATATGCAAACATTAAATTAATTAAAGCAAAAACATCTGCTGCATCACATTTGTTGCAACACCTGTGTGAACACACAAACGCCTCGTATTGTTTCACTTGGTTGAGGAGAAACAGAGAAAACCCTCTCGTGGTACAAACGAGCATCTGAGCAAGAACAGGTTTAACATGGATGACAACACACACACAGACACACAATTACACAACGTTAGTTTGCATTTAGAGCATTTTCTGTTCTTTTCTGTGTGTTATTTTGTAAATATCACAATCTAAGGATGGAAAATCAGGAAAATCTGACCTACTTCATGATAAGGGCCTTATTTTATGACATGGTTTATGCACAACTTTTTCAAGTGGAAATATATTTGTGATGCTTTAACACTGATGACCTAACAGGATGAATGTTTGGAAGGAAATGTATTCGATGAACTTTCACTGATCACAACAGACTCCAACTCTTTAGTTCCTGAGTAAAAAAAAAAACATTTGATAACATTTTAAACCAGTGACCAGTGAATACACTCTGACTTTTTAACATTCTTAGTGTTTTATTTAAAGTTTATGATCAGAATTGTATAAAAAATAATTCAAACAAGTGTATTTGACTGAAACAAGGCTGTTTTTACTGAAGGAACTTAAACTGAGCACAGCTCAAAATGGTAATAAAGATTTTTAAGATTGACAGTGAACAACTGCTGCAAACTGACAGACTTGAGGACAAACCTTTAATAATTCATAAAAAGACATGATGCCCTCTAAGAGGGCAGGTCATCATCGGCTGAGATCACACTGAACACAGTCTGAGCCTGGAAAGAAACTTTAAACTTTAAAGAAAAATCCATTAAATAGACATTGTATGTTTTTGTTTTATGGACTTTTTTGTGGTTAAAATGTAAACTACAGTGTCTGTACTCCATAACCAATACAGCTGTTAGTTAAAAATACATTTAAACGAAACTCAAAATTAATATAGCAAACATACTGAATGTCCAGAGACAAGGAAAACTCTTTTTTAAGGAGCACAGAGATGGGAGGAAATAAAGAGCTGGACTTGTGTTGATCTGTTCTTCTGGAACAATCACTGAGAGAATAGGTCTAAACTCAGGACTGATGATCTAGATCTGATTTTATAGAGAGGATTAACCATAACATCTACTTCCTGAAATGACTCAGGATGGTTACAGCCTCAGACACAAACTAAGGTCAACGGTGAATCAGTGGAAATAAACGTAAAGACTCTTTGGATTCATATCAACCTGAATTCAAATAAAATACCAAGAAAAACTATTATAAAACACATAGTGTGGATTTAGCCTATTTAGTTGTATGCATAAAAAAACCTATCTTGAACATTTTCAGTGCTGTGATCATTTTTCCCTTGAAAGAAAAATAGTTCATCTCAAAGGACTTCCTGGTTGAATAAGTGAATAAACAACTAAAATGAATTAACGGACTTGAAAAACACCTTAAAGTTGTGATCTCACGAGAAGCTTTAGAGCCACTCAAAGTGGATGCATGAAAAGATTCATCAGAGGCTTTTTCAGTTTGTTCTTGTGTCGTTTTACTTATAATCCATTATCTGTTCCTCTGTTTGATCACTGGACCCACACACATCATCGCATTAAGTCAAACTGCATGATAATGACTAAACAGGTGAATTGCTGCTTTCTATTTTCTAACTGAAGGTGGATTTGAGCTCAAACTGACAAAACTGAACTTGAGAAGTTAGAACTTTGATGATTTTGGAACTGACGAATCAGCTTCATAACTCACTGATCCAAACGTCTTTTCTTCAAAATAATATGACGCTCAAAACCATCCTCTTTGTCAGAGAACACTCACGCTCGTACAGTAAATGATTTCAAGTACGCACAGACAAATAATACATCTTCAGCTCTTTCTGCCTCCCAAGGACAAAAGTGAAAAGACACACGGCTCTAATAGATTTCTGTGTGCATCTAAAGTGCATGTCACGCTCCACTAACACGTTGCTCTTTGCCTTCTTGTTTTTTTCCCTCCTCGTCCGTATGTGGTTTCAGGTTTGAAATCAATTTGGTTCAGATGAAAGTTTTCAATTTCATTAGCTTGATCAAATGGAGCCCTGTTAACAGGCGGCGGTAATAGAAAATCATTTAGGCCGAGCAGCTCACACACTCTCAAAGGGCTGGTTAAGAGGTGCTCAGAGAGGGAGAGATGGAGTTAGAGGCGATGGAGGTGGGGGACAAAAAGGAAAAAGGCACACGGGAAAACGTCTCTGAGAGAAAATAAGCAGCGAGAAAAAGATGGAAGGGGAATGAAATGCTGCTTTGAAACATGAAGATATTTAAAATATAGTCAGAGAGGGTGAAGAGAAACTGGAAGTAGAGGGATGGGAAATAAAATGAAAAACTAGCAGGTTATAGATGCAAATTAAACGACATCTTCTGACTTTTAATGACATTCATTCCTAAGCTGAGTGGTAAGGTAGCGTTCCCGACCTGCTAGAGGTCTTTCTGCGTTCATGTTCTGATCATCTGAAGGACTCTACTCCTAAAACATGCAGGGTTTTAATTTGTCTCATGTCTCAGTGTTGTGACGAACTGGGGACACGTCCAGGGTGGACGCCACGTCTCATCTGATGAGAACTGGGATGAAGTCCAGAAGCTTTGAACAAACCAAGCTGAAAATAAATGAATGAATTAAAAAACAGATGAATGAAAAAACAAAAACTACTATTTTTGTGCCTAGAAGATTTTTATTTGGTTATCTGAGGATTTTTTAAAAACTGAATATTTTAGAGTTACTTTTGTACAAGAGAAACAGAAAAAGGCTTTGTTCTTTTTATTGTTTTTGTCAAACTTAACCTTAATTTTTCACTATCAGAACTGCAGTTCAGTTGTATAAAGTGTACTTTTTTTAATTTTATTTTTGTCTTTGTGTTTGTTTATTCTAAAATTAAATTTATTTTTACGTAAAGAAATACAAAATATTAACATTAAAATAACATTAAAAAAATTGTAAAGAAAATGTATAAAATTCTGTATTACTTAGCAGCAGTGTGTGCGTTTACTATAATGTTTAGTTTAGTAACATAAATTGACACACATGTTTAGGTAATCACTTTATTTTTAAAATATTCTGAAAATAAGTATTTTTGCCTGAAAAGTAAGTAGACAATTCCTAATAATAATTTCTGTTGCAATGTTTTGATGCTCGAAATTTTTAAGTATCCATTTTTATGTATAAACTATCAGCAACAAAATGCATGCAAAATTTAAAGAAAAGCATCACAATAAACTGATATTTGGAGGCTTCATTCTTCATGAGTAAACATGAAAAAAACTATTTATTATATGATATGAATAAATCATTCTATAAACTTTAATAAAAAAAACGAATCCCAGTGGTATTCTATTGTTGGTTTCCTCTCTTTCACACACACACACACACACACACTCACACACACGCACGTGCGCACACACACACACACACACACACACATGCAGAGAGTGTGCTGCTAATCAGCTAAGTGAAGCTAATGCAGGAGGAAATGTGTTGCTGATTAGCTCAACCTTAAAATCCAAGACATGACTTCCAGACCCACACTTGCAGCTGCCCCCCCCCCCACACACACACACACACACTCACACGCACAGACACACACACACAGGGATGTACACAGAAAATTACTCCAGCTATTCATGCTAATCTGAGGGAAAATGACTTGCTCATTAGCAAGACCCTTAAACCTCTCGACAGGCCTTTAAAAGCCACGTCGTCTCATGGTCACAGAAATGTAGCTCACACAGGCACAGTGCACGGGAAGATCTGGACTATTCATAAGAACTCAGACCGAGAGTTGACTCTAAAGCTGCATGAAGATACTATAAATAACATTACATTACAAACTGAGCTAATAATGATAATAAAGTAAAGATTTTTATGCACGAACGAGGTGAGAAAAAGTGCAAAAAAATGAAAGAAACGGTGTGTTTGTGTCACTATTGTTTAGTAAAGATCTCTTGTCACGTTTGAAGTGCAAATGACTCTTTTAGTGTCATTTTATTTAAATGTGAAAGTCTTAAATGGGTTTAAATAAAGGTTTGGTGACATCAGTCTCACTCTGCACCATATAAACTTAAGAAATGTCAGAGCAGCTTTGTTACAGAATGTCTAACGTCTGGATGAAGTGTATTTTCTAATCAGGCACTTTTTTGAGTCAAATCAAACTGAACATTAACCAACCACTGATGTTGATGTTCTGTTTGGCGGTAGTTTTTTCTACTTTTTGTGGTATTTCTAGTTGATGCTCCAACTAAAATCCAAGAATAAACACCTGATGTGTCAAAATGAAGAGATCTGATTGGTGATTGATTTGTACATATATTTATCTCCTCCCTAGACTTTTACACACATGCAGTATGTATTCCCATCACTTTAATTCTAGCAATCAGTGTGCATGAGATTGTCACTGACTAACACAAGTAAAAGGAGCAAAATGTTCCCATCATTAATTGTTACAGAAATCCTTGGCATGTCCAACAAATAAAAATAAGTGGGATTACAATGAAACGACAGGAATATTGCAGTATTATGTTTCACAGAGACGTGGCTGCAGGAAGATATTTCTGACTCCAAGCTTCTACCCGGATACCGCGGCCAGACCAACAGATGCATCCAGCTTTTCTCAGCTTCTGTGATTTCTTCTGCAGTAAGAAGTGGTAAATCCTGCCAATCACAGCAGCTTTAGAATCACTTTCTATAATTACTTGTGTTCCTTCTTTCATTTTATTTGGATTGTGGCTGATTTATATTCCAATAACAAATACAGCATGTTTTTCCAATAACAGATATTGCGACAAAGTGGCTTCCCTTTGAGGATTAATAAAGTCATATTCCATTCATATAGCTGAATGTAACCTGATCTGGTTTGAAAGCAGTTTTTACAAAACCATTAAGGCCACAGCAAGAATTAAAGAAAGGTTCACGTGTGTAAAAGGTTTCTCAAATTTAAATGCAGTAAATAATAATAAAGGCAAGTTAAAGATTGACTTAGTGAGATTTATTGTGTCTGAAACCTATAATATAAAAGGCAGTGGTTCCCAAAGGTTTCAGCTTTGAACTTTCAAAATAAAAGCTGCGTAGACTGTTGCTAATTTTAAACCATTTATGACAGCTATTTTTATATTTTTGTCAATTAGGACTAAATGTGTTAGTTCTTTTTAAAGTTAACGGCATCATCACCATAGAAACGAAAAGAGTGTTTATTGCGTTATTTTTCATTTAAACAGACAGTCGGGGATTAAAAATGAGTGAAAACTTTTTTTTATTGACAAAAGGTTTTTGTTTCATAGTTTTAAGTATTTTTTTGATACAGAATGTGATACGCAATACCTCAGCATCTAAGGGGAAAAGTGTTGTCATGTGTTTAATTGTGTCCACTTTTCAGCAGTAAACAGCATTCCAGCCAATTAGATTCACTGATAAAAGGAAGTGAGACTGGGGATGAATTTTCTCTCGAGGGAGGATAACATCTCCCTCCTTGTCACCATCTTCAAATCTCTGTCTATGTCACTCTCTGCTCTCCTGAGTGATGAGAAAAAGAGTTGGTCTCCTTAAGATGATGAGAGCTGATTCTGGTCCTTATCTTCCTAGGAGAGTCTCTGCATATATATATATTTTTCATTATTGTATTCCCAAACGACTGGTGTTTTCACTTAAAAAGACTAAAAATGTGTGCAGTTTTGAATATTGATGGCTCATTGAAATTTAAGAGATTAAACGGTTAGAAAAGGCAAAAAAACTAGTAGAACACCCTGACATGACCCCACTGGAAAGTCAGGAAATGAAACAATAACTTTATAAAACTTTTTTTACATGCAAAAATCAAGTCCAGAATTTTTAATGTCAGCTTCTTTCCATGATTAGTTTTCTTGGGTTTTTTTTTTTTACCATCTCTGTTGCATCTCTCAGGTTGTGTCTGCACACTTTTACTGCATGCATGTGCAAGACTCAAAATCATGCATTCATGAGTAAAAGTTTCAAATGTAATCCTTTTGGTCACAGAGAAGGAGAATCCCTCTTCTTTGGGTTTGTTTGAATGAGCTGTGTGCACACGTGTGTATGTGTGTATGTGCATATGTTGTGCATGCAAGCAAACATGCCTGCATTCATGTGTCTGAATGATGAGTCAGTGAATGAACCCAACAATGGGACACAAAGAACACAGTGGAAAAGAGCACCATAGGGTGAGAGGTGAACGTGTGTGTGTGTGTGTGTGTGTGTGTGTGTGTGTGTGTGTGTGTGTGTGTGTGTGTGTGTGTGTGTGTGTGTGTGTGTGTGTGTGTGTGTGTATCACAGATTTTACATCAGTAATTATTAATGCTCTGTATTGCATGAGTAATGTTGCAGAGAGCTGGCATTCTGCTACAGGTAGTGTAGTGCAAAATGCACTCAAGCACTCAAGCACACACACACACACACACACACACACACACACACACAGTGTAAATAGTTCCTTTCCTTGTATTTCACACATAAAATACAATTTCGGCTCGGTGCCAATTCCAGCAAATAGCTGAAAAACAGCAGCTCTTCTATTAAATCAAACTTACAACAGAAACATATTCAACAAAACGCTGAAGAAGCAACCACTAAAGACAGAGGTAATCTGTCTAAAATGAGCTAAATGTTTGTAAAACTGCAGACTGATGAGATCTCCTGGTAAACACATGTTAAGTGGCTCCAGTCAGCCAATTACAAACAAGTCTTTTTCATTCGACGTTTCTTAAGAGAATTCCCTAAAGCCCACACCAAAAAATGCTATAATATTTAAGACTCTGAAAGCCACAGAAAGGAATATTTAACTTTTAAAAAATCATATTGGCTCAGTGCTCTCTTGTGGACAAACTGTAAATAAATCAATAGGCTATCTGCTACTTTTTTTTCTTACTCTAATTTCCTATTAGTAATTTTATGGTTGTTTATACTTTGTAATCTAATATGAGATGAATTATTGATCTGGGTACTAAATGTAGAAGCAAGCTGCCAAATAATAAGCACATAAAGACTAATGAGTAACACAATCCATGCTCTAAGGGGAGTCTGTAAAACAGAAGATTAACTTACTGGTCTGGGGAATTTGTGTTTCATCAAACTCTGGAAAACTTATAAGAAACTCTAAATCAATTCACATGAAATGATGGGAAACTATTAATATCCTGCTAAATTGCACGATGCAACAAATTTAGTCAAATACAAGCAACACTGAACAAATCAACTTGGGAGAAAGCTTATGTCATGCAGACTGTATGCTAATATCTTCTGGCTCATGATGCAATGCTGCAGTTCCTCCATTTCCCCCCCCCCCTAAGTCCCAGTTGGTCTTGATAACAGCTGTGAACACATCATTCAGACAAAGATTCTGCTGACATCGTAGCAGCAGTCACGCAGAGAGATGGCAACCCTGGATTTATGACGCGTTCAGAATTTTCTGTAAGACCGTCTTTAGTTGCAGCAGCCATGTTTCAGCCTCTATTGACAGCAACAGGAATCATTTTGGAGCAATTTGTTCATGCGTTTGTCTCAAATAACCACAAATCTAACTATAAATGTGGCTTAAGTTCAATTTGTCACTCCGGTCAGCTGAGATAACTCCAGTTATGAATGGATGGATGTTGGTTTGCATACAGTGCCTACCACAGCTCTCCTGCAGGGATCACAGAGCCCATCGCAGCGACAATTCATCCTCTCAGCCTTCAAGAGAAAACTGTTTGCTTTCTTAACAGATATTTCTCAGATGTTTGGCTTTTGAACAAAACACACAATGGCATCCTGCAGAGGACCTAGATGATGAAACAACGGGGTGATGTAATTAGAACGAAACCAAGAGATGTGAAAGTAAAGATGCCACATGAGTGTGACACAAACAGTAAACTGACGAGACGCTGTAAGTTCTGCAGAGATTTTAGCTCTAATATCTGTGCTCGGTTAAAAAAGCAAACGCACATTTAATACAATAAACAAACACCAGGGAGCCTTCAAGACGCACGCTGAAGAAAGGTTGGAAAAGAGTGGACAGCAAGGAGGAAGAGAGCAGAAAACATCCTTTTTTCTTACGTGATGCAGTCAACATGTAAGTGAGAGGAAAAGACTGAAACAGGACAAAAAGAAAACCACTAACCAACAGGGGCAGGAAACAGCAGTCAAAAAGCTGTGATACTAAAAGGTACAGACAGGAAAATCACTGTTTTATTTCATCACACACACACACACACACACACACACACACACACACACACACACACAAACACACAAACGGAACAGATGAGAGCAGAAGGTCACGGGAGGAGAGGAGAGGAGGAAATGTTTGGATGATTTCCGTGTTTGGTTAGTCAGCCGTTTTCCGGCCACAGCTGTTTTCCGGCGCGACGCCCTGCTCACCGTCCGCCCGACCGTCGGAGCGCCGTGCGCCGAGACCAGCGCGCTCTGGAGCGCACTATTACGCAGCCACTGCTCAGCCAGTGGAGCGTGAACGATCCGAGCTGATTAAAGCACAATTTACAGACACGCGCACGCACACATACAAAGAACAGAAGAAAAAAAACACTATTGTGATACTAAAGCCAAAGGAATGTCGTTTGTGCAGAAAACGGAGGCGTTCGAACGGGGGTGGGGGTGGGGTGGGGGTGGGGGGGGGGGGGGGGGGGGGGGGGGGGGGGGGGGGGGGTCCAGTCCAGAACAGGGACCAGAATTCAAACCATGCGAGGAAAATGTTCTGTGTTCTTGAGGGAGACACCAGCTTCTCATTGGATCGGTTAAACTGTTGGTTTGAATCGAGAAAAGTTCTGAACAGAGCGGGTTTTCATGACAAAAATGAAACATTTGTACCAGTTTTAATCCTCGAGCTTCACCTAAATGAAGACAAAAGGATGAGTTTGAGTTAGACCCCTATCATTTTAAACCCAGCCAGGTCTGTTCTTTCCCCTCAGCTATGAATTCAGATCACTCTCAGTCCTCTCTCTCTCTCTCTCTCTCTCATCCCGCTGTTAACGCGTCTCAGATGGCATCAGTTAGAGCGCATCTGTCATCTGATGCTTCCGCAGTAACTACTTATTATTCCCTCTCTCACGCGCAGCTAGAACTGGATGTGGGTTTTAACCAAGGAGCTGGTTTTTATTATTCGCCCATGCAACTTTTTTTCTGAGCGCTGTTGGAATTCTGTCATGTTGTCACTGGATGTGAAAACAAAACGTGTTAAAGGTGGTTTCCTCTGCGCTCCGACACCGTTAATGGCTCCTTTATGATGGGCTGGTGGGACTCCCTTCTGTTGCTTTTGTTTAAAAACGTCTTAAAGGTTCAGTCTGAAACCTTCATTAATGCGTCAAACACAAAGAATCGAGAAGCAGCTGTTCTGACCTCTTTTTTTCTTTCAGTTTTTACAAGTAAAGCCCTGAATAAAGACAAATACCTTTTAGAGAATCCACAGTAAATAAACTTGGACAAGTTTCTCTCCTGCTTCAGTCTCTTACCTCTCCACAGGACAAGAACAAACACGGTCTTCCAGAGGCGGATTCCCACCGGCGCGCCTGTCCCTCTCCCGACCGTCTCCATCCCTCCTGTTGGCGGAAACCAACGGATCTGTTCACTAAACGGACAATCGGGGGGCACCCAGTTTATTTATTTATCGCTTTCTTTTCCCAAACAGTCCGATCTTATCGCATCAGTGCGATCAATAATCTCATTTTGAGCGAACTGCGCTCCAGCTGTGCTTGACCTATCACACCGCGGCGCAGATGAGGTTTGGAGTTAACTATAAATCCTCCTGGAGTCGATAATAAAGAAAGGAAGCCTCCTGCGCAGGCTATAGTCTCCTTTAATCCTCTCTGCTCCAAAAACTCTGCCGGTGTCTTCTTTTAGCAGGGACCGCCGGATGAGCCAGTTCTCCCCCCCGGTGCGGGCGAGCCGTGCGCTCCTCTGCTTCACGTATCCAAACGGGACGCAGGAAGCTGAGGACACCTCGGTGTCTCTGCCTGCATCACTTTCTGTTCCCCCAAAGTTTAAAACAGAGCGTCAGAGTCTCAACAACTCACAGAACCGAGTCAAAAGTCCACTTCAAAAGGCGATCTGGAAACAACAAGAAAAAGTCAGCCACTTAAATCCAACGAGAGCAGCTCCCTCTCTCCCCGCGCTCCCTCCGTCCATGGACCGTCCTCCGCTGGCGGCGCGAGCTATCCGCGCGTCTGGGCTCAACTTGAGAGAGAGAGCGTGCGCACACAGCCCGCGAGAGGGAAGGAGGAGAGGACAGAAGAGGAGGTCTGGCGCTCTCACCAGCCGGTAAAAGAGGAGGGGGGGTGCGAACTAGGATGTGGGGTCGGGGAGGGATCCGGGGATTTGAGTGGCAGTTTGGGAACCAATGGAATGTCAGGAATTCAGTTGGATTTTTGTCTCCTTCTTTAAATGATGCTGTCTTTATGAAACCCCTGGTCCTGAAACAGGTAGAGGGAAAGAGGCAGACCCCTCTCAGGCTGAGGGGCCTGAATAAAAAGTTGAAGACTCTGGTTATCCTGTAAGGATGGGGGGTTTGTGGTGTGTGTGCGCGCGCGCGTGTGTGTGTTTATCCTCTGAAAGCCTCTGACTGCATTATTCATAAAAGACACACGCTACACCTGTTCTCTCTGTAATCGATAGACAGCAACTTCGCGCTCACACGCACGCGCGCAACCTTCTTAAGTGGCACATGACAGCTTACAGGACAGCACGCGATCCAATAAGCAGATAAAATGGCCCATGTGTGCGCGCGAGCGCGCTATGGGGGTGAGTTAAGGGGGGGGGGGGGGGGGGGGGGGGGGGGGGGGGGGGGGGGGGGGGGGGGGGGGGGGGGGGTCATGAGAGGGAGAACATTAGGGCCCCTCCCTCATCAAGTGTGTCAGAAAGAGGAAAGCCCACTTCCCTTCGTCAGCTGAATGTGTAAAAGCTAAAGAGATGACATTGTGACTTATTGAATTGCAAATCAGCCGGAGGAGGGATGGCAGGGTGAGAACCCGACCCGTCCACCTCCCCTCTACCGGGGCCTTGAAAGGAGCGACAGCCCCCCCTAGTGGCTCATTTAAGGAAGAGTCCAATCCAAAGAAGACCCTTCTTCAAGTTCAACCCTGACCTCTTTAACCGTTTATAGCGCAACTGACCATTTCATCACTTGATTTGCAGCCGGAACCTGAAACTTTTACAAATAAGTTTGAAAACTTTTTTAATAAAGTTAAAAAAAAGTGTTTTCTAAGTTTAAAAATAACTAAATCATTTAATAATCAATTAAATCTTAAGTGACACATGGCAGCTTACAAGACTGCATGCCACCCAACAAACAGGTGAAATGAATAAAAACTCATCCAGGTCCATGTGTGTCACACACACACACACACACACACACACACACACACACACACACATGCACGCGCACACACACACACACGCAAAATCCTTTTAGTAACCCCCTTTTGAAGCATTAATCCTTCTGTTGTCTTTGAGTTCTGTACATGACCTTTTGTTTAGTGACAAAAAATGACTAAAGATAAATAAATAAGTGCATTTTTATGTGTCTTGTGTGTTTATTTTATTCTGTCATTTTGCTGCTGTACATTGAACCTTACCTCACTGATGGAATAATAAAGGAATATTATATCCTACTATAAAATACTTTATTGATTTCCTACAGAATCAATAAAGTATCCATCCACCCATCTATATCACTTTAACTTCATTTTAAACAGAAAATCTGTTTTGCGATGTAGAAATAGCTCATCAATCATCAGAATTTCAGGTTTCCATTCAGTAGACACAAATCATTGATTTCAATCATGTTTTCTTAATATTATGATTATTATGTTTACTACATATTAGGGTTCAGCAGAGGTGTAAACATTTTTAATCAAGAAATGGGACTTGTATAACCCACAAGTTTTACTAAAGCACTGAAGGTAAACTTAACCCAACAAGTGAGGAAAGGTCTGTTTGGTTGGTTATTTTTGAGCTTATTATATTTATTACAGGGTTGTTTTGTTCAGACTAAACAAAATAAGGATTTTTTTTTACTGTTCTGTCAACTGTTTTCCTCAGAGGTGTCACCAGGTCTTGGTGTGATCATCTTTATCTATATCTAAACGGGCGTGATGGCCATCCTAGCCTACTGTATGTCAGGTGCCATGGTCTCGCACATATTCGGTGCTTTCTGATGGAGGGAATCCTATTTCATGGAAGATCCATACACATCCACAGCTGCTCGGCTCCTCCTCCTCATGCTAGTCATCAGTCCGGTCACATGTTGCTGTGGAAAGGCATCCATTCCTCTCATTAACCAGGAGTTGTTGAAGGTCACAGTGTAGTGGTGTTGGTCCCTCCAGCACATACAAGTCCAAGATGTCCAAGAGCTGTCAATCAGGAGCCAGTCAGGTCAGAGTCATACACCTGCTGGAACACCTGGCAGCACTTAAAGCTCAAAACTAGAGTGAATACCAACAGGAGAATATTGTAGAGAATTTAGGCTAATTTTGGGGGAAGTGCCACCCACACCTTTAGCTATGGTGCTCATTCCATGGATGCACAATCCTCACATTTTGTACCTTATGGTAAAGGTGACCAAGGCTTGCAGCATTAAAAGATTTACTGTCAAGAAGCATTGTTCCAAGTTTAGTTTTGAATGAAATTTACAGTATGAAAGGCACTTACAATGATATTCAAATGTAAACAACATAAATCAGTAATCTGAGAGGACAACCACAATAGGAGGTCACAGGTAGAGCTGCTGCTCTCTGGTCCGGTTTGCCCTATGGTGATGAGAACTGTGTTAGGTTGCTACTATTTTACAAAAAAGTTGACCTTGTGATTTTAACAGCCAGGTCAAAAATGGCGTTAATGAAAAGGCATTTCCTTTGTTCTGATGATTGTTCAGAAAAAACTCATAAAATGAAATAGAAAAATACAAATAAAGACCGTCTGGGGTCATTTTTGACCGGAAAAAAAGAGTTTTGGTTCAATGAATTGAATTAATCCTGCACATTCCCAGAATTATTCCCCATCTCTGTGGTTCTATTTGCTCCCTCTCTATATGCCTCCCCCTCAAAGTGGACCACTGCTGTGAAATGTAGGAAACAACCATCCGTCCACGTTATGGAGCTACATCCCCTTCCTGTAATATATCTTTTTATTTTCACCCACTGACTTTCCCCTAAAAAAGCTACATTTGCACCGACTTAAAGCTTGAAAAATCTATTTTTAACTGCTTCATTCCTCTTGGGCCACAGCGGAAGCGAGGCATTAGTTCAGCAACCATGCGTTAAAGAGTAATATTTGTACAAATAATGTGTCTGTATACCAAGGCCCCAGTGGCTGCATGGGGGGAAATCTGACTTTATATATAAAGAATTGCTTATAATACCCCACATATATTTTGTAGGAAGAGAAAGATCCTCTGTGTGCAAAAATCTTAATCTCATACAACCCTTTCATCATAGAAATTAAATGTAAAAGCAGAAGCCCAACCCTGTTAGGACATAAATGAATTGTGCAAGTCCATGCTAAATTATTATTTCCCATTTCCCCTTTAACATCATATTACTTGTCACTATTAGAGGAAGCCTGGAGGCAGCAAATATTCATTATATCACAAGAAGGAAAGCATTCATCACATAGATTGGATTGTCATTTTAACTCCTCAAACATACACTTTAATGGATGTTAGTCTATAAATGAAGAAGAATGTGCTTTAAAAAGTCCATTGTCGTACTTTTTGCTGTTGTGTTTAATCACTGCCAGGCTGACCGGAGACACTGACCCGTTCTACTTTTAAACTTCAGTCAGGATGAGTCCCATGAAGCCAAACTCATATTATAGAAGTCCTACTTTTTATGGCAAGCTCAACATATTTTGCACTTTTTCCCAGGAGGATCCATTTAAAAGTTTTTGGAGTTTGTTCAAAAGCAAGTTGACAAGTTGATGGCTGCTGAAAATAAAAACCCTAATTATTAGTGTGAGAATTTAAATATTCAGGGTTCATCTTTGGAGGTATATGCCTCCAGTCTTGTTTGTTTTTGTTAATATAAATAATTGTGGAAAAACAAGGGCTTTTTAAACTAAATGCTGTTGTGATGCAGTCACACGGTCCCTAAACTGTCCATGAAAATGAAGATTTTAGCTTTTTTTCTTTTCCAAACAACATCTGATACATCCTGATCAATATGCATGTTGATTAAGCCAACAGATAAATCATCTGCAGGCTGACAGATGGCCCATGTCAGTGCTGGCACACGCCGTCACCAGTCAACATAAGGCACAACTGTGGAGCAGAAACAAGTTCACACACTCGAAAACACTTTCAAGTTCATTTACCATCCATACATTGTCCTGCTCATCCTGGTCACAGTGTAATTACCTCTACTCTGCAGAAACTCATTCCTAAGAAAGTTAAATAAAAATAAAAAAAAACTTGATTTTAAATATGTTAACTTATTTTTGTCTGAAAAGAAAATGTATTCTTACAGCACTTGAAATAAGCCAAATGTTCTTAAATATGGTCAGATTTTCTAGATTTGAGCAAAAACAATTACCAATGGCGTAAGCAAAATTTGCTTGGCTAGATTCCTATAAAGTAGCAAATTATTCTAAGTGCAGAAAAACTATAAGGTACACGTATGAATGTTTTAAGTGTTTTATTAGAATATTAGTGTAGGTTGTTTTTCTTAACTTAGAAAATAGCATTGTCTGGTGTTTGTCACACGCGCTGCAGATACATTGTTTATGTGTGCAAACCTGACATGAGTGAATTCAAATGCTAGCTTAAGCTTTTATTTAGACAGGATTTCAGTACTATCTTTGAACTTTGGATGCTCGGCATATTTCCCCGCAGTGCATTCTGGTCTATAAATGCTGTATTAGAGCATTTCAAATAGTATCCAACTCAAAAATAAAACTAATAGTTCAATTCAAAGAAGTGAGTGCTTTTCTGAATGCTGTTAACTAACCTCGGGTCGTCATTAAAAACACTTAGAACTTAACCTAAAAAAAGTTTAGTTTTTAAAACAAAATGTTAATTTAAAACTGAAATGGTGATTGAAGAAGTTATGACTCACACAACCTGAATTATTCCATTCAAGGACTGAAAAAGACACCGTGAGTAGAAAGTACCTCTGTCTCAGTCAAAAAGCTCTTGTAGAAACTCAGATGAAACAACCCGCTTGGCCACTGGAGAAGGATGAGCACAACTGAATCTTCCTTATTTACGTTCTCTCTCTCTCTCCATTCCCGTGTCGCTGTCCCTCCTTTTTCTCCATCTCTCGCTGCAGAGGACCACAGACATCTCTTTGCTCACTGGAGCAAACTGACTACATCAGAATCCAATTAAAAACTGGTGAAGAGAACTGCTCAGGCTTAAAGTGTGCAGCCATGTGTGTGTGTGTGTCCACACATGTGTTTGTTTGCTCACGGGTGTGTGTCTGCTGATAGCTTATGGCCAGCTGATGTGTGAGGAAGTCTGTTGGTTAGGGTTTTTGCAGTTTTGTTATTTTAGGCTTTTCAACAAACCACTTTATGCAATCGCATACTTGTGCTGAAAATTATGGAAAATCGGAGGTGTGCGTTATTTATATAGAAATCAATAACTCTGTGCTGCATATGAAACTGTTCGTATTCAATTTGCAATTATAGTCAGACATGAAACATTAAAAAACATCAAGGAATGAACAAAAAAAAAAGAAGAGACCATTTTCAATTACTCATAACTAGAATCATGTCCCATTTCTGAATAACGTTTATTCAAACCCTGAATGTCAGGAATTCCATTTCCTCTGCAGCTAAACTGAGCAGACAGATCTGTTTGGAAGAAATTTTAATAGTTGGGTTAAGGATCAACATAATGAGAAACTTTTGTTTTACAAATTAAAGAAATGTTGTGAAATATCAAATCAGAGTTCATCGTTCTCAACCAGAAAAGGGTAGAAAGCTTCCTCTGAGTTGGAGTGAGTCTTTGCCTCAAGGGTTCAGGTATCTTGGAGTTTTGTTCACGAAAGGAAGGAGGAAAATGGATCGACTGATCCAGGCTTCGTCTGCAGTAATGAGTGCATTTTTAGATGGATGTGGTGAAAAGATTTGAATCAAGAGGCAAAGCTCTTGATTTGGTGGTCCAACCTTCACCCATAGTCCTGAGATTTGAATCACAATTAAAAGAACGAGATCCCAGGTAACAGCAGACAAAGTGACCTCCCTCTGGTGAGGAGGAAGCAGCAGGAGGAGCTTTGTTAGACTGCAGGAGCTCACAGGGCCACTGCTCCTGCACGTCTGACCGAGTCGTGGGTCCAGGTTGGTGAGTGTACTGCATTTTGCAAACTACTTCCACCTATTGTGCTTTTTTCTGGTATCTCAAACCACTCGTAAAGGGTGGGGGGGTAGCATGTGTTTAAAAAACAAACTGTATGCCACCTAATTCCTTCAGTAACTTCGAAGCGCTGCTGCTGGAACAGAACCTGTCATCATGTCAACTTTTGCAGTTTGTGTTCAAGTCTTTATATGGTCTTGCGTCTCCCTATACCTCTCAGAGCTATTGCACATTTGCTCCTCATCTCGGTCACTTAGGTCATCTGGCCAGTCGGTCCTGGATGTACCAAGAACGCAGCGTAAACTCAGAGGAGATTGGGCTTTTGCTGTTGCTGCCCTGAAACTCTGGAACTCACTACCAGCACAGATTAGGGAGACCTGGAATCTTTTAAATCATTTTTGAAGACCCATTTTTATGGTATGTTTGCTGCATGTGGCACTTTGGTCAGCTTTGGACTGTTTTTTTAAGTGCTTTATAAATAAAAGGTATCTATCTATCTATCTATCTATCTATCTATCTATATCTATCTGGTGGTTGGTGATTTTAACATCCATGTCTATTGTGACTCTAGCTGATGGTCAGGAATCTTGTTAATCTTGTTGCTTCTCTCAACATTGTTCAGTCTGTCACTGCAGCTCATTAGAAGGGACACACTTAGATATTGTGTTATCATGTGGGTGTTAACATCTGTGTGTTCAGCTCCGTGCTCTACAGTAAAGTGAAACCTCCTAGCTACATGCCTCCTGCACATGATAACCCCTGAAACTACCTCACAAGTGTATCCCAAGTTTAATGATTCCAACATGAATTGCACTGTGGATAGCAACAATAATGCAGAGGAGGTTTAAATTTATTTTAAGTATTTTTGTACCAATCGACTATCGCCCTGTTCAGAACTGCGCCCTCTAACACTCTGATCCGTGGTTAGTGATTCCAGACGAACCTATTGGAGTGCTGAATGAAAATGGGGGAATAAATCGACTCCATATGTCTAAGCTGATCTTACATGGCTGCCTCAGTGTCCATCAAAAAGCTGTGAAGGCTGCTAAAATGAAGTACATGTCTTCTCTTGTGTCCAATAACACCCATAAGCCCCAGGTCCTCTCTCAACTCTCTAGTAAACCCTGTGAATAACTATAGTGGTGCCACACTCAGTGAGGCCTTTTTTAGATGTTTTTATTGAGAACATTTCTATTCTCAGGTCAAACAGTCCTACCTGTGTCTATTCAGATACCTCTGCTCTTCATCCTCTTTGATGTTTTTGAACCTGAGTGATTCTCCTCACTATCAGGCGCAGTAAAACACCTCTCCTCAAAGACATCTTCACTGTACTGTCGGACCACAGTGTACTTAAAACACTCAACAGTATAACCTCCTTCTATAGGGAATAACCTGGATTCCTCTGTGCTATCAGTTTCAGAGGAATTTCCAAGATAACATTCTTTAAGGTTTTAGAGAAAGTGGTTTTTAAATCAATTGAAGTCTCAACTGGCAACCCCTGAACTATATGAGGAGTTTCAGTCTGGCTTAAAACCACACTGAGACAGCACTGCTACGACGACCTGCTGTTTAGGGTAGTCCAGCTGTCCTGGTCCTCCTCAGCCTCACTGCTGCTTTTGACACAGTGGACCAGAGGATCCTGCTCTCACAGTCAGAGCAGCACGTCAGCATCACAGACACACCGTCTCATGGTTTGAATCCTAACCAGTCAAAGCTTCTCAGTTCAGCTTTTGGTTACAGCCCCCCTCATTTTTGGCGTCCCCCAGAGCTCCATCTTGGGCCCACTATTGTTTTCGTTATATTTGTTGCCTCTAGGATCTATTTTTAGAACACACAGCATCACCTTCCCCTGCTATACTGATGATGTCATCTTCCTCCCCTGAGACCAAACAGTAAGTGTTCAGCCTTTACTCTGCTGCCTAAATGAGGTCCAATCACAGATGAGCAGGAACGTTTTTCATCTCAATGTAAAAACCAGTTAAAAGTCTCTTCAACAACTTCAATAAACTAGAGTTAGTTATTAACAATACATGTAACAATAAGCATAGTGAGTGAAAATAAACCTTTTCAGTCTAAATGTTAAAAAGTTTTGCCTTCCTTTAAAAATACATCCACTGGATCTGCTTGTTGCTGGAATGTACAGAAGCGCTCTACCCAGAGTAGAGATGTTTTTGTGAACATGAACCCTCCAAAACAGAAGGACAGCCTTCAGGTGCTTGAGAAGGAGGTGCATGCAGCTAATGCTGTATTTCATCTGGATCTATATAACACCCAGGAGGTCCAACAAAATGTTGGGGAGCCGGAAGAAGTGAAGTAGATGTAAATTAAGAAGACGGTTATGCAGATAAATCAAAAGATTCTGGTGCATATACCTGCAGCAGATTCTCAGAATAAGGTGGGGAATGACTTCTTTAAAACATCAGGGGAATAAAAAGATATAAAAAGTTGTGTGTACTGAAAATAAAATATATAAAAATGTTCGTTATGAGATTATCTTTGGAGGCATTCAGCAGTATAGAATTGTTACTATAAGAAGCTTTCAGTCAAAAAAGCTTTAAAACATCTGAGGAAATAATCAGGAAATCTTCATTTATTGTTTAAAAAGAAAAGTCTTTAACTTTGATAATGTTGAAAAATATCTTTGAAATTTAATCAGAATGAAATTTCCTAACTAGCTCAAGCTAAATGAAGAACAAAGAACTGTCTGCAAACTTGATCAACTAAACTTGGTTTTCTGTGAGTTTTCAAAAAATTATTCTTGTCTTCAATTAATTAAAACCACCGGCAATGACTATGAAAATTCTAAACTTCCCTCTGAGATTAATAAAGTTTGTTTACTTTGTTTAGAGATAACCCACAATGTTGAAAGCAAGGTGACATTAACTTAAAATCACTATGAATAAAGTTTAAATGTCTTGAGGTTGGTAAAATAGGCCTAACGTTTGATCTAATGCAATATTATTTGATAAGACTAAAACAGCATCACATTTTAAGTTGGTTATCAACTTAAGTTACTATAAATAGAGATAATTTACTATGCACAGATTTTAAAAAACACAATGAATAAAGTGATTTCAGTTTCTTTCCAACCTGTTTGCAGCGTGCTGTATATACAGTAAGTGCAGATTGGCTGTCAGGTTCTTTAATGATGATGTGATTTGTCGCAGCAAAGTACAAAAAGAAGACTTTTTCTACGCATTCATGCACAACATGCTAAAGGTTAGATGTGAGTGTTGCTGTCATGATGACAGCTTGTACTTCTCGTGTCTCCTGCACAGTTTCTGTCACCACAAATGCGAACTAAGATCAATTACAGAGAAACCTCGAGCTCCTTCCCCGCTTCCCCTCTCCGGCTGCTACAGATGCAATTTACTCACCCACCGTAAATCAATGGAGACAAGTGGGGCTAATTTAGACCATTTTATGTCAATTTGGCCTTGACCCCTCCCCATCACACTCACAAAGCCACACACTCACATCCCACTTAATGACTAGCTGCACCAGAGTTTATTACGCAGAACTGAGGGCCACCCTTTAGTCTCGCTGGCAAGACACACACACACAAAACACACACTGCCTTCTGTTTTGCACACACACACAAACCATGACGTAGGCCATAACTCGTGGCCCCACTGCCTGAGATTTCCATATTGGTTCTGTCAGAGACGATTTTGTTTACAGGGCCCTTTAGATGAAATAACTGCACAAGAGACTATCAATTACAGGGAGAGGAGAGTGGCGCACATGAGAAGGTGGATGGAGAGGAGGATAGGGAGCGAATGGAAGCAGAGGAGAAGGAGGGAAAGTTCAAGAAACACTGGAGAGGATGGGAGGAGGGAGACTGAGAGGTGAGACACAAGGTGGAAGAGCAGAGGGAACGGGAGACAGCAGGAAAGAGCTGAAGTGAAAAATAGCTATAAGTGGAAAAGACTAATCTCTGTCTGCAAACTAAAAGGTCTGGAAAGTATTTAAAATAAAAGAAAAAATGATGTTGAGAGCTTCTAATCTTACCCTATGTAGCTCAAAATTCAGGCATTCAAACTCCAGATGCAGCATTGTGTTGAAGTCTATAAAACCTGTATGAGCGCTACTATTAAAATGTCTCATGATGGGCTGGTGAATTGATCTGTCACAGCCAGCTTCAACCGCCATTCTCCAACCCTTTCAAACGCAGGTCTCTAACCACCAGGCCGCCCTTCAGACCTAAACACCTACAGCTGGCTTTTTTTTTTTCATTTTCTTTCATATTTTGACACCACACTTTGACTGCAACACAGAGATGCAGAGTTGTGTGACTTAGGGAGGCTTTTCACCACTACCGAACAATCCCTTAAGATTTACAAAGGAAAACGGAGGAAAGACATTTTTGTGCTTCAGGTGTCTGAAAATGTTTATGCACCCTGCTGTCAGCCAGGGCGTTCACCATACTGGGAGATTGGTTTTCATTTTTGTGTCTGAATGTAAATAATAAAGGTCCACACTAACAGAGCAGAGCGAGATGTCTTAAGATAAGAGGAGAACAAAGAAACAAGCAACACTGAGGACCGCTGACATGGTTAAGAGTCAAGAAAAAAATATGCAGCAAATATAAAACATGGCTTTTTTTTTCTTTGTAAAACCATTAACAGCAGTCTGGATTGAAATGGTAGAACGCCTGTGTGCAGGGAACCCATATCTGATGTGGAAACAAGCAAAGCGGCTAAAGTATGCATAAAAAACATAAGGATGGGATGGAGCAGGTGCTCTGGACAGATGAGTCAAAATATGACATTTATGTCTGCAGCAGAAGGCTGTTTGTTCACTGAAGGGATGCAGATTTACAGTAGAGTGTCTACAAACAACATGGTGGGGGTTGTCAAAGGCTGAAGAGACAAAAGAAGAGTTGTTTTATACAAAGCAAGACAAAAAGTCCTCACAAAACTTAATCCAAAAATAAAAGTAATATCACAATTTAGAACAGATTTAAGAAGATAATTTTATATTCAATAAAAAACAAAACAAAACAAAAAGGCTGTTCAGATTAATGTCATATTAACATGAATTATGGGGAAAAAGTTGAATATGATTGTATTGATGTACAGCGAGTAAACTGTTGAGCGCATCACGTCACCAATTTTCTGAGTAAACAAATTTCTGAAGGCGATGTCGACATGAAATTCTCACCAGACGCTACAGCCCATCCAGTCCACACACACAAAGAAATCAAGCCATCCCTGTCCTTACATTAAGTTATGTAATAAAATGGAATGACACAAGGAAACATCATAAAACGCACGAAGAAAGGAAGGTGAAAAAGAGCATGGAAAGTCATGAGACCAACTGGAATCTATTAGTACTCTGAAACCATCCTGCTTCGGTCCTGACTGATGACATGTTAAACACAAGAAACATCTCATGATGTATCCTGATGTCACTGGTTACAGAAGAGTTTCTACTCAAAGTTCCAATGAGCACTGTCTGGGACATAATCAGGATGTAGAGAGAACGTCATTTCACCATAAACTAGAACAGGTGCTCTACACAATATTTTAGAGACGAGAGAATAAATTATCAGAAGAGTTGTCCAAGAGCAAAGAAGCACTAGTGGAGAGCTTCAGAAGGACCTGGAATTAGCAAAGAAAACTATAAGTAATGCACCTATACCTCTATGGCCTGTAGCAGCTCACCATGCCAGACTCCATTGCTAAAGAAAAAGCAGGTTGGAGTATTTAACCTTTGCTGAGCAACATTTTGACAAACCCATAAAATACTGGGAGAATATACTGTGTTCACATGAGACCAAATTTGGATTCTTTGGATACCATAAAACACACTTTGTTGGAGGTCAAAGGGCACTGCATATTACTCTCAAAGCACCAAACCAACAGTGAGGTCTGGATGTGGGAACATGATGGTGTAGAGCCGTTAATCAGCATACAGTGAGACGTTCTTGAGAAAAGTCTGTGGCCATTAACCAGGATGATGAAGATGA
The DNA here is from genome assembly GCA_006937965.1 of Callopanchax toddi. Taxonomy (NCBI): domain Eukaryota; kingdom Metazoa; phylum Chordata; class Actinopteri; order Cyprinodontiformes; family Nothobranchiidae; genus Callopanchax; species Callopanchax toddi. The sequence goes on along the minus strand of SSNR01000050.1, from coordinate 2,884,992 downwards.
GGTGAGGAGGAGGATGTTTCAGACAGACAATGATCCCAAAAACAGTCAAGGAAATTCAACTGGTTTCAGAGAAATAAAATAAAAACTTCTAGAATGACCTAACCATTCGCCTGACCTGAATCCTGTAACATGGAGAGAACTAAAAGTCAGAGTTTGAAGAAGGAACCTTCAGGACTTGAAGACCGACGGTGGAAGAACGGGCCAAATCACACCCTCAGCAGCACCTGGAACTAGTTTATCCTACAGGAGGAGTCCAGAAGCGTCAGCACCAATAAAAGACTTTTGAACAAAGTATTTAATACATTTCCACTTAGTGTCTATATACTTATATATATTATCAAACTTCATTTTTGCAATACGTTGAAAGTGTTTTTGTAAAAACAAAATTACATTGTGTGCACATGATTTAATAAATATTATTCCCTCGACCTCTATTTTTACTTCTATACCTGCCACTTACATGGTTCTGTACATAAATTAATCATTTGTTCCAGTACTTTATTGATAAAAAAACAGTAAACAAAATACAGAAAATTCTATAAGTATTTAAAAAAAACTTAAAAAGGAAACGATTCTGAAAAAAGCTGCATCGCTAGACTGAACATATCACAGGGGTATGCATTCACCTGAATCATTTTCAGTCATCCGAACAAGTAAACACACACACACACACACACACACACACACACACACACAAACACACACACACACACACACACACACACACACACACACACACAGCCAGTAAATATTAATTCTCAACAGAAGCACACCACAACTGGCAACTTAATTACACTCATTTCCCTCTGATTGTCTCCCACAGGAGCATCACACACACACACACACACACACACACACACACACACACACACACACATAGAATCAGCTAAGACAATTTGGACCCAACACTTTGAATTAAGGATATTGTCATATTGGATCATTTCCCCTGTGAGTGAACGTGTCTGTTCAGGTGTGTGTGTGTGTGTGTGTGTGTGTGTGTGTGTGTGTGTGTGTGTGTGTGTGTGTGTGTGTGTGTGTGTGTGTGTGTGTGTGTGTGTGTGTGTGTGTGTGTGTGTGTGTGTGTGTGTGTGTGCGTGTGATGCAAAACAACGGCTGCAATTAATATCTGCAACATTAATTTAAAATATACTTTCTTTCCTTTGACAGTGATTAAATCTATATTTTATGAATTTAATTTAAACTTTTGCTACAGTGACCATTTACCTCGTCTCACTGCTGACAATAGACCGACAACTAATGCACTGATCCAGCAGCCTCTGTCTGACAGTGTGCCACCCAATAAAGGACTCAGAAAATCATTTAAAAAACCTTAGCTGACATGATTTTTTTTTTTTTACAAGAGAATTGGTTTCTTCATCTTGTATAAATTTCCAAACATACATACATCCATCCATCCATGCATCCATCCATCCATGGTCAGATTGCAGAAGTAACATATTTAGGAGAGACACCGACATCTCGCTCTCCAGCACCTTCTGGGTATTCCAAGGCATTTCCAGACCAGAGAGGATCTATAATCTCTCCAGCGACTTCAGGCCCACCCTGGGATTCCTCCTAGTGGGATGTGTCCTAAAAACCTCCAAAGGAAGGCAACCAGGAAACATCATAGGTGTCTGGACCTTCTCAGCTGACATATTTTGGTTCAGAGGAGCAGCAGCTCTCCTCCTTTCTCTCCACGCTAACGCTGATCCGAGCCACCCGATGAAGGACGCTAGTTTCAGCCTCTTGTATCTAGAATCTAGTTCTTTCAGTCACAGTCTGAATCTTTTGACCAAAAGTTGGGATTGGGATGTAGAGGAACCAGTAAATTGAGAACTGCCTTTTGGCTCTCTGCAGACCAAGAGCCACGCCCTCATTACTGAAGACAAAAACCCGAGGCTTCAGTCCACTTCTTGTTTCATCACAAGATGCTAAAACACTTGAACTTTGTCACTTGAGGCAGAGACTCTTTCCCAACCCAGAGGGAGAATTCCATTATGTTCTGGTCAAGAACCGAAGCCTTAGATTTGGAAATGAGACCCTCACACTCTGTGGACCACTGCATGCTGAGGGTCATGGCTTAAAAACACCAGCTGCTAAACAGTAGAAATGAGACCCCGAGTTTCCCAATCCAGACGCCTTGATGTCCATAAACCTTCAGCCCATAATTTATTACTATCCTCCCAAGTTCATTTGAACCACTTTTAATTTAGCTTTGTCTTGATAACAGAATTTAACCTTAAATTGTTGATCTAATTCATGCTAATCCTTTTCTTCTTTAAAGTAGGCAATGCATCCTTTAATCACTTGAGAACAGTTCTTTTGTTAACAGTTTACACACCCTACCATCATGACAAAACATGAATATTCTTTTTGAGCCATGATTCTGTTGTTTGTCCCTGCTAATCACTAGAAACATATCTGGCCCTTTAAGCTGCCAAATGCTCCACTGTGTTTGCCAGCTGGTTGCTAACTGAGCCTGTCTGCCCCTTTAGTGAACAGGTACTGCAGGTTCTTAGAGCTTCGTGGTGAAAACGCTGTTAACTGGAGCTGTGAGAACATGAGCACTAAGCTAAAACAGGGAATTCACTATACAGTAAAGCATTATGAAGCTGGGGGAGACTGCTGATTATAGGAGGGAAAAACTCCATCAGCCCACTTGGGATTGGAAATTCTGTTATACCAAAAACTGAATGCATTGTTCGGCTTGGACACTTGGAGCTACAGACATAAATGTTTATGCAAAGACTCCAGAAATCAACATAAACATTAAAATCAGATTGATTCAATCACACAGTTTGATTCCAGGAACAACAGCATGCTCAAAATAGTAAGCAGGCTCCGTTTATAAAAAAACACCACAACGTGCTCGTTCCATGAAGTCGGCCATCTCAGTCCATCAGTGAAACATTTACACAAAGGAAGGTTCTCTTTAGTCTGGATGGGATCAGAATCACCACCCACCATGCTGCAGGACCTCACTCTCACAGCAACCACAGCACTTAGTGACTCACATGGCCACAGTTAACCCACAGAGCTATGAAATGTGGCTGCACAGTAGTAGCAGTTAGCCCCGTCACCTCACTGCAGGAAGGGCTCAGATCAGTGCACGGTGTGAGGAATTTGAGTTTCCCAGGTAGTCAGAGTCTCTTCAACAGTCCAATTCAAGCATCTCGGTGTAGTTCAGCAGTGAGAGTAGATTAGAGCAGGAGACTAAAGTGATGAACAGCTAGCTGGTTGAGGTGGTAGGATGCATTCTGGATTTCCTACATCAGATCCATAACATTCAGCCTGAGTAAACCACTAAACCCAGACATTCTATTCTGTTTGTTGAGGGTGAACAAACAATGGGGAGTTGTTGCATCTAAACTAGGCACTGACATGGGAACTGTTCTTGCGTATCTTTGTTTTTTAAAACTGGTATCACATACAATAAACCTCTAAGAGTAGTTTTCCTGAAGGTGAGTGTGCACATCCAGAATCCCAACATTCACTACACTTATACGCTGTCTCACTGCATCTATTATCTGAATATAATTGGACAGCAATAGCAGTATAAATGCTAGTCCTTGGGCAGTTAGCTTGTTTTTGCACAAACTAAAAATAGCACTAGTGAAATTACTGGAGAGGAGACAACACCAAGTCTGATGTAAAGGCTAAGAAGACGCATGTAGTTTGAACTGACACAAGACAGCAAGTTCCTGTGTGTCAGAAAATACAAAGAAATGAACCCATTAATAAAAAAGACTGCTGTTTACCTTTCACAATAAAAGCTTCACTGATAACATTTTCCAGTGTGTAAAATAAACTTTCCTCCAATTCAAACACTAACCCCAAAAATGTATTTAAGTCTTTACAGGTTTATATTTAAGACATTAAATCTACCAAAGGAGCAAAAATGATCAATTTAAATTCATTTAAAATATTTTTAGGGCTTTTATTTTGATATAAGGGAATCATTATGTGTTTTGGGTGCAACCTGAACCAAACCCAGCCATGATCAAGTTGTTAAGTCTTGGCTCGGATTTTATAATTTACTCGTCAGATTTCCTCTCTCCAGAGAAAGATGGAAAATGAGAAAATGACAAACAGACAGACAGACAGATGGAGTCAGAAAGTGAGCAAACAGTAACAAAGTAAAGGGACAAGGAGATGGTGAAATGACGGCAGACAGGCAGATGGAGGAAGGAGCCAGCAAATAAGAGAGTTAGCGATGGATGGATGCTGTGATAGCGACAAAAGCAAGCAGGACAGGGATTGTTTAGAGCTGGCTGTTTGGACAGATGGTCATCTGTGTGCTAATTACAGACTGAGTGCTTGACACTGTGAACACAATCAAAAGGGGAAACTAGCTTTATTTGTTCAGCTTCACCCACACATAGGCATGCACACAGAGAGGCATTTAGATACACAAACCAAAACAGTTTGCTGATGCAACGTAGATAGACAAGTGAACAGAGAGCGGCTCAAACAGTCCACAGCTCTGTTTTCAGCCATTTGAAGAACAATCACAACCTTATTTGACCCTTTTTGCAGTAAACGTAGACATAATGTTGGAATAAGTGTGTGTCGTCCAAATAGAATGCCTGACGTGTTTTGAAAACTGCAAAAGAACGCTGGATGAGCGCTGGCACCTTATTGGTCGAAGAAGCTCTATCGGTGTTTGGCTAAGTGTGCAAAAAGATTTTAAAATAAATGATAATAAAAGACGTGTACAGCAGCGTTTTCCAGACATTAAATGATTAAATTGATCATTCAGATCTTCTGAAGTTGCATTATAAATATTATTTTACGTCGTAGAAAACTCTTTGAACAACCTCAGTTTGGAAAGACAGAAAGAAGTTCACGACTCGTTATAAAATTTTGAGGTTAAAGTTGTTTTATATATAAAACACTTCTAATTTATTTGATCAGACCTAATCTTTGTTTCTCCAGCCCTACTGGGTCTGACTTATATAAGAATATAAGAATTATTGATAACACACATAAAAGAGCATATTGAGATAGACTGGTGACCTGTTCAGGTTGCTTTCTGACCCGCATCTGATAAAAGCTCCAAAATGATCATAAAAGTTATGGGAACAAACTTTGATCATTAGATGCCGGCTCGTCACAGCAACTTTTTTCCCAGTCTAAGCCACTGGATGAAGCTTAAGCCGTCTGAAATCTCTCCCTTTCAGGTTAAAGTTTGCAGAGTTATGCAGAGTTTAAAGACCAGAGCGTCAGCTGTTTCAAAATGATTTATGATCAAGGGTTTGATTCTACAAAAAGACCAATTTGAGGGATCTTGTTCACAGTACAGAAACATCTACAGCCCTTCCTCTCACGCTATCGGAGAGATCAGTCTGCCCTCCTCAGTTTGAGGCCTGGTGGATGCACAAGTTACTTGCGAGCCATGTTCCCACGTCTCTTCACAGCTCAATCACCTGCAAGCAGCCTCATTACCAAGAAACATAACGAGTGGGGCCTTGACGAGCTTAACGAGGCCCTAACGAGGAGTTGGTGTCTGTCGTTACCATGGCGTCTGGTCGCGACTCATCAGGCAGCTACAGAACACAAGGTAGAAGCCAGCAGATGTTCTGGTAGATTTTCCATCTCATCTTGTGATTACTAATCTCATCACCTGGTTACGATTTTATTAGAACTTCTTTTTTTTTTTTAAATGTATGCAACAGTAAATTGGGTAGAAGGTTTTTTGTTTTAAACCATTTTAAATCGATGAACAAAACATGAAGAGCTGCAAAAAGACTTGATGTAGTTTCAGGTTGGTAAATATATTCTGGAGTAAATCAAGAAAAATGGATGTGATTGTAATAAGTTAAAGAAAGCAGATGAATGGAGCAACACTGGAGCTTTGTTGAGTCAGTATGTGATAATGAAGTAACAGTTACAGCAAACTGTTGTATTAACAGCCCATCTGTTAGACTGTAAATAATGAAAACTGTACTAGGATGAACTCACGTTTATTCTCTATTTAAAACAGAATGCACTCTTAAAGTTACCAGCAAAGTGTGTAAAAACACACTTCACAGAAAAAGGCTGAAGTCTCACTGTTTTAATCTAATTATAAAGGAATAACCTGTTCTAAGGTGGAGGTTTTACCTTAACCAAACCACAGAAAACGAGGGGCAAAAAGATGGAGACTAAATAAAAATGGTTTGGAAGTTTTTGCAAAGTTTTGCATTATTGTTCATAAAAAGCTGTGACTGCAATGTTTTTTCTTGTCATTTTTTTATAGACTTATCTGACAGTAATTGCTCAAAATCCTGCAGCTCTTTCCTGGCGTGCCACAAGGATCTTTTCTGGTTAACCTTTAGTTTCATTTTTTCTTTATTTGAGCTGCAGTATCAGATGTATTTATACTAAATCACATAAACTAGCCTTAGCAAAACATCCATGAAACCATAGTGTTTTTGTTTATAATGTAAGGTTGTCCGTCTGCCTTCACAATGAGATTACTGCTGATGAGGCTGCTAGCCCAGCTCAATCTGAGCCGCTAATCCTCCGGTTAGAGCTGGTAAAACCGCTACAGATGCAGCAGGCAAACTGCCAGATGAAGCCAACTGGACTGTCTTATCATGATACACATGAATAGTCACACACAAAACACACACACACACACACTCAGTGATATGCAACGTTTAAAATGTCAAACACACATTGGTTGGTTTCTGATTTCCTTTCACACAGTCGGCTGCTAAATATTCACATTTGAGTTTGAAAGCAGATAAGTAGCAAAGCAGAGAGGTGATTTTTTTTAGTAAAGCATAGAGACGTTTTTCTGTTTTTGTCATGGATGAGTGTGTGTGAGAAATTAGTTGTGTGTGTGTGTGTGTGTGTGTGGAGCATGCATTAAAAAACCAGGCAGAAGGTGACTAGAAAAGTAAGATTTTACCAGATTATTAATTTATCTTAAACACACAAACAGACACACTTTTGGACTCAGACCAGGGGTGTGACAGCTTGTGATGAATATTCAGTGAGCGTTTACGCGCGTGTGTGACAGAGAGGTTTAGAAGCACGGTTGCTACCTTGTGTAATCCCACTCCACGGGAAACACACACTCACGGGATGGGACATTTTGGCTGGCGTGTCAGTCGGAGTGTACTTCTAGTAAAAGTACCACGGGGACACAGAGGGTACTTGTGTTTGAGAGGTTTGCAGACAAAAGGTTAGGCTAAACAAAAACACACACCTCTACCACGAGGCTGCTTTCAATTCAAATCACAAGGAAAAGTGACTGGAACATGGGAATATTTCTGGGAAATTTATCTTGTTTTACTTGATACAAAGGTCGGATTTTGTTTTAAGCGACCCTAATAAAACCCTATATATAAAATAATAGAACAAAATAACTCTTCAATCTAAAAGGTTTGATTCTTTTAAGGTAACTTACTTTGACTCAACTAGAGGTGCATCAGACCGACGGTCGGACATCCAGACAGACGCCGTGCCGTTTCATGCATTGAGGGATGAGATGTTCATCAATCTTAGTTTAGAGACACAGGAAGCATTTGTGTCTCTAATTAGATGCATGTAGTTTCAGAGCTTGTTTGTAGCAGAAAACAATTTAGTTGATTAATGGGCTGATGAGATGTGATTGGATAAATTGACAGCAGGATAATTTTATCAGCTGCTTATTAGTCTGTTACTCAGAGAAAATGACAACTGGCTGAATTTTCTCAAACCGCGTCTAGATTTCTTTATTTTCTTGGACCAGGACAACACCAGTAAGGAGGAGAGGGATGAAAAACAGAGCGACAAAACTCAACTGCATTTATAAGTAAAAGAGAGGAAAAAAAGATTTTAATTTTGAAGGCGATAGCTCTGTTTGTGCAAACGCAGACATCAAGACAGAGACAACAACTGTCCTGAGGAGAAGAGGTGGTAAATAAAAAGCAAATAAAAAAGGTTTTTGCTGAACTTACAGAGGAAGAAAACTGCTGAACAAGCAGATAATCCAAAGTCCAAACAAAAAAAAACCCTACAGACTTAGAAAGTAATGAATGCTGGAACAGAACGGACTCCAACAAACGAACAAAAGAGAGCAAGTAGAGTTAGAGGGAACTGGTGACAGACCAACATCAGGTGAGAGGCAATAAGCTAACCAGGGAGAAGAAAAGTAACAACAAAGAAGGGAAATGACCCAACCAGAGCATATAACATGGAAAGAAAACTAACAAAAGCAAAAATCATATTAAAATTATTTAGCTAAATCCAGAAATGTTAACAGATATTCCTGAAAACTCAAAGATCATAACAACAGCAGAGAATAGACGAGTAGAGTCCTCAGCATCAAGAGCTCGAGGCAAAGTGACGGACCGATATAAAGCTGACATAGACATAAAGATAATATAAGTTAGGACATTTTGAATTATTTGTACAAAACTTTTCAAAACGCAAAAGCAGATAAACTAGAATGTTGTAAATGGATGGATCCCCCTACAAAAAAATCTCATTATTTAGCATTAGAAAAGTTAATTTATTAGAACTGATAGTTACAGTTTTAGTCTGTTTACCCTGTTTATGTCCATTAGATGTGTATTATTGTAGATTTAGATTTTGTGGAAACCAGTTTACTGTAGGTGTCTTGACATGATATAAGTTGCACCCCTTCAACTTGTCAGTTTATGTTATGGCTCAACTCACATGATAAGAAAATGAGTGAAAATATTAGTAATGGATCAGATTTCAAGAAATCCTTTGGAGTCACATATTTGTTTAGTCATGCTTTAATTTGGGCTAAAATCAACATTCGCTGCATTTCTTTGGTGAAATAGAAGAAATGTGTGCGTGAATATAATAAATATCTATATCTTTTATCACCATATTTATTCTTATTGCTTCAAAACAATAATGGTTTAGTTACTTATAATAAACTGAGGTAACATTGGCACATGATTGAAGCCAAATCACTCGACACAACATGACGACATCTCCTGGCTGCCGTTATAAAATCAGCGTCTGCCTTCTGCAACTTCTACACATGATTTAGAATTTTTAAAAAGCCACCATGAGGGAACAGGAAATAAAAGTAGACCTAACAATACTGCAGAGCGTCAGAGCAAAGCAAGCAGAACAGGACTCCTCAGCTCTGTAGCTTCCTGTTTGTATAAATGTAAACTCTGAGCTATTTATTATCTACAGAACATTAAGCTGTGCTACAGGACCACTTGTAAAACAACAAAAATAAAAGCAGAATGTAGGATAAAAACAGGCTGAATGAGTCAACGGTGATGTGATTTGGAGGAAATACAATATCATTTAAATCACATCTTAACCAAAATAGAGCTGATTCTGTTCCCTGAATATTTTATGTCATACAAGCTTTATTATCCACCTGAAGAAATAAAACTGCAAACAAGGTCAGCTTAATTACTTTAATTGGATCTCTGTGCCCTCGGAAGTACAGTTTATGAGAAATGGGCTTAAAAAGAGAAATCCTTTTCAGATTTTTCAAATAACAACAAAAGGCACATACTGTTTATTCACATCTTCACTCCAGTAATACACATAAAGCAGAGCGCTGAAGGGAAAAGACAGACAGGACCCACTCTCTCCCTCAGGCTCAGGACCATCAGCGTTAAACATTCAAATCCTGTAAAAACCATAACCCTTCTCTTAAGGCTCTTGTTAGTGCCCCTCCTCCCCTCCTCACCCTTCTAGATCCCACCTAGTCCCCGTGGCTATTTCTGGTCCAATTAAAACCGTTTCTGTGCCCAAGTTTAGGAAGACCGTGTGGAGCGAGTGGCCTGGAGTAAAGTCCCAGTCGGTGAAGGGGAAGGAGAAATTCACAGCAGGACATTCGAGAACAGACGTGTGTGAGGTAGATTGCTCAAGTTTGTCGGTAAAAATAGAACCAAGGATTTTTTTTTTAAATGCATGTGGAATTTACAAAATGTTGGAAAGCAAATTTTTTTATTATTTTTTTTTTTTACAGATAAAAACATGGTTTTGGGCTGCCATACACTGAGTGTAAAGATCCGTAAACACTGATTAGGATGGAATCAACTCTTTCAGGTGTTTGTATTAAAGCTCTCTTTAATCTCTCAGATGGAGATTAAATTGATCCACAATCCAAGGTGATGATCTTCCCACAGAAAAACCATTATATAAACACGTTTCTCATATTTAGACTGCAAATGCTCATTTCTCAGCTCGATGCAGGTCGTATAAAAAGGTTAGTGTCTGAACATCTTTATGGAAATACGCAGCGTTCAGCTCTAGAAAATCACATCAGTGTTAAAATAACAGAAGTACAGCTGCTCTGATCTGTTAAGGTGGCCGTTCTGGAAACAAAAATGCAAAACGCAGACAATTATGGAAAAACATACAAAGAGAGACTTACTCGAATAAAAGTCTGGGCAAACAACCCAAACTCAGGTTGACGAGTCAAAGAAAATAATGCAACCTGGGAATATAAACATGCATTCTACATGCCAAAATGACCAGGTGCTCTCATGCTATGAAGCTTCAATTGTCTCCTATTAATTGAACAAAATCAGCCAATCACATTTTATCTGTACTTGGCTTTTTTTTTACTGAGAAAGTCAGTAATTATGAAAATTGGAGAATATGCTAGTCCCCCATTCTTCCTGATGTGTGTGTTTGTGTGTGTGTAGGTGAACAGAGTGTGTGAATGTGTGTGTAGTCAGTGGGTCAATATCAAGAGTCAATCCTTATCCCCATGTAATCCAGTTCTCCTGATGGAGATGGGGTTTTGTGTGTGTGAGAGAAGATGTGAGGGACAAACACTCTATCCCTGTGTAATCCACTGACCCTGGTAAACAGGAAGAGAAAGTGATGCTTCAAGTAGGTTTGTGTGAATAATAAATTCTCTTTGCAGTCTTTATTTTTACCAGTTTTATCTCCGTGTGAATGCGATTAGACATCAAGGACACAGATCAATGCAGGTAATGGACCAAACCGTGGGAAAAAATGATCATAATCCACTTAATGAATAAAATCAGCGACTTACTAAAAGTAAAGGTCATGCTGAGCGACTTATATTCAATACATGGGGTAAAACACCGGCGATTTTTCTGTAATTGTAAACAGGCTGAGATATCAGGAGGATTCTGTCACAAATTCTTTGGCCTCTTTTGTTTACAGGTCACAACTTCCTCTGCTTTTGGTGTCCCACAAGGCTCTGTTTTGAAGCCTCTAGTGTTTCTGCACAATTACTTTGACACTTTTTTCCACTTATGTGCAGATGTAATGTCATGTGTTCTCTACTTGTTTCTCTGTAAAACACTGTGGTTTTCTTGAAATGAGCTTTAGAAATAATCCTTTACTTATTTACAAAAACAGTTACCCCAGTTTAGATAATCAGAGAAAAGTTTTGACCATAAAGTTAAAAAAAAAAGAAGTGGATTTCTGCCAACTCAAAACAACTCCAATCTCAAATTCTCTGCAATAAATGGAAACTTCTGTAACTGGAAGTTCTAAAAAACATAATTTCTGTGGTAAGTTTCTGCTACACTGCCTTCTCTCCTTCTTCGCCCTAACAGGTTTTTTTTCCCCTCCCCATATTCCTCTCATTCATCGATCTATCCACGTTTCCATCTGTTCGTTCTGAAAGCATCCAGCTGTATCTGTCTCACAATCAAACAGGAGATCTCAGAAGCCAGTGATCCGATTCTGACAAAACTCAAAAGGCACCAGAATCTGCTGCAGAAATTCCAGGTGTGTAAACTCAAAAACAGCTGTTGGGACCCACAGCTTTGATAGATCAGCTATAAAACATGAATTAAGGCAAACAATTAGAAACTTTATGCAAAAAAAAAGAGAATAATCTAGATAATCTGTTTCACCTCTCAGACAAAAGTTGTGCCGATACGTTTTATATAAAAACACCCTAAAATGTAATTTACTAACAAGTTATTTCAACATGTGAGAAAAGCATGAGGCATCTTTACAACCAATCAGCTTAACTGTTGCTACTTTTAAAAGACAGGATGTCTCAAGCTGTTTAACTGGCACCAACAAAAAAGCAGTAATGTCTCCAAGAGCTGAGACTTTAAACACACACACACACACACACACACTTTTCGCTCAAATAACAAGAATCAAGCTGTGACAGTGACAATCGTGTGGACAAAGTGGGAAACCACCTACAGCTGAGCAATCCTGCAAAAACAGACGAGGAGATTGACAGGTAGAATTGGAGAAACATAGAAATGTTGGCAGCGTTCAGCCCATCTGGCTTGGATGTGTGTGACTTCAAAAAAAGATTTGTCTCTTTCTCTTTCATTTCTCCCCCTTTTTCCCTCCTGCCTTGTGTTTGGTTTGTCTCCTTGTTTCTCAGCCTTACCTGTCTCCAGCTGATTATTAGGCTCGCCTTCTTCCTCTCTCCAGTTGGCATTTCCTCCATCACTCCTAATTTTCGGCGTTTCCTTTGACGTTTCCTGTTACCGTGTGTTTCTCTCTGTGGCAGCTTGATTAAAAGGAGACGGAGACATGCAGGAGGAGAATTTAGGTAAATCAGGCGGTGGCGTTTGTGTGTGCTTATTTCTTTTCATCGGCTAAAGGTGTGTTTCTTTTATTGTCAATGCAACAGCAAACTTTACTCAAAACATTTCATTAATAAAAGGAGAAAAATGAAGAAATTGACTTATTTGAGAATGCAACAGAAGACCTGATCAGATGAGACAATACCTGATTAACTGACAGGAAGTAGAAGTAGGAAATCCATAATTTCCTTTCTCTACCTGCAAACATCCTAAAGTATCTTCCAATTTTTTTACCCCTGCAAGTGTTTGAGACACAGTTTGGTGTTGTTTAGAAATTTAAGCAATATATCATAATGTTTCACGCTCCTTTTATACATCACAGGGTGCCCCCAAAGATTTCTGCAAAGGATACACCAGTGCATGACACGACTTTCCACAAGATAGATTTTAGGAATCCAAGATATTCTTCTGCGATCGATTTCAGGGTCGCAGGGAGGACGACGATAGAAGAAGCAGCACAAAACAGAGATTTCAGAAAGGCCTCAGGAGTAAACATGAAAGCTGCAGCAAGAAGACAAACAATAATCAGACAGGTAACCAGAAGGGCAGAGGGAAAACCGAGGGATGGATGAAGGAACTGGTCGTCAAGCGAGTGATGGACGTCAGGTGATGAGAGACTAAAAACACACGTAGAACAAGTTCACAGAATAATTACAGTAGCTGTTTCTAGATTTATGCAAAGGTAACAAACTCTTCCTAGGATCTCAGACTTTCAGGCGGAAATCAAAGAACAGAAAAATAAAGTTGGTTTTTCTCCTCAGATAAAAAGTTTTACATGTCTGACTTGTGCATGTTATGCAAGTCCTCACAAAGGAATACTGTACTGTTAAAAATGTGGGTTTTTATTGGTAACAAAGTACAACAAGGTTTCAGCACAGAACCAGGTTAGAGTATTTTGAGACAAATTAAATTAAAAACTGGAATCAAAACATTCCTCCATCCTGTGAACAGAGCAGGTATATATTAAATTAGAAGGAGAATATATGGATATATGATTGTTATTTTCCACACAATTAAAACACCTGAGGGATCTGTCACCTCGATCAGCTCGTTTTTAAAAAGTGAATATGAACTGAATTTATAGTGGACCTCGTTTCAGTGCTAAATGAATCCATTAATATAATGTACCGTTTTCTGACGCCTTGCTTTTAGACTGAAAGGAACTGAACACTGACGTTCATCAGATGGTTATTTGAGAGTCTGGCAAACACTTCAGCTCATCATCTGCCGTTCAGCCGACTGAGAGCTTCTTATAGAACATCCTTCTGCATCCAGATTCACCATCTTTCTCTCCTCACAACACTCCTTTTTTTCTACAAAGTCCTACCAAAAATCTCACTTTTTCTATTCTTGTCTCCTTTTCCAGATTTCAGCTGACTGACAGTTCACACTCATGGTGTAAATGTTATGGAGATCTTTACAACTGCCAGATTTCCTCCTGACAGAGCCATCTATCAAAATGAGTGGCTTTTATACTCGTACAGAAATACACAAAATGTGAAATATGACTCAAACGCACTGGAAGCTTTTCTCCTGCTTTTCTTTATTCTTCACCCAAAAGTTTCATATGCTGATCTTCATGCAAGACTGACCACCATTAGTAACATCTTAGACATAATAAACAGAGCAGAGCTCCTTCGGATCTTAATGTCCGTCTCACTAAGTTTTAATGTGGTCCTTTTATTTTGAAAAGGTGATCAACGTTAAGGGGAAAACACTGCACCTCATTCTGTAGCCATTCTAGTGTGGCCAGCTTGATTATACCGTAGATCAGGGGTACTCAGTAGTACCTCCACACCAGGGGCAAGTTATGCCACAAAACCACTTTTTCCCCCCAGAAAGCTTTACTTCTTAAATATTACATTTCAGATCTAAAGTGAATGTTCCCAGAGATGCACCTCATCCTGAAATATATGTACATATTTTGGTTGGAAGCATTACTTTCATGGCTTTGCTTTAAAGTCGCTTTAAATAAAAAGTGGCACAATGCCCCCCCCACTCCCCCGTCATGGTAGAGCAGTAGGTTTGGGACCCCCAATCTACTCAACTCCACTGGTCACTGAAACAGAATTTCAGAGCACAGTTTATTTTAATCAGAATAACTTTGCCCCAAAGGGAAATAAATTGAGGGGTCTTGGGGCAGAAAGCGGTCAATGAGAGGGCTTAGGGATTTGACCAATTACCACCACTCTATATACAGATATATTAGAAAGCAGATTATTCATTCTTAAAAAGGGCAAGAGGAGAGTTTTCTGGCTGTGATACTATGACCAAAGCATCACATTATGAATATATTTATGAATCTAGATTCAAGTCAGGGTCTCTATTGTTGCTGCTATGAGGCTCCAAAGCCAAAGCAAAGAGCAGGGGGCTCAATAAGCAGCCCTGTTTATACCTCTTCAGGTTGAAGGATTGTGACACGATATACTGAAGCTCTTGGGTTGGTGGAGAAGTTTGACCCAACCAATACAATTTGGGCCAAAGCCAAATGTTTCCAGCACAGAAAAGAAAAGAACGCTCCACTCTCTACTGTCAAAAGCTTCCTGCTTCCAGGGAGACGGATAGCCGAGGAGAAGACTCCTGCTAGGGATTCATTTTGGGCGTCTAATGTTATCGGTATAGCTACGAGTCCAGATAAAGCCAACGTGGTCAGGGTGTACCAGTCATGACCTTATCTAGTCACTAGTACCTTGGTTAAAATTTTGAAGTCACATTTCATCAAGTTTATCGTCTCCAACTCTTACAATCATGTTAGTCTTTGTTTTTCTTTAATACCAAGGAGATAAGAGCCTCTGACGGTATTGCTAAGTACGGCTGCCCTTATAGCTTCGTGTATTGCTCATCCAGTGATGAGAACGCCATGGATGAAAAGCCTCCTCGTTCGTCTTGGGAAATCAACATGGATTTGCACATTGTAAATCTCTGAGTGTTTAAGGCTCAAGTGTTGGAACATAGAACTGTCTGTTTACTCTCAGACTGGCCTCGTTTTAGCTGCTTGTTGAAGGTGTTACCAGTTTAAAACATACATTTCTGAAAACAAACATGATTATATTTTCAAACTCTTGGCTTGTTATTTAAAAAAAAAAAAAAAGAAATAACAATATACATACTGCAGAGTGGACCAGTATGTTTCACCAGCTCAGGTACAGCAGGGATCCCACTTCCTTGTCTCTCTATTAAAGGACCAAGTCATGATCAGAGTTATGTTAGTTTAGTTTAGCCTCCTTTGGTCTCCCTGCACAGCAGTTCCTCATTCTGTTGATTACACTCACTTGTTCCCAGTCCTGCTAATCACATCCCAGTATATTTAGACTTTTGATTTTCATCACTCATCGGCAGATCCTCCCGTCGTGACCCATTGTGTCCCTGTGATTTTCTCCCAGTACTCCTGAGAGGTTTGCTTTCTTTACTAAAGTCATTTTGAGTTCAGTCCCTGTCCCCCTGAACCACAACATACCAGCTTTAAGAAGTTTGATGTACCTCATTGATTTACTTTATTTTCACACAAGAAAATGTTTAAAAGCTTCATACAAATTGTCCAGTGCAACAAGAGGACCCAGTCATCTAAACACTGCTTTAGTCGAGATCAGTCCACTCCATGATTTTAATAACAAATTGCTGATGACAAGTAATCTGTTTGCTTTTAGGCCTCCTATTAAAGTTTAAAACAGGCTACATGTGAGAAAATATGTTCTGGGAAACACGAGTAAATAAAATGTTAGTGAGGAAGTGAACATTCATGTACTTTCAGATACATCTTTATTGTTATTTTACTGTCTGGTGGTTTGATAAACGATGTCAGTCTGAAGGATGAAATCTTCCCTTCAATAGAGAGAACATTTAATATTATTCAGTAGGGCTGACTCTAACTAAAACAATAAAATTTAATTAAAAAACAAGGGAAACAACATGGAAAAAGATGCATGTTTGACTATATAATAATAGATCAAATACCTTTTACTTTTTTAAATTTTAAAAGTACATTTTATATCACCAGTTCAGCTAAATCCAACTTGCATGTCAGAACGTTCTGAAAACCTCAAGTCACTTTGGTTAAATGTGTAACCATCTGCAAAATTATAAACTCAAAATCACTGTTCAAAAATATACATTAATCTATGTATTTATAAATATACACACACACACACACACATTGATAAAGAAGATCACACCATATAATAATGATATGGTGAGATGAGGTGTTTAAACGTGAAGACTTGTGTGTATTTTCCTCCTGATTATTTTCTGAACTCGATCCAGAACCAGTTTAACGGCAGCAGGTGACGCTGAGACTTTGGTTCCTCACAAATAGTTCAAATCACAAGCAAAGCATTTAACGCTTCGCTTCACTTTTCCATTGCTAGATTTAGAGAATGAGCGTATTCACAAGCACATCACTGTGCACATCATATCACACCAAAGCTTAACTCCAAGTCGACATTAACTTCTATGACACGGCAGACTACGAGCTGTTGCGTTTTGGAAAGCAAGCCTATGGACCAGAGTACCTTGTTTTAAAGTATTTTTCTAGCTTATTACACACAGATATTGTTTTGAAAGTGTTTCTTCTTGCACATAAACCTCAGAATGCCTCAATAACATTCTGCTGCAGTTCAAGCAGCATGTTTTCTTTTAGCTCATCTTTACATCAGAAAGTTCTCGTTTAGGATTGTCTCTAATAGTTCTGCAGCTCGGGAATGTTTTTGTAGAGGTCCAGTGAATCTGGGTTGGAAAAGGCTCCTCTTTGTGCCACCTCACGACCAGCGATGACCTGCTTCACAGCCACCTCCACCTTCTTACCGCTGATGGTGTACTGCACAGAGAGGGAAAGAAAACCGTCAATCATAACCACAGCTGACTCCTGCAGCTCGTAGCAGTGTGACAGAATAATCTATTCATATCTGACTGATATTCATATTTGTCTTACAGGAATGTCTTTGGTCTCCAGCAGCAGGGCAGGGATGTGTCGAGCAGACAAAGCTTTCCTGATGGCTCCTTTAATCTTGGTCACCAACTCTGGACAGAAGGGTTTTCCAGGTGCCATCTTTAAGAACAAAATAACTCTCTCCTCACCGTCTGCGTTGTACTGAGGGACACAAAGACTGTCTGACACTTCCTCGAAAGCCTCCACTGCAGAAAGGAGAGAGAAGAACCAAAAAAAATGAGGGAAGCAGATGAGAAGCATTGAGAAAGGAGGAGGTGTGAAGTGAGGAGAAAAGATTCAAAGGAAAAGTCTCAAAATTAAGCATGGAACAGAATATCTGTGCTAAGAAAAGATTTGGCTTTTGTTGCTTTACGATGAAAGACAAACATAATAATTGTGAGACCTAGTTATTATTCACAAACAAAGATTCATAACTCAACTTAATTTATTTAAAAATAAAAGCCCTCTCCTTTAACCCTCCATTCCTTCGTACAACTCACCAATGTTGTAGATCTCCGAGCTTCCGAATCGGACTCCGTTAGGGTTCAGCGTACCGTCACTGCAGTGAAAACACAAGGTTAGGGTCCAAAGCTGTCAGGAGGACAAATAGAAAGAAAAGTAATCTAATTCCACTTCAAAGTTCTGCTTCCTTCCACCTCAGAACAAATACAACACAGTGCTTTGGTTTTTTTCTTGTATTTTCTTTTAAACATACATTTCTGAGTTTTTTTTAATCAAAATACATCTTTATAGTCTCATAATTTAGAGGTTCAACAGCCTTTCTAATGAGGCAAAAGTGATTTTTATTGTGTTCACCTATAAGAAGTGGCATGTTCAACTACACTGCATGATAACAAAGTCACATACAAACAAAAACCATGTTTGTTTTGAATATTTACAGCTGGTATCTCACTGGGCTGGGACTGCTGGTGACGAGTTAAGAGACAAAATTACAAGAAAATATTTACATTTTGGAACCACGCTAAGCTAGGTCATAACACTTTAGTAAGACATTGTGGTTGTGGGTAATACGATGTAAATGTAGCTGTTGTCACACTTTTTCTTGTAATAATTTAGTCACAAAGTGTTTTTAATCATGTTACAATTTTTTCATGTCACTCAAATTTTAATGTCAATTTGACCTCCAGTTTTTCCTAATGTTGTCTCACATTCTGTGCACTTTATAACTCACAGAAACTAAATTAAGACCAGACTCGAGACAGGTTCCAGATGCTGGCAATGACTGTGACTATTTTGAGAAGAAATTTGCTGCACAAAACTTGCAAACATTTTCAGGGTTTCACCAACTTGGGAGCGAGGTCCTCAGAAACTGAGAACTCTTGCAAACATTTGAGAACTTTGGAAACTCGTTTCCAGTCTCAGCCCAGTGAGATACCGACTTGACCAGCTAACGGTTACTGTCTGACCTTCTGCCCAGCATAACGATGCCTCCTGTCTTGGGGTTGATTTTACAGTAATCTCCATGAGCCCACACCCCTGGAAATAAAGACAAAGTCAAAACTCATCAGAAAATGATAACATTTCTTCTAATGTGTAGATTGTGTTACATAGGGAGCTAGTGTGTTTACCAGGAAATGTTGAAAAGTAAGCTTTATGATATTTGCTCCCATTCTCATCATTCCAGAAGTGAGTCGGTTGGCAGGGGATCGGCTTCAGGCAGACGAGCTCTCCGCTCTCCCCCCAAACCGGCTTACCTGTTAACACCCAAACAAGCCACGCACACACAAACACACACATTTTTAGAACCCAAAAGATGTTTTACAGATTTCTCCTACAACACACACACACACACATACATACATACAGAAGTGACCAACTCTTGGAGAACCTGATGCACAAACCTCCCTCAGGGCAGTGTTATAGGCTGACATTCTGACTAAAATAACCAAAAATCTTTCTGAAAAATGCTTTTAAATGGTCCCTCTGCCCTTTTTACTTGTTTTTTCCCTGCCAAGTGAAAGGATGTTGCAAAATCATGTACTAAATAATAATAATAATGTAAAAATTTAGAAAATATTTTTGTTATTTAATGTAAAAATTGATATTTATCCAGAAATAGTTTAGACAGTTTGCAGTTTACAGCTACAGCTAGCTAATGTTCTTAGGGTTACCTTCACATAAACATCAACAACTTCCAACCTCAATTTTCACCCAAAAGCTAATATGACGATCAAGTATGGCTTAGCAACATTTAATTGGAAGTGTGTATCATTTAAACAACAATACTAGTTTCTTCTAATTTATTCCATCATATGCCATCCATCCATCCATCCATTTTCTGTAGCCGCTTATTCCTCCACAGAGGGTCGCGGGGCAGCTGGTGCCTATCTCCAGCGGTCAAGGGGCGAGAGGCGGGGGACACCCTGGACAGGTCGCCAGTCCATCGCAGGGCTCCATCATATGCTTTTTTTCTAAACAGTAAAAAATACAGAAAAACAATGATGCAGTAAAGTCCTCTGAACTTACCATCGAGGCCCCAGGCTTCAATAGTCATGCCAAGGTTCCTTGACTGGATTTCTCCACGATGCACTGGGACTGTTGGGTTTTGACCCATGAAACATGAGACTATGTCAGTACCACCTGGAACAATCAAAGGAAGAGAAACCAACTGGTTGTGAGCAGTGGAGGAATTTCACAATTCATTTAATACATTAACTTTTATAATTCAATAGAATATTCTAATTAAACTGAACATCTTTAATGTCGTTTGTGTCTAAAAATGAAAACCCATTGCATAACTGGACAATTTATCCAAATTACAGGGATAGTGCTCTGTTTGTTTGTTTTATTATTTTTTTTCCTGTGTGTGTGTGCGTGTGTGTGTGCGCGTGTGTGTGTGCGTGTGTGTGTGCGCGTGTGTGTGTGTGTGTGCGTGCGTGCATGTGCATAGACGTGATGGGACAAGGAAACACTTTGAGTTTAAGGTAGTTCCCAGAAGCATTGCAGTTTGTAAACATGATTTCAAACAACTCTAAACTCATTTTTTTCCTCCTAAAGGTAAAACTTATTCCATGGAGTCCACTTTCATTTAGAAGGGAAGCAAAGTGCGACGCAGTCATATTTACGGTGTTTGGTTGGGACCTTAAATGGTTGAACAACGGGTATGAACTTGTTTTTTTTTGTTTGTTTTTGTTTTTTTACTGAAACCTGAAGATGATTTTTAATGTGTAGCTTATGGTCCAGTGCCTGCTCGACCATCTGGTCAACCATCAGATCTGTGTGACATAAATTCTGTCAGCTGTACTGTCTCATAAGTCAAGTCCCCCAACGGTCGACTGCATGTAGTCTGAGACTCTGCGCCTGCGCTCGATGACAAGAAACTCCAGATGAAACTAAACGGATAAAATTATAAATAACAATCACTTGAACTTTTTTTACGTAAAGGTGGAAAACACAATGAGGCCATAAGCCATAATAATACCCAGGTTTAAGATGCAGTAACTGAAATGTACAGTATCCCTGCATCCCCAGTGAACAGTAACCCAGGGACGGTCATTTGTAACAGCATCCGTCTGGCGCTGCTACCACAAACTGGTGGTGTTAGCACACTGCTCCACCTTTATTGACCTATTTAGGAGCTCTCCTCCTTTGAAGCACCTTCCTAAAACCGTCATGACGACACACACATCTATTTGTCTCTTTCTACCCTCCAATCATCCACTATTCCTGACACGTTCCATTCATCTCCCCTCCCATTGTTCTCTCTCTACCTCCCTGCCTCGCTCCTCTCTGTATCACAGACTACATCCATCCATCTTGTTCCCTTGCTCTCTGCCCTTTTACCACTCCTCCCTCCTCTCTCGCTTTTCTATCTGTTCTTTACACTCGGTTTCTCCGTTTCTCTGTCTGCCAGGTTCTTTATTGAGCTTTAATTGGCTCCCTGGAGGAAGTGAAAACTTTGTCTTCTGATTACACACAAACACACTTTTAGTGGGAAGATAAGCAATTATCTTATTGTTGCTCTCATCTTCATAGGTGGGCACACACACACTAGGCATGCGCACACACACTTAGAAGTATATTTTAAACTAAAAGTCACTGTAGATTTCTGAGATGACTTCTATGCTTCTGTGTCACATGTGTACGAGTGAACAAGAAGGTAACTTGTCACATTGATCTTATGCTCCAAACACACTTCGGTTTGTGGGGGTTTGTTTTTTCTTCTCTTTTGGCTGAATCCATGTCTGTATGGGAATCGGGGGTTTGTTTGTGAGGGTATAAAAGCTTTGAACGTCCTCTGGGACAGTTCAGGGTCAGACAAAGTCGCCAACAAACCAGCCGACTAACCAACACAGCTAATCTTTGTGTGCATTTGTATATTTAAAGAATGGACTGCAGAGAGAGAGACTCTCAAACAAACTTCAGTACAAGCAGAAACACCTACACACACATCCCAAGAGGAGATGGAGTACAAGCAGAGCAGGGAAGTGACATATGGGTAATCAGACGGAGGTGTATTAGGATGGAGGGAATCCAGCAGTGAAAGTGTTAGTATCACCCAGTGAGGGGAAACATGGATCTGACATCCCTGCTGGCTGGAATACACGCATGCACGCACACACACACACACACACACACACACACACACGTAAATGACATAATTCTACAGAAAAAACATTGAAACTGTTATAAATTCAAGCACACGTTTTAAAATGTGTGTATAGAGTCACAAAAATCACCAAAGGCCTCTTTTACATATGCTGCTGTGACCACCAGCCAGTGGTCACGGTGGCACATATGCTGTGATAAATCCTAACACACAGGTACACACACACTCACACACACAAACAGAGGGTTGACCTCAGGGGTCAAGGTTAGGTCGGTTGGCAGCCAAACGGCGTGCAGCCTGCTGATGCCCTTGGCAAAGAGAGGGGAAGTGACAGGGCCACGACCTGCTCCTCTGACTTACACACATTCACTACCAATGTTTTCATCCATAGGGAAAAATCTACAGTTAAAGGAGACCTTTAGAGTCGCTAATAGGCATTACTAGCCAGTATGAAAGTCTAACTTTTAAACAACCTTGAGCAAAATACTACAGTTTTAGATATTTGTATTAAATGGTGAGTTTAATAAAAAAAAAAAAAACCATAATACTACTAGTTCATCTGCTGCAAAAATAAAATAACAAATTTAATATTTATCATTATGGCTACTTACAGCTGCAATATCTACCGTTATTTATTACTGATGCACAGATATACATTATAATAGTGAGAGGTTGCAGTCTCTCTAAAATCAACATGGTCAGCTTTAACAAGTCATGAATGAACACAGCACATCACTCTTGTAGATTGTTGCAAACATTTGCTTTAAAATATTGTCACATTAAGAAGAATTATAGGTGGGGATTGAATTGCTGCAAACTGTTTTTGTGTTGTGAAAATTTCCAGTGGATCTTTTCTGTTTCCTATGAAGTGAAAGGTTCACGGGGTTCCCGTCCTTCAGCCATCTACACAGCTGACTGACAGCTTGCATTAACCTAACGGGGTGGGGACGTGTTACTGAACGCTCCATACGATCAGAGATCCCCGCGCTGGCCCTGTTGAGTCATCAGCTAAAGCTGCAGGAAGAATTTAACAGAACTTTTAATGGTTTTGACGCTAACTTTTTCCAACCATTGTGCATTTAGGGTGCATGAAAAAAAAAATCAGCTTGTACATCCTTTTCCAGATTTCTGCCTGGTGATTGACATTTAGGCTGATGCCAGTATCCAGTTTTATCACTTGCATGTCAATGTGAGCTTGTGCACCCATGTGTGTGTGTGTGTGTGTGTGTGTGTGTGTGTGTGTGTGTGTGTGTGTGTGTGTGTGTGTGTGTGTGTGTGTGTGTGTGTGTGTGTGTGTGTGTGTGTGTGTGTGTGTGTGTGTGTGTGTTTAAGGCTATGAGCTACGCCCATTTGGGCTGCGATCCACAAAGGCAGTGTGTATATCTGAGCAAGTGTGACACTTCAAGCTGTTACTCAATGTAGGCGTGTGTGTGTGCAGAAGTGTGTGTGTTTGTGTAAAACGTCAGTCACCCAGGCTGTGCTAAATGTTAAACGTTTCAGGACTCACACAAAGAGACAGATAGCATTCTGCTGGGCTGTCAAAACCACAAAAGGCTCAGAGGGCTTGTGAGTGAGTTTGTGCATGATTGTGTGGAGAGGAAAAAGCGGTTATATATAAATTATTTTGTTGGACTTTCCTTTTGTTTGTTCCAGCCCTTTGTGTTTGTGTCACATATGCTTTGCTGTCAACTTTGCAAATGAATCATGATAAGTGCTTTAAACAGATTTGGGGGTTTGAAATAGAGTTTATGAGCTGTAATCAACAAACTCTTTGATTCTTAGGAAGTCTGTGTGTTCAGGTAAGATGGAGCTGAGAGTCTGAACCTGGAGTGGAACGAAATCACAGCGAAAAACCACCAAATATAAATAAAACATGATCATTTGCCATTCCTGTCCCTTAAAGTCTGGTAACATCCATTAAAGACAGATGTGTGCTAGTTCAGATTTCATCTCCTGAGCTGAGATGTTTTCAAACATCAGCATCTTCAAACTACATAAAGAAATGCATTTTATCTGAGTTATTGCTTAATTTGTGACTTTAGATCATATTTCAACAGAGGAAAATTCACTTTAGTTCATCTGCACCTTTTAAAAATTATTACAGGATAAAAAATGCCTAATAATAAATACAAAATTAATTTAAAAAACATTACTAGCTGAATAAAATCTTTTAGTTGCCCTAAAAATGTATTCTCAATTTTTTTTTAAATTGCAAATGATATTTTTGCATGATCGCATTGCACAGATCATACCTTTACCATTCTTTCAATTTCAATAATCTGATCATTTTAAGAAACATATACACTGCTCTCCTACAGATTTGTCAAATTAGATTTATTGCAAATGGAAATATAACTTTTAAAAAGTATGGTTGATAATTTAATATAAAAAAGAATACCTTAAATAATTCCTACCCTTACATGTTTTCAGGATACAAAACATGCAAATCAGCCTAATTCTGCATCTTCAGCCTCCCTATAAATGATTGAACATTAGGTATGTCTCAAGTGGAAGTTTTTATCGGAGTATTTTATCTGTCAAAGCGAACTACGTTTACTATTTCTGACTAAATGCAGACGCTCCTCGAGGCTCCTCACCCAAAGGAAGGCTTCTTATTTTCTGCTCGATGGGGCAGCAAAGGGGGTGGAATGGCAGCCATCTTCTATAACACATTCACCTGCATCAAATTGCACTTTTAGAGTCTCTGAACCTTTGAATATTTGGCCACGCTTGTCAGAGCGTCATAACTGATTCCTGCATAAAAACCCCTCAAAGCAACTTTCTAATTTTCTTTCTGAATCTCAGACATTATTGTCTATTACTTATGTCAAATTGCATTTTAATGGGTGTTTGTTGGTTATAAATGAGTATTTGAGTCTAAGGTTTGTTTGTTTTTTCTTGAGATGTGAAAATGACAGTGGGAATATGCCAAAGCTAGATTTGACAAAACAGCTGATAAAGGACATTTTAAAGGTTTCAGTCTGTAATTATCTGTCTTTTTATCATTCTGTATTTTTGGTTAGAATCCAGAGTCTCACACTCATTACACTGATGCCAAAATAAATTATAAACATTGACTGTAATGATTAGAAATATTTAAGAAGTTGAGTCAAGAAATAAATTTACTTCTGCTTCTTTTTCCATTTATACTGTAATAAGGTCATGATTTCATCTAAACATGAACATTTCCATTTATACTTAAAATACCCCCAATCTAAAGTTAACAGTAATTGCCTTTACAGATAAATATTATAACATTTTTATATTTACATATATGTTTTACTAAAGGTTTAAATGTCTGAATTTTTTTTACATTTCAGTCATTTAAAACTAGTTATCAAAGTTTAGGATTAATATTAGTTAAAAAAATTTTTTACCACATACATTTTTACAAATTTATTTGCTGAGAATCCTAAAAAATCTGTTCAAATACCTATTACCAGTGTTGAATTAAGTTATACTGTATTTACATGTTTCTCTCAGTTTGTAAAAGCTGCGTCCCGTGTGAACATGAGACCTGAGACTGACCGGAGATGGAGCCCAGCAGCACGGTGCTCTTGATGCAGCGGTAGACGTAGTCGTAGCTCTGAGGTTTGAGCGGAGACCCCGTCGACAGGATGGTGTGGAGAGACTGCAGGTTGTGCGTTTCCGCTGAGGGAGAAAGTTTAAATAAATGTAAAAAAACAATAAAATCAAAGAGCCTTACATAAGGAAAAGTGTTTAGATCTACCTGAATACTGCGGAAATATCTTTCCTGAAAATGAGGTTTATATCTTTGCAAAAGTAATTTTTTAAACGTCTTGTGTTTTGGATAAGATCATTTATGTTCAATACAAACAGAAAATGATTTTTTAAGAGGTTTTCTCATATTTTTAAACAAACTATCCATTGATCAGTTGTGTGGTTCACTTATTAGAGTGGCAACAGTAAAAAAAAAAAAAAAAACCAACCCATTTAATTTCCGGAAGCAGAAATTTCAACCAAATTAAAAATCCCCAAACAAAAAGTGGGCATGCACCTGTGAACAGCTGTGGCTCCTGGCACCCTAACATGTTGTGTTACTGCAGTTTTCCACCCTGATGTGACAGAGCCTGCAAGCTTACACATACTACCACACACACACACACACACCCATCCCCAAAAGCCATGCACACGCTCTTTGTCACACACATATGCCCTAGCCACATGCCAATAACACCCTGTGAACTAATAAGCTTCCAGCAAACCGACCTTCACCCTATGCACACACGCACACACACATGCACACATAGACAGCAGGATATTTTGCTACCCCCCACCAAGCCTCCAGGTGTCCAGTCCAAATGTCAGCTCAGGGAAAAGAGCGTCTCCACTGGGACAGCCAGCGGAGACGCTCCCCAGACCAGTGGAGGAATACAAGCTTATAAACACAAAAATCATCAAATGCTCACAGCTGCAGACATGTCCTTTTAACACAGTCTCTTTTTCTAATAAATATTCAAATGTGCACACATGCACTCTACCCAGTGAAGGCGGGGATGTGTGGGGGGGTCATACATAAACAGCTACAAAATAAAAATGTCTACTGGGATTTTTTAAGGTGTTCCAGTGATTTACCAGGGCTGGCTCTTGAATCTTTTTGTTTTACAGCCTGAAAGCCAACAGTTCATAGTGGGACTTTAAACATCTCCTCCAGTAAAGCTTTGATCTTCCTTCTGATGGATTCTGAATTTCTGTAAAATCCTCTAATTCAGAGGGACAGTTTATCTGCACTGATCACAGAGTTTCTCACATTATTCATGACAAGATATCAAAACATCCACTGTGATTTTATAAACTGTGTTTATAAAACTGAACTTTTACATTGTTAAAAAGAGTTGGGTTGTGAAAATGTTAGACAAGTAATCCAACGAGGAATTATACACACTTTCTAACAGATTCTACTAGATTTATTTAAAGGCACAGGTTTGGTTTCTGAGGGCTGATAAGTTACACGTTTATATTTTGTACAGCTCTGTCTGACCTGCTATAACAATCAGATTACAACTTTAAAAATAATTCTGATTAACGTAGAACTTGTGTTTTTGTAGAAAACAAATTCCACATGGAAGATCTGATTTGGTATGAATTAAATGTGTAGCCATGATTAGTTCACTGACTGGGACAAACGTGGGGGTTTTGTAATTGCTGCTTGGCAACGGTGCATTCAAGGACTGGAAAAAAAAAAATCTGATTTTTTGATTCCATCCATCTACCCATCTTCTGAAACTGCTTAATCCATAAGAATCACAGGTGAGCTGGTGCCCACCTCCAGCAGTGATCATACTGAATTCTGACCCGTTTTTCTCTCTAAGAGTCAACGCTGTTTATAAACTGTTTCAAATGGTTTTAAAGTTAGCTAAAATTTATACTGGTCAGGATTTGGCCAGGAGAGACGATGAGTTCATGCTGAGCTGCTTCAACTTCACATCAGTTTTATTTAAAGGTCCTGTTATGATTTAAATGGACTAAATGCTACAGTTTAGCTCTCAAAGAGCTCAACATGTCAGCCTCTGACAAACAGGGGTAAAGTAGAGGCAAAACAATAATTTGGCAGAAAAACAAATAAAATTCCACATCTGAAGGTTAGCAGGAAGTATATTAAGCACTAGAAGATGTCTGATTAAGCGTAGGGATCTCTCTGTATCTCTGAAACAACAATAAGCTGACTACTTCTGATTCAGACTCTGGCGTGGGAACAAACTGTTGATTCATGCTGAAAATCCAATAAACAACATTAAGCGACACAGAAGAGCTATTATTATCATCATTGTGTCCATCTGCTCTCACTGTTTTGGATTCACAAAGGTCTATATGTGTGCGATCATCTGAAAACCTTGGTACTTTTGTGTGTTTGTGTATGACCTTGGAGGTTTGTGTGCATGTTTGTGTAAGTGACCACAACTCACAGGGTTTAAGGTTCCTCTCCTGCAGCACAGACAGCCACTTAGCCCCGGTGCCAAAGATAGTGATGCTGGAGAAGAAAAACATGGACAGACGCAAGACAGAGTTTCATTTTTAGATCAACACAGAGAGATGATTCATTCTTACTTTAAAAGGAAAACGTTCATCTATATTTTGAGGAAATATAAAAACTTTTTCTCCTGAGTTAGTTACTATTTAAAGTCCTCCTTCAGACATGTTTGATTCCATATTTTGAAAGAAACCAAATTACTGTAAAATAAAAAGTCCTTCAAACTAAACAACCTTAGCAGAGAAATAAAAGAATCAAGGTCACTCTTCATATTCAGAAAACGTTTCAAATCAAGTGTATTGAACAGTTATGAAACTATGGTCTGTGATTAAGTTTGAAAAATGACTGTCTAGAAGTGAATCTGTGTGTGTCTGACAGTTAAACTAAGAATGTGTTCATTTCTTTTTGTTAATGGGGCAGAAATTATAAGAGTATTTCTTCAATCTGCTCCCTTTCATTCAAATTGTTTTTTGTTAGGTATATACTTTGTTGTTATTGTTTTTGTTTTTTTTGGATGTTTTATTTTGTTTTGAATGAAATAAATTTTTATAAAAAATAAAAAAATTCAGGAGATTGAGCAAAAAAGTCCTTATTAAATATCGTTTGCATTGGGAATTCCAGATTGGATCCTTGTCAAACACGTTTTCTCATGATTATGTATTTAATCATCTTTAGTTTTTCATAAATGTGCAAAAACAATTACAATATTATAATTAAATGTGTAAACTAACTATAATTGTGTCAATATTTACTGATATTTGTGGTTTCAACTTAAAAACCAAAATAAAAACGCTCCTCCTAATTTTTACGATAAATAAGTTTATTATGTGCTCAACAAAACGCACCTTAACACACACACACACACACACACACACACACACACACACACACACACACACACACACACACTTTAGATTTCAGTTAAATTGGGGGAATGTATTAACACTGTTGGTGTGCAGGTCAGACATTTGCATCAGCCTGATTTGATGTCACTAATTGGTTAGTGATTGAATAATGATAAAGGTACCTTTATAAATAAAAGATTTAATGCCAGACTGATGGAGTAAGCGTGACTTTGCTGCCTTGCCTGAACTATGATACTGCTCCATTTGTTGCTTCACTGAGTTCGAGCTGAATGTAAATAAAAACCTAAAAAGGGCACAAGTTAGCGAGCAGCCTTTGCCTTTAATCCCATCTGCTCCAGTGGAGCTGCTCAGTAGCCTGTTGTACTTGGAAGCTCCCGATGGAGAGCAGTGAGTCACTGTGTAAATGTAAAGCAAGGTGATGCTGAAACACAGCTTGTGTGCTCAGTTAAGCCTTCACGGATTGATAAAAAAAAGAGAGGAAAACAGAGTGGGAATTGACTTTCAGCTGAACAAACACAAAGAGACTCAAACGCAGTAAATGGTCAGACAAGAAGGACAAAATGCCTCAATTTTAGATGCTTCTCGAGGAAAAAGTATTGGCAGAGTGTTTGCGCGTAACTATCGTTGAATTGAATGTTTTTGGAAAGTAGTTTTTGCGAGAATAGAAGTCACCCTGACAGCTGACGACAGTTACACAACATGTAGAAGGCGACAAAGTGACAAAACGTCACTTTGGTGTTGTATGTAGATTTAATTTTAAATCAAAACAAAGAGGCCTGTTTAAAGTCGTTCTCTGACGATGGGCTTATTTGCATATTCCCGTCTTTTCAAGATATTCTTGTTGACATCAAATCAGTCAAATCGCCTCTTATCATTGTGGTAATCATTTCTGTCAATCAAAAAAAAAAAAGAACCAATCTGAATCAAAACAATCTTTTAGTAATTTACTGATCAAACAGCTAGGAATCAGTTTGTGATGGAGATGTGACTCGTTCTCTTTGTGGTAATAGATGTTTCTGATGGGGTGAATGACCAGGGTCAGGTGAGGTGAAATCATAAAGATCCAGAGTGTTAAATGCACATCTAAAGCTCCTGCTGTTACAGAATATGACATTTAGGCTTGTAAAGTTTGCTTTGTTTTGATTTATGTGAACTGCTGGCATAACACTGCAATTATAAAAGAATCATTATGTGCTCACACTATAACACTAATTAAATCATGTAGATTTTAATGCATTTCTGCAAAGAAATCATCTTAAATGTCTTTCAATAAACGTCTAAAGTTATAATTTTGGTCCACATATTTTCAGCTTTTTGTAAAATTATTGAATAAAAAATGTTATGATCTCCTGTTAGCCTGTGTCAAACGTCCTCTTTTGGGTGTTTTTACATTCAAATTGATAAAAGTCTATTTCTAACAGCTGAACATTTGGACAAATGACCAAAATTGTACTATGACTGACGGTTTATTTATGGAACAGTTTAAAATATTTCCCCACATTTATTTTCAGCCATGTGATTCTGCAGATGATGCTCAAACTCCAAATCTATTTGTCATCTGCACACGGAGACACTCCATTTTATCCATCATCCCTGACCCCCCATCTGCATCTGGATTTGTTCATCGCTGGCTACCATGGAAACAGTCACTCCGTTCTGATTGGAGGCAGGTGGCCAGGTGTGGCTGCTAATTGGGTGTTTAGGATGAAGGGAGGAAGAGAAGCTGTGAGTCCTTGCTGGTGAAAGTGAGCGACAGCATGAGTGACTGATCGCGTTTCAAGGGAGACATGATACTGGAAGCTACTAAATCAATAAGAGATGCTCAAAGGCAATCAGATGCAAGAGTACCTCGAAGCAATTATTGCATTATGTGTCTCTGTGCCTGTCGTGATGCAGCAGCTGAAGCTCTGCTCTTTCACTACACTTGTTCTCTACAGCAGTAAAACGCTGTCCTCTGCTCTCTTCTCAGGTGTTCCAGGCTACAAGGGAAAATGCAAAACCACTATTTAATGCATATGCAAACCTGAAAGTGACAAAAGCTGCAAAACACAGTACCTGATCATGGTACAATAAAATATAATGCATATATATATTAGAAAGTTGCATGCTGCTTTCTAAAAAATTCTATTCAATTTTTGACTCTCACAAACCAGACGGTTTCTGTGCTCAGCATGTAAAAAAATCACTATATGAGGCCTTAAAACAGCTGTTCTTTCAAAGTAAAAGTTATATTTGTTTTATTTTTATAGACTAGACTAATTGAAAACACATTCTTATTTTCAGCTGTGTTCTAGCTAAAGGCAGAGCCTTTTAAGGAGGAGGAAAATTTGTGGTTTTGTTCAAACTGTGCACAATGTTCTATCCAAAGGACTTCAAAGGTCTAGTTTTAGTCAAATGCTTATTAGAATAGAAATAGAAAACATTTTCCCGAAAATAATAAAGAATATATTAGAATATGAGGATATTTTTTCCTACTAATGTCTAAATCAAAGCTAGCATGATGCAACCAGATTGTGTAGGAAACAAAAAGAGAGAATTTACTCTAACAGTGGTGATGCCATCCATACAAACTTGTAAAAGAAATCTTCTCTGTCATATCAGTATAAAAGATAGAGGACAAAAGATGGAAGAGACAAGAAGATCCTCTGAGAACACAGAAGCCTCAGAAGTCACATGAAACCTGTCGCACATTTGAATCCTGTAACCTTTATCTGGCTCCACCCAGGAATAAACTTCACTCCTACAGGATAGTTTTACTAAAATCATAATCTGTAAAGCAATCAGGAAAGGTTATGTATGGTAGAACAGATTATGTTGTGAAAGAAGCTAATCGTTTTGAAACTTACACGGCTTACTGAAAGATGGGACCATCCTGAACCATCACTTATGGTGTGATTCGACTGAATTCTAAAGCATGATTGTGATATAAAAACGTAAAGATGATAGAATCTAAATTACCTCAAGCTAAATATTAAAAAATCATCACAACATTATGAATTAAATGCATGGAAATAACTTTCTTAGGAGAGAGAACGGAACAGAAACAGGGTTCGTTGGGTCAGAAGTGCTTCATCCCCAACAATTAAACACCTGCTAACAGTTCACTGAGTGGCCTCTCATCCAGATGGCAAACCTTGCAAATTCTTCCTCTTCCCCAAAATAAACTCATCCTGATTTGGAAGGAGCAGTGTGTCACAGCTCAAGATGACTACCTCAGCAGGAACTGGAAACCGACTTTCCGTTTTGTTGTTTTAAATTGGCGTCGTCTGTATTTAACTTGTAGTGTTGTCCTTAAATGAAGACCATGTTCAGTGGCTCACATTCCTTAGCTTTTCCTCCGCTTCGTTTATTGTAACAATTAAGACTAACTGTAAAACCTCTCAGACATCCATCACAATACTTTTCAAAAATAGCAACTCTGCAGTGATCAATTTTAAAATGGACAATTTCATAATTGTGATAGGATGTATGTGTAAAGATCTGAAACTGTAAAAGTTAATTGTTCAAAAAAGATGGGGCAATAGAACTATTAAATATTATTATGACACAAGGGACCAATGAAAATCAAGGCAAAAGGGTAAGCCTCACAGTAAGTTTTATACTTTCCAAGTCTCTGACAGACTTAGTCCCAATTAAAAAGTCCAATGTCAGTTCAGAAGATGATGCTGTAAAAGATTTGATGGCAGTCTCTCTCCCAGAGGGTTTTTGCATCACTCTGCGTTCTGAGGAATATGTCTTAGGTGGCAATATCAGCACTTAATTGGTTCAAAACTCTCACAGTTTAAGGTATTATCCATCTTTGTGTCATACTGGTAAGCCTTTATTAAATGCATCTGTCTGGGATTTTCTGCTAACAATATTTGAACCTCGTTCGCCGAAATTTCTCATTACTCAACCTTAAATATTCAGAAAAAAACAAGCAATGAGGTTAAAATGCAAGGACATTTCTTATAGCTCAATCATACTGCTGACCAGCTTTACTATCTTTAGAAAACTCCTAACCCTTCAATGTAGAAAGCAACCAATCAAACAGTGACGCTCGTGTTATAATGATCACTCAGCTGGCTGGCAGGATTAAAATGAAGCGCACAAACTCTGGCTTCTACAAACTGATCCTGTCAAAGATTTCTGCAGGAGCACTTTTTCTCTGCACTTCTGCGACTTCCAGTGTGAGTCAGGATGTCCTTCCCATTATTCCCTTCCTTGCTGAAGGCAATGTACCATATGTAAAGATGTGTCACGCAGGTATCACTGCGTTAAGGAGTCTCACTTTTGCTGACCATGGTACTTAGTTCTTTTGTAAACTCGACTCTGACGGAGTGAGTTCAGTAACACACTCCCCGTCACGAATTAATGTGACATAATCTGGAACTTTTGCTGAAGGATACAGCAGGTGCAGTTAGATGTAGAGGCTGACAAAGCTCCTCATGGAACGTCTCTAATATGGTTTAAAACCGTAGGTGTGAAGAACTGAATTTGTTAGGAAATTTCTTTCTTGTAATGATTTAAATTAAGTCTTTAATTCTCCATCTTACCTGGTCATCAATTCACATATATTCTGACAGCTTACTGTATATTAGCAGTTACATAACTAGTGTCTTTAAACAGAAATATAATGAAAATCAGCCGACCATCAGCGTGCGTTAACAGATCTATTTTTACTGAATAAATAACTCCTCAGAAGCAATCCTGAAAGTCGCACAGGAGCGTTAATTTAAGACAGACAATTAAACATACCGCTGCTCAACATGCGGGTACATTGTATTTTGGCAGCAATTATCCACTTTATTTTACGTTCTCACATAAACCTTTCTAAAAGTTTTAATTGGAAATGCAAGGAATTTACTGGGGCAAAGCTCACGCAGAACTTTTATACATGAGAATTTTAAAAACCTACACAATGAGGAGGGACAAATATGTCTGCCATCTGCCCACAACACACACACACACACACACAGAGACACACACACACTCAATCACGTAAACCCTTGACCATTTACTGCTGCTATCTTTAAGTGATCAGAAACTGTTTATGGTGCAGATAGTGGTGGGAATTAGGTTACTAGAATAGACGTTGTCCAAAGTGTGGCCCAGGGGCCATTTGTGGCGCTTGAAGTGATTTGGTGTAGCTTTCAACTACATTTCAAGAACGGTAGAATTTTAGCCCATAGGCACAGTTTGCTGATGCAGATAGACACTTTAAAGGCACACTTTGTAACTTTCATATTTTTTTTATCTTTTTCTTGAACCAGTATGTGCTAATTAGGGGTTGAACAGTCGGGAGAGAGGTCCTGCCTCAAGTGGAGGAGTTCAAGTATCTCGGGGTCTTGTTCACGAGTGAGGGAAGGAGGGAGCGGGAGATCGACAGGCGGATTGGGGCAGCGTCTGCAGTGATGCGGACGCTGAACCGGTCTGTTGTGGTAAAGAGAGAGCTGAGCCAGAAAGCGAGGCTCTCGATTTACCGGTCGGTCTACGTCCCAATCCTCACCTATGGTCATGAGCTTTGGGTAGTGACCGAAAGAACGAGATCGCGGATACAAGCGGCTGAAATGAGTTTCCTCCGCAGGGTGGCCGGGCTCAGCCTTAGGGATAGGGTAAGAAGCTCGGACATCCGGGAGAGACTCGGAGTAGAGTCGCTGCTCCTCCATATCGAAAGGAGCCAGTTGAGGTGGTTGGGCATCTGGTAAGGATGCCTCCTGGACGCCTCCCTCGGGAGGTGTTCTGGGCATGTCCTGCCGGCAGGAGGCCCCCAGGTCGACCCAGGACAAGCTGGAGGAAATACATCTTCAGTTTGGCCTGGGAACGCCTGGGCGTCCCAGCTGAGGAGCTGGTGGACTTGGCCGGGGAGAAGGTGGCCTGGGCTGCCCGACTTAGAATGCTGCCCCCGCGACCCGGACCCGGATAAGCGGAGGAAGGCGAGGCGAGGCGAGGCGAGGCTATTTTTACAAGTCGACTACCAAGCAATAAAAGTCGCGTCGACTTCGACTAATCACTGATGACGTCATACATACGGCGTGTACAGGATGGCTTTATAAAACATGACAGGCTTTATTGCAAAAACTTATTTTTATGCTGACAACAAACAGCTCAGAGAGAGCAGTTGTTTTAGGCAGCACTTTGGTTTTAATATCAAGTCTTTAGACTAAAATGCTGCTTAGTTTTAGTCACATTTTAGTCATGTTTATATGCAAAACCGTTTTAATCTGATTAAAACTACAGTTTTAGTCAGATTGTGGTCTATTGTTCAGCCATAATCATAACGAAGACATTCGCTATTTAATGAATAAAATCGCTCAAAGCTTGATAGCCGAGCCATTAGCTCGTTAGCTTAGCCGTTAGCACATCGGAGGTTTGAATGGGCTGCTGAATAGCGCCGCGTTTTTAGTAAAACAAGAGATAAAGAAAGCAAAGACTCACCATTAAGTTGATTAAATAAGGACAATCGATTGGCAAGGGCATCAAAAGCTGCCAAGAAGTATTCTTTGAGTAAATATCCATTTTAATAGCGCAGCGCCAGACCGGAACTCATTAAAGGAAATGGAACAAAACCCCTTCAAAATAAAAGTTCACGTGATCAGCGAAGAGTCGACCTTTGGTTTAAAAGGTCACTACAGCCCACAAAAGTCGACTTTTCGACTAGTCGACTAGTTCGTGCAACCCCTAGTGCTAATATGACTCTTTACAGGGTTGATGAAAAGTCACTCAGTCCCATCTGCTGCTTGTGTCCAGAATACCTCGTTTGCAACTTCTGAGTGTCCGGTCCGGTGCCCTGAAGTCCCACTAAGTCACGTGTCTGTGTGTCTGATATGCTATCTACCATACACCTACAAACAACATCCAGTAACCCTTATTATAGCATAACACTGTTTTAAACTGCAGGGGTCAAAACAGCCTTAGAAGTGAAGTTGTAGTGTGTGAAAATATTTTATTAAAATAGAAAGAAAAAGAGTCCTAAATGTGACCATGGGATATGTTTCTGATTTTATTTAAACATGCAACCTTTTAGCTGTGCTGTTGGGTTATGAGGTTCATTCAAATCTACATTATCACCAATAACAACTCTATGTTTTACATTTTCATTGCCTTTTCCTTTAAGAAAATATGCATCCATTATCATAACTTTGTTCCGCTTTCATAAAGAACAAATCATGTTTATTATGTGATTAACGTCCTTGTTCTAAACACACATTTGTTCTAGTAGAAATCTGTATTCATGGACCTACTCCTGCATGCACGTGTGTACAAGTTGTCAATTAGAGAAAAAGACCTGAATAATTCTGCTGTTAAAAACAAAAATCTCTCAGGAATAACTTCCTTATTGCCCTCGCTCTTTCTGACTGTTTACATGCATCCATTCAACCTGCTTTACCCTTGATCTCCTTAAACCTTAAATAAACAAACACATCAAAAATTACATTCCTAGTCTCTGAAGTATGCAGATTAGAATTACACAATTTCATAAATTCAATAGTCCGTTTCAAGACACCCTTTCATTAAAATCTTATTTAAACCTGCAAATAAATAAGGCAAACATAGGAGTGAGTTGTTATATTTTTGAGTGGCTATAGAATATAATAAATATTACAGATCTGAGGAACAGTTTTTTTTTTGTTTTTTTTACTTTTCATCCAATATTTACATCCTGAACTGCAAGAAATATTCAAAAAATGTGTTTATTTATGCTTTCCTTTCAGTCTTTTTAATGATTTGAACATCTGTTCTTCTTCCTCTCAAAACCAGTAACTTACAGGGTATTGAAACCATTTAGGCTCGATAATGAAGGATTTTCAAATCAAATGTCTGCTGTGATTTTCTTTTAAAAGTCACAGATTTCTTTGTTACTCTCTCCTGTTTTGGTGTTTTGTGTGTAGCTAACTCACCCCAGTTGGTCTGTCAGGTCCCACAGCACATTGGGTGTTGGCATTAGCGGTGAACCATCATATAAAACCACTGATGCTCCCACTGCCAGCGAAGAAACCAGCCAGTTCCACATCATCCAGCCGGTCTGACACACACATCGATACAACCACAGTGATTAGTTATTTGAAACAAACACTTCTTTGTTGTCAACGTGAATAAAGCTGAATGCAACAACAAAAAACTCCTGCAGACTGTGATTCACATGATTGTTCTTCTCATTTGACGACACACAGAGATACGTCTATGGCACCATTCCTCATCGGTACTAATCGTGTTCTTCATGAAATGTGTCTGCAGGACTAAGCCCAACTAGTGGTGAGGGAATTGATTAGTCTGTTGTAGGAAGGTGAATCATCAAGTTTAACGAAGGAATTTGAGCCTGGTGGTCAAACGCAACAAGCTAAAGTATGGAGCGTATGTTTACGTCCACAGATTCATTTATATGTGCAGTTCTCAGTTTTCAAGGCATGTGTCAAAATGCTATTTCAGATACCTAAACGTTTTCTGAAAATAGGTTTGTTTGTTTGTTGCCACTGCAGAAAAAAATCACCAACACAGGATTCTGTCTAAAAGGAGGATCCTACACCTTTAACAAATTAGAATTTACACACTTTTAAGGCGAGTTCCATCACCTTACACTGGTGGTGATTTACACATATATGGACAAGACATATCAAAACTAGAACCATCATTTACAGAGTGCTTTTTGTCAATTTCTAAATAACTTGGAAATTATGATTCTGAAAAAAAAATTCCACATGAAAAAACAGAGAATTAAAATAAAATTAGAGTTTTAATAAATAATAACATTTTTTATTGCTGCTTGACAATGGTGTGTTCACAGACTGGCAAGAAAATCTGACTTTTGAGTTTCAGATTCAGCTGGTTGTGCTAAAATTGATCGATTCCCAGATGATTTCTTTGGTGCATTTCTGCTCAAAATGATTTTTTTTTTTCACTTCCTTGTTTCATAAAAGTAAATGTTATTGAGCTACAGATTATTCCTCCATGCACTTGATTTAGAACTGGACCATTTAAAAAACTTTGACAATACTCTATTATTATTTGAGCATTTCAAGAATTTTACAAGTCAAAGAGTTAAAAAAATATCTGTCTTATTTTCATATAAGTGTGAGGACTACAACAAAATCAGATCAAACATTTATTTTAAGTTTTTTATGCCAACAGATTTGTGGCAAGTTTTTAGCTTTCATACAAGAAGTAGTCTTTTTTTTAATCCTAAATGCATCTCTCACTGAGTTTGTCTGCTGAGCATCCTGTTTATTGAAGAGGAGGAACAGCAGCTCCTCTGTGAGTCAGGCCACTCAAGTCAGGATGGAAGCAAAACATTTTTCATTAACAGAGAAAAAACAACAACATTCAGTCAAAGCCCAGTTAGATTTATAGCAACATTTCATTCTATTCCTTTGAGATTTCTTTTATATTACATGTGCATGATAAAATAATAACAGATATGACAGATTCCATGTAAAATTGAAATATTTTCACTATAAAAAGCAACATGAATAAACACCTTATCAGAGTTTTTCAGCTAGGGAAATTCTGTGCAACATCCTTAAATCTGTCCATCACATTGGAAAGTAATCAGGTACAAGAAGGAACCCGCTTTGTGCAACTGGACACACTTTTTCTTTTGTAGCCACTCAGAATTCAGACGACGTTGTTTTTGTCTAATTATTACATTAATACACCTTTACATAAAGTTTGAACAAACATTTCATAGTGTAAACATCATGAGGAAAACATGGCTTCAGGTGGAAGTGACAGAAGTCAAACTTTTCTTCTAGACCCAGTTGGGGGGGTTTAATACTGTCAGCTCATGTAAGAGAAGCTCCTCAAAGGGGGAAAGTGTAGCAGTCTGAAAATATCTACAGAAACTTTTACTCCAGTTTGTAAAAGCTGAGGATCTGACAGTTGTGTCATGGTACGAGCTGGAGAAACCAGGTGAAAATGATCGAGTGGACGACCAGTTTTTTGACAGCGGGTGAGTCTGATTTATTGATGAATCCTAACATGAGATCAGGAGAGAGAGTGTGAGCAAAAAGTTTAAAGGAAAATTTAAAAAACTGTCAAAAAAGCCAATCCTAGTTGAGTTTTTAAACATAGGGTTCCTTTCACTACTCTGATGTAGGTCAGTTAAACCAAACTTAGGAAATCTTAGCCCATGTTTTAGAGGTATCCTGCACTATGAATTTTTCTGGATAAAAACTCATCCTGCTGCATGACAATGATCATAAACACAACTCTAAGCTTTGCGAGTTGTAGAATTTTCCTTCACCTGACCTAAACCCCACCGAATATCTACGTGCACTCTTGGAAACTAAGAATCTTGAACAGTATCAAATAAAGCTGCTAAAACATTGGCTCTCAGGTTTTACACAAACCTGCAGAAAACAATCCTTAAAAAGGAAACCTGATGGTAAATTCAGCATTAAGCTTTAAAATAAATACCAAACTGGC
Organism: Callopanchax toddi; assembly: GCA_006937965.1. Taxonomy (NCBI): domain Eukaryota; kingdom Metazoa; phylum Chordata; class Actinopteri; order Cyprinodontiformes; family Nothobranchiidae; genus Callopanchax; species Callopanchax toddi. The sequence goes on along the minus strand of SSNR01000050.1, from coordinate 2,845,727 downwards.
TTCAGTGGGTGAAACTTCCTGAGAAATATGGACCTACCGTAGTGTAGTAAATGATGACGTCACTGGAGGTCATGTTGCCGTGGAGAATGTGCTCTTTCAAATGCTGGAGGAGAGTGCCCTAAAGAGACAAGAAGGAAAAAGAAACTTTATTAGAGTGCACCAGTTTTAACTTTAATTACAGCTTTTTAATCTAAAATAATTGTAGTTTTTCAGTTATTATAAAAGTCAAATCAACAGTTTAATTCATTTAAACAAACATATGATGTGTAAATTTGATGCAAAGAGGAGCTGTGACACTTTATTTCCTTGTCTTGATCCCCATTTTGTCTTCACACGCTGTTTATCTAAATATTATGCCCTTCAGAGTACGCTCATAAAATGCTTGTTTTTTATGAAACATGCTATTTGTGGAAAGTGCAAAGTTTCCAACCCATCGCAGCTGGTGAGGTCATTACAGCCGAAGCAGAGCATAAGCTGTAGAGAGAGGGTGGGTTTAGGGTCTGAGCTTAGGTGTACTTTCTGTATCTCAGGTGCTCCACCTGTGTGTGTGTGTAGTTGTGCATACCGACGTTGGCAGGACTCAGCTGCCGTACCTGCCTTTTGGTGTGTGCCATTTTGCTACTGACAGCATGTTAACAGAGCCGTAACAAAGCAGAAAGCAGAACAGGACCGGGGCTAATTGGCTGAGGCAGCGAGGACTGCCATCGCCACAATACGAAATGTTTTCGGCAGTGCATTACAGTCCAATTATCGGCTGCATGGAAAGAGGGAGGAAGCACAAAGGAGAGAGATGGGGACAAAGCCAGAGACAATAGAAGAGAGAGAAGGTAAAATGTGTGGGTGGAGAGAGACAGAGATAAAAAGGAGAACTGAGAGGGAAAAATACAAAAAAGTACACAGAGGTAAGGTAGAAAATGAATCACAAAGATGGGCTGGCTAAGCTAAAGCAAAGCCAAAAACAAGAAGGAGATGAATAATCACAGCTTTTATAAATCTTTGTTTTAAATGAAGAAGAATTGTGAGTGTTTTCTGTTTTTAGGTATAACCATCCTTTTAAATCACACCTTGTTTGACACTCTGCCTCCTGCAGATGAGAGGTGCAGCAGGAAGATGTCAGAGAACAAAGACGACCTGCAGATGGAAGTCTGCTGCCATCTTGTGGTGGCAAAAAGGCCAACATTTTTAAGCGATGGAAATAATTTCAGTAGCCCAGGAGACATTATTTATATATTTGAACCAGCTGCTTTCAGAAATGAATGCAATAGGAAGGAAGTCTAATTTAAAATGGATAAAGAGCAGACAGAATAACTCCTACAGCTATGTTCTGTTCTGCACTGTTTGGGGTGAAATGTCATCTTGTTTTTAAGATTTTTTTTAAGGATTTAGGTGTTTTTAATTGCTTAGGTAGAAGAAAATGCTAAACTGAAAGCTTTTTAATGGACTTGGGAAAATAACAATAACATAGCAGTCAAAACAAACCGGCACAAACAAAAGAAAACGATCAGATTAGCTGGCAGGAGGAGACGGTGATCCATAACAGAAAGATCCATAACGCGGTTAGGAAAAGGTCGGTTTCCTTCAGCCTAATCCCTTTATAGGAAAAAGAGATGTTTCTTTTGAATTGATGTGTAAACTAACATTGCAGACATTTGATGTAAATCAGGCTGCACATATGGATCAGCCCAGGAGAGCGCAGCCACAGATGTGTCTACTGGGTGCTCATTTCTGCATCAGGAAACAGCTGTGTCCAAACCTTCTGAAGCGTTCTAACACACTGGCTGCAAAACACAGCAATTATGTCATTTATTATACAAGGACAAATAAGAACACAGAAGTGGCTTTTGATGAGTCAGATTGCACAATAAAACTCTTCATTGCTGGATTTACGGCCTAAAACGTTCAGTAATTTATGTTTGCGTCAGCTTAACAATGACAGCGGTTGATAGTTAAAGCTAATAGTGTTTCTTACCCCAGCAGAGTGGACCATACATTTAGGAGCTCCTGTGGTTCCAGATGAATACATGATGAACAGAGGATGACTAAATGGAAGCTGCTCAAACTCCAGCTGAGGGAACTGGTCCCCCTCACCCCGTCCAGACGCCAGGAAATCATCTATAAATATGCTTTAAAAAAAATAAAAACAATATTAAATATTAAATTGAAAAATGTGTAATTGTAACATTTCATTGCGGCTCTTTAGAGACCCAAACCTGTTGGGGATCTTGGAGAGGTCAATTTCCTGTTTGGAGCGAGCGTAGGGAATCACCACTACTTTATTCAGGTCAGGTAGACCTAAGAGTGAGAAAGGGAGACAGAGGCTGGTGATGCTTCTGTGTTCTCTTCAAACTCAGCTTTTATCTAAGTGTTGAAAAGAAGCAAAGGGATTTCTTAAAGCCACAAAGTGTCACTTTTATGTCACTGTTTGTAATTCTGGGACAACTCCTGGGAACTAAACTTAAATCTTTGCATCTGCTGATCATTTCCTTTTGTTAAATTATGAAATATTCAGTCCAATTACTTTACAGTTTACAGTTAAATTAAATGTATTAAACTAATTACTTAAGATGTAGATAATAAGCATAAAAACCTGAGATAGTTATAAAGAAAAAGCTGAATGTCACAACTTCATGTTCATGTCATCACTTTGGGAGTAAATGCAGTTGCCAACCTTTAACAACATTAGTCAGCTTTTCCATGTGGTCGTGGACTTTGCCGTTGTAAACCACCGCAGCGACTGAGAAGATCAGTTTGGGCTGGATTTGAGAAAATCTGTCCAGGACACCCTACATTAAAAAGAAAAAGAAAAAAACATTTAAAAAGTAAGTAGAATCAAATTGTGATTTGAGTCTGCAGATAGACTCAAGGACAGTGAAAACAAACACTTTATAGAAGAATCTAATGATGGAATTGTTAGCATTGGCTTAACTTAGAGGAATGTAGTAAAATACATCATGACAGAGAGCATTTATAACACACTTAGAGCAGAAATAAATCAATAATTTAAATTAGAATGGCAAATGTAACTCTGAGATCAGCCAGAGGGGGCAGTAACACACCAGAAACACACAGCAGAGCCCAACAAGACAGATGACCATCAAGGAATGAGACGATGAAGTCATCCTCCTTGTAATATCTAATCACATACCAGCAGCCAGAGCGACTCAGAGCAAAACACGGAGCGCAAAATGTCACTCTGACCCGTATAATCTAACTTTCTACGTTCAGACTTTTGTCAGTGCTGATAAAAAATGTGAGAACTAAGATTAAAGTAGCAGTTTAAAATTTAACATTTGCTGAAAAATGTTGGTGAAACGTAGAATCTAAATTTCAAAGCAAGCTGCTGAGACGCTGCTGAATGTAAGCAGAGCTGCAATAAGGTTAATGATGATTAATCAGGAAATAAATCAGATGAATTCTTACATTAACTCCAAAGTCGACAGATGTGGAGCTCCAAATAGCTCCGATGCTGGCAGCTGCTAACATGGCCTCCAATGCATGGATACCATTGGGAAGGTAGCCTGAAGAGGAAGAGGAAAACCCAAAGGTTCAAAAACATTGTTTAAGAAAAGGGAAAGCGTGTGAGTGCAAAACTGTTGCTAAGTGCCAGACTGCACATTCAATGAGATGTTTAAATCTCAACCTTTAAAATAAAGCATCAATAATAATTGTATTCATTTTTAACAGGCAGAGCTGAGATCGTGTTTCTCCTAACATGTAATAACTAGTAAATATTCAAGACTTGTTTCTTCTCATTTACAATATTTATTCATTCCAGGTAAGTTCTACAGATTATCAGGTTTAATGTGACATTAAACCTGATATTTTCCATATTAAACCATATCGTTTTCCTGGAGCAGAGTCAAGACTTTATTATATTACCACATAAACAAATGCACCACCCAGGCTCAACACGGAAGCTCTCAGGCTACCATGACTCAAAGGGCTGTTTGTCTCACTGATAACAAGGATCTAATCAAACTTCATAAAACAACAGCCAGTAGTTCCAACCCAGATATCAGCCTGGTCATCTGGACTGTCACCTCCTGTGAATCATGACTAATCAGCCCGGTCTGGTTTCTGCTCCGTAACCGGGACGCTCACGAGAGCAGGATGACACGTTTAGGTGACACATCACCATCCTGCTACACTGGTTCCACAAGCTCATCTCCGATATTATCCTCATTCAATAGACCAGGAAAACTGGTATCACAGATCAGAGATAGTGTTAGACTGCAGTGATGAATAACTGCCTTACTATGTTTTAACACACCTTACACATCACTTAGACACCCTGACCTAACTATTTAAAAGAAACTGAATTATGTAAAACCTTAAAACGTTACCAGAAAATTAGAGTGGGGTTTAATTGGAATTTTTCAGTTTTTAAAGGTTAAAATTATGTTTTAATAGTATTTAGAAAGTTTTCTTCTGTTTTTGTCACACATAAATGTTCAAAATCAGACTGTGATAACCTGAGTAAAAACAAAACGCCGTTTTCAAAAGATGATGAACCTGATCCTGTGTGAAAATCTACTCGACCTCCCTGTTAAATCATGAATAACTGTGATTAATAACGTTATTTGTAAGCTGGCTTCTGTTTCACTGGCCACAGGCCTGAGTACTGCCAGACCTATAACAACATGAAGTAGGCTAAAAGATCTCATAAAGCAAGAAACAACAAAATAACCCAGAACATCATAGGGTATCATCATAGGATACTACATGCCTCACTAGGTTAAAGTCATGATTCAGCAAAAAGAAAACCCTCCAATGTGGCTAAACGAAACATTTCTGCAAAGAAGAGTGAAACAACCAAAGGATGTTAGCCTGGCAAGCCAGACTATGGATATAAAGTCTGCAGAGCAAAACTGACTGTCTAATTCAGTAGGCTCTTAATTTACAATTACTTTTTTCTGGGGGGGTTTCAAAGCATTTTTTGCTTAATAAGAAAAATCATCGTGTAAAAAACTGAAATTTGCATTTACTCAGGTCATCTTTAATTTGTTTTTAACTTGAAACATTTAGATGTGACAAAAAAGCAAAATCAAAGGAAATCTGTAAGGGAGCGAATACTTATTCACAGCACTAAAGGTTATAGAGCAGACCACGGGTCTTCAACTCATAATGTGAAGGAAGGGAATGTTACCACTACATTAGTTCTCGTACCATGAAAAAAAGCTGCTGACCGGAGTGAAATTAATTTGTGATAAATCAGAAAAAAATAATGGTTATTGGTGCTACTAAAGCAGCCACGAGTACAGCAAAGAATGAAAGTTGAGCCTGAGCTCAAATAAAATCTATTCTTTACTTTATAACGCTGCCTTTTTGTTTTCTATCAGAAAGTTAAAAAAAGAGGTTTCATCATGTTGAAAAGACAAAAACAGAGAGGAAGAAACAATTCTCACAAGATAAAAGCAGCTGCAGTGTCAGGATATGGAATCTCAAACAATGAGGAAGGTGATGTTATGGCTGACATGTAGTTCCAAGGAGAAGAGCAATGAATATGCATGTGTGTGTGTGTGTGTGTGTGTGTGTGTGTGTGTGTGTGTGTGTGTGTGTGTGTGTGTGTGTGTGTGTGTGTGTGTGTGTGTGTGTGTCATCTTCTGCTGTAAAACATGGCTGAACTCATCAGCTAAGTGCTTATATATCTTCTAGATTTGAGATATTGACAAGATGTTTTAGCTGCAGTCTGGGGACAAGGACGTCTCCATCTCCACCACACACACACACACACACACACACACACACACACACACACACACACAGATGTGAGGAAAGTCATAGGGAGGGATGTGGGTGAAGGCATAAAGCAGCCCGTGTCTCCCCATCCCGCTCTCGTTTTTATAGCTCCCCTCTGCCTCCCACCACTCTTCCCATTTTATCTAATGAGACTCCCACAGAGCTTAAGTCGTTTGGCTAATGGATTGCCCGCTCAGAAAATCCCTTTCCTCTGAGCACACAAACTATCATACACACTGTGGTCAAGCCTTGTCTGAGTAGCTTTATAACAATGAGCTTAGAGAAAGTGGAGCCACAGATGCTGCTGCAGAATAGGTCAATAAAGACGAGCTTTAGACATGCGAGGTGTCATGATTTGACAAAACTCATTTAACTGTGACATCTGTTTATGGCACAGATGACCAAGTCAAACACTTTTTTCTATGCAGGATAATAAGTGCTGACTCATTGTGTTTAACCCTCATTTTTTCTATAGAATGCAACCAAATGTTTTAGGATTAAAATCAAAGTAATGTTAAATATATCAGTCTTTACTTGTGTGACAAATATCTGAATAAATTCTGTTTTTGAAATAAATATCTGAGACAGAACTGGCTGCAGCAAAGCATTTAGGTAAGGGATGTTGATGTTTTTGATTTAAACTCAGTCGTAGAGGGTGGAGTCGTTTCCCCTCATGTGAGTGTTGAAATCTTAATTTCTCCAGACATAAATTTGAATTTTGTCATCAAATTGAACAAATATTCCAGATGTCTTGTGTACTTGCCTTTACTGTATTGGTTTTTTATACACTTGGGTTTAAAATTCTCTTTTGGTCTCTATTAGTGAACTGCTGTCAGATCAGTCCAGTAACTGCATGCTCTTCTTCTGCAGGCACGTCTTTGCAATGAGTGCAAAATGTAAAACAAGATGTCTTGATAGAAGCCACCGTTCCCTTAAAATCGGACTGATTTTTGGTATTAATTCTGTATCCTGTAACATGCTTTTGCCAAAGAGTTTGAGAAAACATCTTAAAATTACAGAACTGACAACAGTCTGGATGGATCTTCATGTTTTCACTAATAAGCAACTGATATCTGTTCATTTTAGAAAAGATTTGTGATAAAATGATTCGTCTGATCACAGCACGTGTCTTTAATTAAAGACAATGATTTAGGATTTGATGGATGATACAGATTTTTTTTATAGCTGATGCTGATTTATCTCACTTCCCGATCTATAATTAAAATACTGGTTTTTGTTTTATTCTGAAAAAGTTTTAAAGTTACGATTCTGAAGCTCTGTTGTGAATTAGTGCTTATTAATGAGGAGTTCACTGGCCAGAAAAAATGTTCGAATTTTTTCTTGCCGTTTGGTAATATGTTTACAAAAAAAAAAAATGTAAGCCCATTTTCTGATCATACTGAAGATTGGCTGACTTTTGGGTACATCTATATTTTTAATACAATGACAATCCATCCTAAATCCAGAAATATTGACACCACCTCTGTAAAAAGTCAGATCTCCTTTTTTAAATTGGCTTTAAATTGTATGTGGCTTTTGTAAACGTAACTTTATACGTTATCTTTGACAAAAATGTTGCAAATTATTCTTTTATGTGATTCTATGCAACACCGCCTCAATAAAGGGAGATCACAGGTAGCTTGCTCACTAGCCCCAATAGAAATATTTAGCTTTTTCCAATGTTCTTTAAGGAACATGACTTTTTAACAGCTGAATAATTTCCTCAAGCAAGTTGAAAAACTGTCCTTTACTGCTCCAACTTTACTGGTTTTCTACTAAAAGTAATTACAATCATCTTTGAAATATCATTATCACTAATCCTTAACTGTTCCCTTTCTAACATTTTTAAGTGCGTTACAGACCTGAATTCTAAGGATTTATACATATAAACTAATAAAATAAATGCAAACTTATTTTCTAAGCTATTCCAACTTTTAGACCTTTTTAAATGTGCATCCAACAAGATACTAAGGTCTTTACAGCGGAGCTGCTCAGTGGCATATTGAACAAACATGAACACATGGATCAGAGTGAATGAACCGTAAAGGGAGGTGCTGAAAAAATATGCTCACTCAGCAGTTCCTGTTTGTACAAATATGAGTTCTGACTTGAAAATGGGGTCTTTCAGAAAAAGCTGCAACTTGTGCCAAAACAACTAACACTAATAACCTATGAGCACACACACACACACACACACGGAGAGCTGTGGGTGGAAAAAGAAGCCAGCTCTTGTTTAACCAGTTAGAAACACTGAGGATGTCAAGGAGGGAGAGAAGATTGAATATTTTACAATGTATACAGTATAGTCATCACCTGATTTGGAAAGTAAACAACAATTTACTTGGCAAGGAAGTTATCCTTGTTTTTCCTTTTTGATGTGAGAAAAACCAATAAACCGGCGACTCACCTACGACCCTGTCTCCAGTCCGGATGCCCATTTTCCTCATGGCTGCAGCAAACAGCGCCACATCACGCCTCAGTTCTCCAAATGTTACCTTCACTATCTCCTCCTTGCCTTCCCCTGGTTAACAGAGACACAAACAAAGCCAATGAAAACACTCAAAAGGAGTTAACTTTTTTGTGTGAGAAAATGTTACTTTAACAGTGAAATGCAGGTCTTAGATATAAGATAAGAAAGAGGGGAAAGACACAGGTAAAGATAAAGACACAGTGACAACTGAGAGGAGGTACAGTAAGAGTGGAGTCTCGGGACAGGAAAGCATCTCTTATCTCTCTAAGTAATAGTTCCACTGACATTTACAGAGGCTCTGTGGCATTGAGACCAATGGATCTTCTGGAAATTACATTACAGCTGTAGAGAGAGCTGTGAGAGAGGCTGTGCATGTACAGGAACACACACACAACAATAAAGGAGGATCTATTTATTACTGAGAGGTAGAGAATAGAGCAGCAGTAAATCTAATAACAGAGTGATGTAAGGTGCACACACCACTGACGCTTTCCTTTTATATCCCATATTTTCTTATGTTCACATTGTTTTCCTAAACAGCATTCAGAAAGTAAAAATATAAATATTGTATACTATTAACACCGATCAGCACTAAACACTCTGACATACTTGCGGCGTAGAGAGCCACTTTGTCCTGGTCTGCATGTTTGAGCAGGTTCTCAGCGTAGTTGAGTCGAGACCCTTTAAACCACTCTGGAACATCTGAGATTCGCTTGGACGAGTCTACCACCTGGAAATGGCATGAAAATACAGAGGAAAAAACAAAAAAGATAATAATTTACTCAGAGGGAAAAAACTGAAGCTTTTACAATTCAGTAACAGTGGACATTTTCACATTAAGTAAACATTTCCGTTTCAAAATGTTTGACAGGCTGGTTAAACGTGTCCCGGTAACGTCTCCTTGGACAAATATTAGAAAGGATTTTGTGGGTGAGAACAAGTGGTCAGCAAGTACAGTGGAGTACAATGTTAATGTGTACAAAAAAGGTGTGTCAACATGATGGAACAGCGTCAAACACCATTTACTGCCTTCTGACAGTCGCTGTATCCTGGAACTAATCAGTGACAGACAGACAGACAACAATGATTAAACAAAAGCACTTTAGTGTAGCGACATCACAGGCACATTTTCTGAAGCAAAACTATTAACACAGAATTAGAAAATATGAAAAGTTGAAACTTTACCAACTAATTTGTTATTTTTAGCAGCTTTGTTATCATCAGAAATTTCCTGTTAATTCCTAAAGGTTTTTGATATTAGCACATCACTAAACTCTACCAAATTTTATGACTAACAAAGTCATTTTACTACTTTTTTTTTTTTTTAAGAATTTTTCAAAATAACGAAAGCAACAATCCTCATACTTCATAGTAGATTTTTCCAATAAATGTCTGTATATTTTTTAATTTTTATCATTGATCTTTATTATATATATACATTTTTTATCTAAATGAAAGCAAAATGTTTGGTGGAGTTTGTGTATTTCTGAATTATGTAAAAAAAAAAGTTGGAAAAGAAAATTTGGAATAAATGTTTTTCGCTGAAAGTTGAACTCACCTCTTCGTATGTCTTTGAGCTGACAACTCCGCTGAAGCTCCACACTTGTCCCCAGAATTCTGGGTAATTATCCACTGACCACTGGTAAAGGTCACTGTAGTTAACTAGAAAACAGAGAATCTGTCACTGCAGAGAAAACCTGACCTCAAACCACCAACAGAACAAATAAAATTGACAACTTGCCCAACTAAAAACCTTCAAATAAACAAAAGGCTTAAGAAATTTCTTGCAACAGTTCGTTTGTGCTCCAACGATTTCCACTCATTTCTTAATGATTAGAGACAGAGGTAAATCTCAGGTCTAATCAGCGGGTCTGTAGATAGAGTTCAAAAACAACCAGCCATAATATCATCACCACCAGCAAGTAAAGCACAATCAATATGTTTTATTACACCAAATATTATTTTGTCCTATAATTAGGAAACTCAGTGATTTCAGTAAGTTTCCAAAGGGCCAAATTATAAGGTCGACATGTCCCTACATCATATGGATGTCCAGGGATTTGTGCCACGCTTACTTGGGGAAAACGTTGCAACAGGATGCTTTACAACGAATAAGTTGTGTGATGCTTTGAGAAATGTTTTGCTGGGAAACATGATCAGAATTGTCTTTATTGTCTTTGTATTCAGTATACAGTGACATTGGGAGGTAGTCCTTAATTTGATGCATCTGCAGCATCATATATTGTGGTAAACAATGGTTACAAGAAGATTGAGGAAGTACAACAAAAAACTATGTATATACTGGTAATTTCCGGCATCAACATTTTTTTAAATAACAGAGAGGAAGAAACATTCAATTACACTATTGCTCGTCAGGTAATATAGTGGATATGGCCTAGAGGCAAAAACTGTCGTTATTCATTCTGTTTGTTCTGCTTTTGATGCAACAATGAGTTGCATGCATTTACTTAGTTATTTATCATCATAATCAAGAAACCGTGGGGTGTGTTGGACAATAAAATATGATGCATGAAGGTTCCTGATTAAAGCATTAAAACATAAAAGATCCGCTACTGATGGCTTAGTCAGGTGATCAATAAAAAAAGATTAGGCCACTCCAGAGATCCACTGAGTGTCAGCTATTTAATCTACAAGGCTGGAAAAGCAGAGATTAGAGTGACCTGAAGAGCATTTCTCTCCAGCTATAATTAAAAACATAATCTTCTACTATTTTTGGCTTAAGTTTCTTTATGAAATGGTAACATTTATTCATAATAAGAAGAAGAACAAAGAGTGAATTCAACTTTGATTCATCCAAATAGTTTTCATATAATAAAAGTTAAAGGGACCTTCAGAGACTCAATTCATTTGTTAATTATGAATACCTGCAGCCAGTTGTAAATACCTTTACCCAAACCTCTGATCGATGTCATAGCCTTCCATTCATTGCGCTCAGCACGTTTTTCTACATTCCACAGAGTGGTGTCAGTTTGCTTAAAAACAAGTGAACAGGCCAGCCTCTTTCATGCTAGCAGCTCTGCAGGATGAGAGGCTTAATGATCGTTCATAGCAATCAGGCCAAATTTGGGTGTTGCAAACAGTTAATTACTACTGGAAAAGGAGTGGTAAGAGATCGGGAACTGTGTTTAGTTAGAAGCTTAGTTCGTACATGCAAAGATGTCTAATGCTCGTTCAGGCGCCCTAAATGTGTGACTGCCAGGCTGCAGGTGAAAAGAAGCTGCAGACAGCAGAAGGAAACGTTACCTATTTCTGTTTTCTAACCAGCTCAATGAAAGCCGACTTAAATTCCCTCCAACACACCCACTCTGACCGAGTCTCATTGTCTCCCCCCTCCCTCTCTCTCACTCCTTCCTTTGCACTCACCCAGATTAAGTCCGTAGTCCGAGTTGACCTGTATCCTAAACTTGTCCATCTGTGTGTTGCTCTTAGAGTCCGGATACCACAACACCTTGCTGTCCATATCCATAATTTTCTCGCTCTTCCCTTCCGTGTCTTTGGACATCTTTGCTGCGTTCTTTTGACAGCTGCTGAAGACTAGTAGACGGGACTCCCGAGCGCCTGTTAAAGGCTGGCTGTTCTTAGAGGTGAAGGCTCGTATTTACTGAGCTCACTGGCTAGCTGCTGCTTTGTTTCAATGGCACGGGACAACAAGCGCGAGACTGCTAGCTTCTGTCATAGGCAGCGTGGGGGTTGTCCACTAAACTGGAAGACCACGCCCCTGCGTCGTAACGTATCACGCGTGTGAAGTGTTCAAGATCAACCGTGTTTAACACTGACTGTTACATAGAATGGGACGAGAGCTGAAGTCTTTTAAAGGTTTTATTAAGAGGTCAGGGATTAAATAAGACAAGTTTCATGAAAAAACGTAATGTTTTTATTTTTATTTAAAACACTATATGCAATATTAGAGCTAATAAAAACAGGGACAGTCTAAAAAAAAAAACAAATGCCATCATTGAATATTAATTAAACCTGAAATAAAATCATGAATAAACTCATAGTAGTTTAAACAAACACCATGTTATAGATGTTATTTTAACATACTGTGATCTGGTTGTACCATACTTAACACGGTTTATTTGGCCTAAAAAGTAAAACTTATGTCTGTTCAAGTAACTGATGCAAAGTGATGCAGTAAAAGTAGAGCATTTACTTGAATTACAATAAAATGTTTGAGATTTGACTAGATTTGTTTTAGGGAGTAAACCGTGTTCTTAAATTAGATCTTTAATCGGAAACAATCCCTTTCACTTTGCAATGGTGTTTTTAAAATATCACATTTGAAATATGATGGAATTTGAAACAAGTATCCTAATAATTAATAGATAACATTTCCACGCTCTCCTAATATCTTTTCTTTTCATCGCTTTATCTGATGATTATTATTTTTAATACAACCTACTTTTCATCAGACATGAACAGATGAATCTTTAAGGTACAACTCACAAGAACGGTAGAAAACTTGAATGTAACCCAAACGTGAACGCGCAGTAGAGTCGTGCTCGCGGAAAACGTCCCTGTCAAAAAAAAAACGAAGGGCTGTGATTGGTCCTCAGCGAACTGGTTCCACATCAGCCGACAGATCGGTCCATGCGGGCGGCGTCCCGCCACCGTCCGACAGGCGTGTCGTTGACTCAATAGAAATCTAGTTTTTGACACTTCAAAGGGAACATGTGAGTCAATCAGAGCGCAGGAACGAAGAGGTGTGTCCAACCAGGAAGAGAAAAGAACCGACCTCCTTATTATTTCCTGGTGGTGCCATCCTCGTGTTGATCAGATGATGAAAATTATTCTGAGAAATAAGATTTTCTTTAACATCCAGAAATCAGCTAATCCTCATTTGCTATTTGAATGAACTTTTAAAAAGGCCCTGTATTACTCCAGCTGAAGCCTTTTTGCAATAAGCAGTTCCAACATCAGTTAGGCCAGCATCAGTTTCTCAATTATTGCATATTTTAAAGATTGTAAACCTGCTCAAATCGACTTTATTTTGAGTATTTACACAAAAATGTGAAAACCAAACCATTATGTCTTGGTTAAAAAAAAAAACAAGAACATTTCCTAGAAAATTTGTTCTGAATGTATGATGTATGTATGATTTTGAATGAGTGTGTCATCTGGAGTTATCTCTCTTCTTTTGCATATCAGCATTTTCTGTAACATCACATGACTGAAACACATCCTGATGTCATTCAGAGAAAACTGATAAAGGAGGCCTTATCTGTCAAGTAGCAGGCAGGGAATTTATGTTGTAATAAAACTGGACACTTGTTTTTTGTGCTGTGGTTTGTTTTTGGTAAAACAATTATTTAAGCTAATATAAAGGATATGATACAACAGAATCACTGAACAAAATTAAAAAAACAGAACACAGAATTATTGTTTCACTTTAGTTTGAGCCTTTTTTTAAATTGCAACTCTAAGTTGATTTTCAACACCTAAAACCTAAATCAAATTTTAATCCAGTAAGGATTTTTAAAAGGTATTTATGAGTTTCACTGCCTCTTCCTATAGTCCAAGTTGTGTCTGTTTCAATCCCCAACCTGGATCCTGTCGTCACTCCACACAGCTTATCTTTTGTCTGTTTAACTGACCTCTTGCCACAGCAGAACATGTCTGTGACTCAGTCAAAATCCAGATTTTGAAACAACCAGAATCAATCACCAGTTTTAACACACCTTTTAGGGGATTGGTTTGTATTTTATTTTGACTATTGTATTAAATATTTTTGCATTTTTTAATAAACCATACAATTGTGTAAAACTAATTCATTTTCTTTCAGTTATCTGAAATGCTTTGTTTGATCTGCGCTCTCTGATTTATGTCAGGCTTCTATTCCATACTTTTGTAACAGTCTTGAAAACACTCCTGAATTTGTATAAAGCTTGTAATAATGTTTGTGGTTAATTGCCTTCGATCTTGAACAAATCACCAACCACAGCCAGCAAAGCAAACCCCAATAACTTCCTGCTCCATGCCCCACAGTTGGAATGTTGACAGCAGACAAGTCCTGTTCCTCTCTCATTTGTGTCTAAGAAACATCCCCAATTGGATTATAAAAAAAGTCTCAAATTAAGACTCTTTGACATAATGACAAATAATTGTTTTTTACTCTTTCAGTTGAGGTTCCTTTGCAGTTCATTATTTTTAAAGTCCTACTCTGCTGTAGGTCTCTGATAGGACTGGAAACAACTAGAGTCGCCATACAGACATCTAACCAGCAGGTGGCAGTATAATACAACAACAACGAGTTTCTGAAATAAATGAAAGCTCAGTTTATAAAGATTTATCTTAACAATAAAAAAAACCTAAAGGAATTTTGCTGTATTTTATTTATTTTATCCTCCTAAGCGTATAATTTTTAATATTTACTGTATATGTTTAATTTCACCTAGATATTTGGGATGAATAGAAGCTTATATAATTTAAAAATCAATATACTTTTTATTTTTAATTAAATAATTACAAATTAAAATCGTAAAAACATATTTTTTAACAATTAACAACTTTATTTTCTATCACATGACCGATCCATGTGCGACGTCATCACCTTTCACGGAAGTTGGAGCTGTGATGATGGTGGCCTCAGTTTATCCGCAAGAAGAGGATGTTTGCTTTCAATGAAAAAAATAATATCACTTGATTACAGCTTTATAGCAGAATAACCACCCTGGTCTTTTTTTGTTGAACCTGTGGGAATTTACACCACTCGTCATTCTGTTGTAGGCGGTCTGAAACGGACTCTGGATTAAAAAAATGTCCCTCTTCCAGTCGGCACTGGATTTCCTAGCCGGGCCCGGCTCGTCCGGAGCGGCAAGCCGGGACCAGAATGACTTCGTCGGACAAGTCGTTGAGCTCGGTGACATGAAACTGAGAATCAAGAGGGTGATCGCCGAAGGTAAGCTATTGTAACACAATAAGAGACGTGACGGTGAACCCTTACAGACATGCTAGGTAGCCGAACGGGCTACGCTAGCAGCATCAGTTAGCAAGTGCCGAGTTGTGAGTCACCAAACACCAGTTGATAATTTGGTTTCAGTCTAATAAACTTGTGTCGATTTGTAAATGTGAAACGTCAGATAAGAGTTTTTCAGCGTGTCACGTACGTCTACATGACGTGTGTTGCTTTATAGTCAGAACGCAGACATCAGTTTACTTGAGTAATCTGCTGCTGATACTAGATTATCAGAGCGGTGAAGAAGGGCATGCTATGGCACGAATAAAAGGCTACTGATGACAGCAGGTTAAATAAACATCATGTTGAGTACACAAATAGCCAAATAAGACAAAAACTCATTCAGAGCTGACATCTTAAACTAGGATTTCATTTGGAACAGTCAGAATTAAGATGATAAGACTTTATTTTTTCAATACTGAACTCTAATTTTCCCTTGACCCTTTCTGCTATAGGTCAGCTTTATGTTTGTAAACAGCTTTGGTGCAGATCAGGTGTAAAACTCCTGACCAGGTGGAGATTCTTCTCAGTTTTGCATAGTGACTTAAACCCATATTAAAAAGTAAGATTTCTAATTCACTAACATTAGGTTTTAACAGACCATCATTTTATATTTTGTTTATTATAATCATCATAAATATTTAATGGCTTTTCTTGTGTAGTTTCTTGACATAAACTGGACTGACATTGGAAATTGATGACAAAATATATGGATTTTTCTAATCAGAAGTGTGAAAAAAAAATTTCACAGACATCTTGTCCTTTAAAAGTCATCATATCCTTTGCCCTGCACTCTTTAAGCACTTTGCTCATTCTCACGTGTTCAGCCTTTATCAATTATAGCAGAAAATCAAACATGTCTCATAAAATCACTCTGGAGTTCTTCATCTTGTTCATCTTAAAAGAACAAATCAACAGAAATAGGATGTTGATGGGATGAATATGTTATGATCAAATTATATAATCAAATCTTGTTCTTTAAATGTATATACATATAGATTTATAAGTGCCTTAGCAGCAGTCAGTTCTGTGATTGCTCAAGCCAAAGAGAGGAGATGAACTAAAATTCAAGCAGGTGGGAGACATGGAGAGTGGAGATCATTTTACACCAAAACTCTGCTTTTCAAAGTCCCATGTGGCTGTTTGAAAGGAGTCTTTGTTTGTCTTTACTAGAATCTTTGATGGAATATGCCACGAATGGCCAAACTAGAAGTTTCTGTTTTTTATCACCTTATAAATTTATTTAAAGTTATAATTTTATTATTGTTTTCCACCTCTGTAAAGATTACTTGATTTGTATAATTAATGGTGTGATGTTTAGAAAAGAATGCTTGGAAACCAGAACAAATAACTTTTTGTTTTTCTTTTTCTCTTCAGTTTGACAACAGACAGACTTTATCTTTGCAGGCGCTAGCGTTCACTACCAGTCAGGTTATGCATAAATTCTTTCTTAACCACAAAATATGCACAGGTCTGATAGTTTGATGCATTTTTTGAGCCAAGTGACTGAAGTGAGGTAATCTTTTGTTGAATGTGAAACTAGGGCTCAAACATCTAGTAGGACTGGTGCGCTCCCATCATTTAAAGGTGGGTGTGGATGACTATAATGTCACTGGTTTAAAAACAAGGTCAAGAAATCTGGGTTGGAATAATGAACCCATACACACCTGGACAGTCCCTCTTATGTAAATAACAGGTTAAAGATTAGTTCTTTTAGTGTCTTTTTGTTGAGCAAAGCAGTAGTGGTAGTTAATTAACCTCTCAGTGTGGTAACCATACTGATATAGATCAGTGATTCCTAAAGTCGTGACCCCACTGTGGGTCCTGAAACAACAAATGGGGGTCCTGGGATGTTCTCCAGAACTAAAAGTGAATTTAAATTCCTTGCAAATGCCATATATTTGCCCCTACAAACTGTTACAAACAGCTGAATAAACATGGTATAATAGTTGTAGATGTTTGTGTTGTTATTATATCCTTGTTTAATTAGTTTATTAGCAGTGTTTGGCTATTTTGCCAGTGATGGTTGGGGTCACGAGTCTCTGCCACTGTTATTTTGTGGGTCAGAAGCCAAAAGGTTTGGGAACCACTGATATAGATCATGGCCTGCTGACTCTATTTTTTGTCTAGCAGTATCTAAATTCCAAGCATTGAATATTAGGATGCTGACGTGTTTTTTGTGCCAGAATAATTGTAATTGTTTGGTTTTTGAAAGGATTTTCTGTCGGCTCTGAAACTGAACCAGACTGTTTTTGTTTAGTAGCAGCTAACTTTACAGTAAATGGCTCCGATTTCTTCCATGCTGTTAACAGGACAGCGTCACACTCTGTGCCTCTATCCTTTAGAAAGTGTTTAAAATTCTCTCCCTAACTCAGAGGATGATGAAAATTCTTCATCCTACACTTTGACAGAAGACTTATAAATAACCTTTCAGATTTCAGTGAAAATGTTGTTTTTTCTCAGCAGGGTTTATTCAGGGCCTTCAGGTTAGAGGAGTAAGCTGAAGACACAAACATCACCAGTGTTGTGTTGCTTTTGCAGCAAGTTGCTTGAGCTCAGACTACCCTGTTGTGTCTGCTCATAGATTAACAGATAACACTGCGGTTAAACGTTACTTCTAAATTTGTGAAAAGATCTGAAGTGTGACATTTTCACAGAACGGCGACATCAGATGACATTATGACATCCTGCTCTGATATAATACAGTTCTCGCAAAACAGAGCATGAAAAATTGATGAGTAATAATTGTTTTGCAACTTAAGTGAGCGCAATGAGCTCCAAACGGTACACTAGACAACCCTGATAAGAGCTTATTTTTAATCTTTCTTTTCCTTTTTCCCTGCTTGTAGGTGGGTTTGCATTTGTATATGAAGCCCAGGACATGAGCAGTGGTAAAGACTATGCTCTGAAGGTAAGAGGAAGGGAAATCACCTGAGTAAATACATTTCAGCGTTCAAGAAGTCAAAACCAAGTTTTGTAGCCATTTTTCTCCTTGTGTTTTTAAAGCAAAAAATTCAGAAAATCTGCAAAATGATTCATGAATGTTGCAACAAATCTTCAGGAACATTTACTGCAAGTGTGCATGTCGCTGCTTCATTTTCCTTTTTCTGCTGATTGGTACGCAGCTTTGCGCTCATTCTTTGGTATTGATTTAAATGCAACGCAGAGCCTCGTCTGCTACTTTCTAGCAGGAAAACTTTCTGCATCATGTCCTGTTTCCTACATTCTGTTGACAGTGCTCCCACTTCTCCTTTCTCCTTTTTTGTGAGAGCTCATTTACAACAGAAAATCTCTATTTGCAAGATAAAAATGCCAAGAAAACCATGAAAAAGTAAACAGGAAATAGAGTGCACGCTTTTTCTCAACATCTCATGCTTGTGTCTGAAAACAGCTACTGATTTGCACAGAAAATAATACGACATATTACTGATAAAATATATGTATGTAAATTGTTTTATTTGTTGCTTTGCAAGAACTAAATGTTTAGTTATGCATTCGCACTATTAAATATTTAAAAATAATTCCCTTAGTTTGTACTTTTCATAACACTAATGCAGATAACATATTTTTTACAGTTATAAAAATAAAAAAAACATTCATCCACCATGTGGTGTTTATAGAAAATGTCTATTTTTTTAAATGATCTTATTTTAGGTGCACCAGATATAAGGATCCCGTATATACACTTCATGAATTTGTAGTGAATTTTTCAGATTTTCTAATGTCTAAAAGCAAAAACCTTCCTAGATGGACTGTAATAATACATGGATGTTTATAGGTGTGTTACATAAGGAGATAGTGGTCCTAACGTTGTGTGTGTCATGTTTTCGTTTCAGAGGCTGCTGTCCAACGAGGAGGAGAAGAACAAGGAGATCATACAGGAAGTCTGCTTCATGGTATCATTTATATTTAAACAGCTTCTCTGTCTCCTAAGATCATAATTGATCGCTTCTGTTTTCAGTAAACAGATGTTGTCGTGTGAAAAAGGCAAATCTTTAAGACGTGATTTTGAAGATTGTGGATTCAACCTTCAGTGTCATAAACTCTTATTACTGAATCACTTCGTTCATAAACAAAGCTGCAAGTCTCAGCACGTGCAATACAAAAGCTAATAAATGTCATCTTTACACAGTTTTTTTGTTTGTTTTATAGTGGTTTTTACAAAAGTTTACAAGTAGTTTTAGTCTTGTCTCTTGTTTAGGAAGAACTTAGACGACGGCTGGAAACTCGCTTGTAAAAGTAGATTATTTAAATTTACAGGAAATTGAATTCCTGTACAAATCTACAGGTCAAAATGCCAAATATTTCATTTTATTGTTTAATATGTTTGTTTTTAACACTAATCTGTCACCGTCCGGATCATGTTTGAGCTTATGGAGGTAAAAAGCCTGAGACCAGATTTGACTTGGTTCTTGTTTATTCTGTATGTTTCTTGACCCTCTGGCGCCTTAGAAAAAGCTGTCCGGTCATCCAAACATGGTTCAGTTCTGCTCGGCTGCCTCAATCAGCAAAGAAGAGTCCGACACCGGGCAGGCCGAGTTCCTCATCCTCACCGAGCTGTGCAAAGGTAAACGCTGACACATCCAAACGTTTTCCCCGCTTTTTGTACTTTTTGGTCTGTTTTTCTTTTCAAAACAGAAGATTTGCTTACTCATTCATCTAACGTAACAGCAGGCATTCAGATTGGCAGCTCACTTTCTCAGGAACTTAGAAACTTTAAAGGCATTTGTGATAAAAGCCCCCCTTTTCTTTGGGCCCTTTATTTCCTGCTCTGCTTCCTCTTGTTCTGTCAGAGGACATCTGCTTTTCATTCAGCACTTTTTACAGCTTTAGAAGCACAAATCCTAAGAGCTTCAACTGAAAACCAAGTGTGCATTTTTTTAGCTCAAATTAAACCTCACATAAGTTTAAAATATATAATCAATTAGTCATTTTTAAAATCAAATTACGTACTTTTATTTCTCAAAATGATAGCTAATACTAAGTAAAAATTTCAAGATCAGAGTTATGTGGATGAAAGAAACCTTTTTTCATTAATGTTCCTGATGGGCTTTTATTCATTCATCTGTTTGTGTCTCCTGTGCTTCAGGTCAGCTGGTGGACTTTATAAAGCGGGTCGAGCAGAAAGCTCCTCTGTCATGTGACACTGTGCTGAAAATCTTCTACCAGTCGTGTCGCGCCGTGCAGCACATGCACAAACAAAAGCCTCCAGTCATCCACAGAGACCTCAAGGTTGGTGTGTTCTCCGCCGATGGAGGAGTGTAAAAATGTGTCACAATGGTTGTAACAGAATGAGAAATCGATGAGATGAAGTCATGCTGATTTAGTTCGCCTCTGATGTGTCGTAGATTGAGAACCTCTTGATTAGTAACCAGGGCACCATCAAACTGTGTGACTTTGGCAGCTCCACCACAGTGTCACATTATCCCGACTACAGCTGGTCTGCACAGAAGAGATCTATGGTGGAGGATGAGGTACACACACACACACACACTCTCTCGATCAAATCTGTTAATAGGAATTAGAAAAGGGTCATCTAAAATCAGTACATGGATTATTTGAATACATTGCATCCCTTTTTGCATCTATAAATCCTGAATTTAGGTCTAAATGTTGAGTTTTAGAGTTTATCATTAAGAACTGTTTACTTTTAGCTCATAGCAGTGTCTCACTGGGCTGCAACAGCAACATTCTCAAGGGAGTTTACAAAATGTCTTGAAACTTTCCCAATTTAATGTCATTGTTTGTAGGGTCTCTCTCTGATGTTGCTGGAATTCTGAACAAATCAGAAGTTTTCTCTCTAGTCACAGAGTCATCTTGGTGTCTGGGATCCTTTTTAGTTTAGTTTCCATGAGTTAGAAAGTTTGAGTATTAAGGGACAACTTTGGGAGGGGTTAGTAATGGATGAAACTGAGTTGGATAGAAATTAAAAAGAGAATCTGACATTCTGAGTGCAACTAAATTGAGAATAAAACGAGGGTGAGTTGGGAGCACGTTGAGTGAGACGTGATTGACACCTTGTGACTTATTTTTGACATGACATTTTTCTAAGATTTGTCCAGAAATGTGTAAAGGTGTCATAAGTACTAGTTCAGTGTGATTCCACCTGAAAGATGCATTCAGTGTCAAGAAAAAAAAAGTGAAGTTTTTGGTTTTCAACTGAAAAAATAAGGTTGTTAACTTTTTTTAAGTTAAGTAAAATTTATCATCCTCATAAGAATTTACAGTTAATACCAAATCAAATGTTTAGACGTCCAATTTTTAATATAAAGTGGATTAAAATAATTAGAAATTGAAATGAGAAGGCTGGATTTTATAGTTTTTTTTCCCTTTGAGCTGAAGAAGAGACTAATTTTCAGTCGTCTAAATCTCAGTGGGATGTTTTTACTCCGGTTTTGGATTCAAAACAGAGTGACAGGGTTTCAGGATGTTTCTATTCTGAGTTTTTGAGTTGATGATCATTTCAGATGTCAAATATTTACTCTACATTTTTCAGAATGTGTTTCCTTTTGTGCGGGAGCGAATTACATCAGATCCTTTCTCATTACACAGATATGTGTCACGCACTTCCTACTTCCTGTTGTGACACTTCCTACATTTCGTTATACTTCCACACTGCTCTTGGAAGATGTAATTGAGACTATCCAAGGGTTTGCATTCAGTGTCTACTTTTTAAAATAAGCTGTACATATCATATAAAATCAGATTTTTTTGCGACTGTTAATATAAACAATTATTAATAGTTCTGAGTCTATTTCCATATCCTCAGTTAATTTAATGGTCAGAATATACATAAAGGGACATAATAGAGATGTAGTTTATCTGTTCAGAAGGAAAGAAATAAAACACATTAATACAGTAATGACTTCAGGGTGTTGCACAAAAACCAGAAACCTTTTATTGAATTAACCGTTGTGGGTCCAGGAAGCCATGATGGTAGAAAGTAACCATATTAATACCATAGCCACACAGACACATGCTCATTTAATGGAGCTCTGCTACAGATGGCCTCAGAATGCAGGACTCCAGGGTTTGTAAATTCAATAACACACCAAACACGTGTTTTCATGGAACGTATTAATGCTCAGGCAAATGGCGTGCTACGACCAAGGATCCCAGATGGAAAATATACATTATTATTCTTATAAATTAATAAAACAGTTTTTAAAAAATGTGTTTTTTTAAACAAAAAAAAAGATGATGGAAAAGAATTTGTATTTTTTTCTAATTTTATCAAAGATTGTTCATCCTAGATTAGATTTGAACCATCTGGCTCTAGCTGGATATTATTTGCCTCTGACCTGAAACTGTGTGCTCTTTGGGTTCCTCTGTTTCTCTTTAGATAACGAGAAACACCACGCCAGCGTACAGAACGCCAGAGATGATCGATCTCTACTCGAACTTTCCCATCAATGAGAAGCAGGATATCTGGGTTAGGACATCAAAATGACCCCCCCCCCCCCCCCCC